>MU583213.1:3179864-3318672 GCA_024362625.1 Silurus asotus | reverse complement strand
ATATATATATATATATATATATATATTTTGTATATATATATATATACAAAACTACATGGCCCTCTTTGAAGAAGTGTTTGCCCCCTAAACCTAATAACTGGTCGGGCCACCCTTAGCGGCGACAACTGCAATTAAGCATTTGTGATAACTTGCAACACGTCTGTTACAGCACAGTGGTGGACTTTTGGTCCACTTATCTATGCAGAATTGTTGTAATTTAGCCACACTAGAGGGTTTTCGAGCATGTAACACCTTTTTTAAGTGATGTCACAGCATCTCAATAGGATTCAGGTCAGGACTTTGACTAGGCCACTGCAAAGTCTTCATTTTGTTTTTCTTCAGCTATTTAGAAGTGGACTTGCTGGTGTGTTTTGGATCATTGTCTTGCTGCAAAACCCATATTCGCCTCAGCTTGAGGTCACGAGCAGATGGCTGGACATTCTCCTTCGGGATTTTTTTGGTAAACAGCAGAATTCATGGTTACATTTATCACAGCAAATCTTCCAGGTCCTAAAGCAGCAAAACAGCCCCAGACCATCACACTACCACCACCATATTTTACTGTTGGTATGATGTTCTTTTTCTGAAATGCGGTGTTACTTTTACACCAGACGTAATAGGACTCAACTTCCGAAAAGTTCAACTTTGTTTTATCAGTCCACAGAGTATTTTCCCAAAAGTCTTGGGATCATCAAGATGTTTTCTGGCAAAACGGAGACAAGCCTTTATGTTCTTTTTCTCAGCAGCGGTTTTCATCTTGGATCTCTGCCATGCAGACTATATATATGCCCAGTCTCTTTCTTATGGTGGAGTCATGAACACTGACCTTAACTGAGGCAAATGCGGCCTGCTGTTCTTTGGATAAGTCATCACTGTGCGGTTGAGATAATTTTGGTCGGCCAGCCACTCTTTAAAAGGGTCTCCACTGTTCCATGTTTTTGCCATTTGTGAATAATGGCTCTCACTGTGGTTCGCTGACATCTCAAAGCTTGAAAAATGGCTTTATAACCTTTTCCAGACTGATAGATCTTAATTACTTTTTTTTCTCATTTGTTTCTGAATTTCTTTGGATCTCGGCATAATGTCTAGCTTTTGCTAGAGAAATTGCTTCAGAGCTGCGTCAACAACGCTTTGGGAACGAGAGTACAATACCGCCAGACTGACCAGTCCCTGCCTAGTGTGAATGGACAAGCTAGCCCGAAGGACAGAAAAGCCAGGAGTGGCCCTAAAGTCAAGGTTAAAGGACCTGACGAAGGTCAGCGGCGTGAAACAGCCCTAAGCATTGACCAGGCCTTAGAGGCCGCCACACTTCCTCATGGTTTTGGCCCGGTCGATTTAGGTTGTGGGGTTCGCAAATGGATCTGACAGAGAGAATAGAGACGGGCACATTCTTTTCTTCTTCCTTACCTGCCACGTCCAGTACCTTCTCTCAGGGTTTGCCAGCCTGCTTTTTGTTGTTTTCTTCTCCCACAGAGAGGGTGTGGTGCTCCACCTCTCTTTCTCTGGTGACGGGGATGAGGGGGGTGCGGTAATAGACGAACCTGTGGACTTATCTCTGCAGCCAGTTTAGAGAATTTTTGAAGGTAGTTACTCAAGCGGTTTTGAAGCCAAACCTCGCTTGGCCAGCTGAGAAGCAAAAAGTGTGTCCTCAAAATATACAAGATGATCGCTTCCTGCGATCTAGGTCACTGCAATCCTGCAGGGGCCTGCCTTTCTTTCCTGATCTGCACACCAAGGTGTCCATTCTGAAATAATCTTTGTTTGCCCCCCCCTTTCAGCCCCAAATATTACCTTCTATTTGAACGTAGTGTGACTGAAGGAGTGCAGTTAAGTGACGATCCCCCGGGTCAAATTTTATGCTTGCATCTATCTCTCTATCTAGCTCTGATTTTCCAAGCAGTCTAATTTATTTCTTCTGGCTATTTTCTTCTTAAAAAGGGTCGAGGACCTTCAGGCCCTTTCTGTGGCCTTGTCTCTTCTAGAGTTTACCCCAGGCATGGCCAGTACAAACCAGGGTCTGTTCCTAAGGTGCCCTCTGTTGCCCCATGACCATTCTTGCTCCAGGCAGTCTATACTCCTCACTTTTGAACCCACAACTAGGACAAGCTTAATCGGACTAGAGCTTGCTTGCACTGGACACATATGTCCACATAACGGCCCGGTGAAGGAGGTCAGACCAGCTGTTTGTCTGCTACGGGCCGTATAAGAAGGGTCTTCCTGTAGACACGTAGTCTTTCAGCAGGTAAAATTTGCATGTCCTCTAGTCTCCCCGCTCCTTTTGGGGTCAGAGCTTACTTGACCCGGAGTGTGGAGGCCTTTAAGGCTTTTTTCTCTGTGGTTTCTTTCCAAGACATTTGCAGTGCTGTGGGCTGGTCCACCCTTCTGACCTTCGTCAGGTCTTACAGTCTTGACCTTAGCACCACTCCTGGCCAGTGCTCAAATTGAGTCAAGTCTTATGGGGAGTCCCCAGTTGGTGTGCAATTCATAATTATTTACTAAAATAATCTTGGGGTCCCTCAAAGTCTATTTTTTACTTGCAATAGGGGGTCCCTAATGCCTTATGGCGGATCCCAAATACCCCCAGCCCCCCTCAATTCGAGCACTGCTCCTGGCCCCTTAGTCCTTAGCTGTGCCCATCCACACTAGGCAGGGATTTGTTAGTCTGGCGGTGTTGTTCTGTCGTTCCCAAAACGTTGTTGATGCATGTTGTGTGTGCGTGTATTATCTGTAATATTGACTATTTCGACCATTGGAATTTCTTTTACAGTATTTATTTATGGTTATGGTGATGTCGATGTAGAATAGCATTAGAATTATGTCGGTTAAAGGTTCTTAAAAAAAACAAAAACAAGACAGTTTGTGTCTGTGTATATGGGGGGTAGTGGCATAGAAGTTTGATACCGTTTTGCACAGGGTTGTAAATAAATAAATAAATAAATAGTAAAAGTACATTTTAGTTTTTTTAGGGCACATCACAATTTAAGCACTCCTGGTGGAAATAATGAATATTCAGCTTTGCTGTCTGCCAAAATGTACATTTTCTTTCCAATTGAGTAAAGTGAAATGATATTAACATAAAAATGAGCTTTGAGCTATAAAGATAATAGCTATATTTCTGTGGTCACTTTTTTCATGTAGTTTTGTAATTTACAGTCAGAAGTATTTGTTTCATGATGATTGTTACTGATGTTTAGGTTTGGTGTTTTTTCTAACATTGTATCAACAAGATATACACTGTGCTGAAAGCTGCGTGTGTGCTGTATTTCAAAAAATGTGTGCCATTAATCAAAAAAGTAATGTTCATGCATTTATTTAGAAGGAAGTTTAAAAATAAAGGAAGTTGAAGAAGATGGAGTCTGCAAGGAATGAAGGAATGAGTTTTGAAAGTTTGTTTAGAAAGAAAATTGTGAAATTTTTATTCTGTGACTTACAAAAGTGCTTGTTCAGTACCAAATTCTATACGCCGGTCCAAACATCTGCATGTTTTCTCACCTGCCAGAACCCCCTCTTAATGTAGATGTGATGCTAAAACAGAGTGTAAAAACACCACTTATATCTCTCCCCTTCAACATATATAGGAAGGGTGTAATGCAATCTGAGAGCGCAATGAAATTTGTATCTATTAAATGCTATTATATATTAAATAATTGCTCTGATCGATAATTGAGGGCAGCTTATGGTTAGTTTATTTCTTTTAAAAAATGCACTGACCAAGCATAGCATTATGACGGGTAAGTGAAAACATTGTTTATCTTTTTATCATGGCACCCGTTAGTGGGTGGGATGTATTAGGCAGCAAGTGAACATTTTGTCTTCAAAGTTGATGTGTTGATGTGGGGTGTTCCCAGTCTGCAGTGCTAAGTATCTATCAAAAGAGGTCCAAGGAAAGAACAGTGGTGAACTGGTGACAGGGTCATTGGCAGTCAAAGCTCAATGATGCACTTGCAGAGTGAAGGCTGGCCCTTGTGGTTCGATCCAACAGAGGAGCTTCTGTAGCTAAAATTGCTAAAGAAGTTAATGCTGTCAATTGCCAAAGGGTCAAGACTGTTTAGGCAGCAAAAGGGGGACCAACATAATATTAGGCATAATGTTATGCCTGATCTGTGGCCATAAATTTATGTCTGGTCATTGTGTAGAAAGTGTATGTGGTTGTGGACACCAGTCCAACACAGCATATTGTGTTTTTTGTTTTATTTTAATCTGTGCAGAATATGGGCTTTTGCACACTTCCCAGTGGAACGTTAAGGACAAGAGGATGAATAGCTAAGCAAAAGCCATAGCCAGGCCCACCTGCAAGTAAAGGTTTGAATTTAAATAAGAACAAAAATGGAGCTGTAATAGAACAAAAAAAGAAAGTTGTAAAATAGATAGAAAGATAGGAAAAACAAGGAGTACTAAACTACAAACGAATCCTTCAACCTTCATCTCTATTCATTACCTATCTACTTACTCATGTACCTTCCTACCTACTCAAATACTTACTGTAATTTCCAGACTATTAAGCGCACCCAAATATTAGCCGCACTGAATTTGACAAAGATTTTTATTTTGAACCTAAATACGCCTCACAAGTCCATAAGCCTGGTGCCCACACTGAAACTTTACACAGGCTTTCACGAAAGGCAGTGTTTGTTACACGGCTTGTATCTAAACAGTAGCCTACCAAGAAAGTCATTGTTCATTGTCTTCCTCCTTCCTTTCACAACCATTTCTCTCGGGAGTTTATCTTTTGGCATCGTCGTGCGTTTAAAAATCACCATTGGTGGAAGCTTTTCTACTGATGCCGTGCAGCTCAGAACACAGGTGAAGTGCATTTTTTCATGCCCGGTTGTTTTCAGCATGACGAATGATTCACATTTCCTGTTGACAGTCTGAGTGAGCGGCAGGTCAAACGTCAGAGGAACATCATCCATATTTACAATGTGGTGCGACCCGATTCAGTGGGAGCGCGATTTAATATAAAGAGTTTCATATCCATGAATTAGCCTCTTTATTGTTTAAGCCGTGGGGTTCAAAGCGTGGGAAAAAAGTAGCAGCTTATAGTCTGGAAAATACTGCACTTTTTTTAACTTATCTTTTTCATTTCTGCCAGCTGTGGATAAAATTTGTTTTAATTTCATTAGCAATAATCAATAGCACCAAACAAATATATACAAACACAAATACCTACATACATATCTACAAACTGTACATATACAAACAAACATGTATGTATATGTACAAGCAGGTTTTTATACTGTGGTCATTATAGTTTACTGTATATTGTACTGGGTACAGTTTTGTATACAACGAGTCAATCTCTACATACAGTGTGTAGTATAGAAATCATTCAAATGTAAAAAAAAAATTTAAAATGAGCCTAGAGCAAATAATATAAAACTGGGATATAGAAAAACAGAGTTAATTATACAGTGCAAAGAAACTGTGACAAGAAATAAAAGAGAACCCAGGGACAAAACAATTTTTCAAATAATAATATATCTTGTTAGATTTATAACTATAGTAAAAAAAAAAAAAACTTTAACCTTAAACCTTGATGAAGACATGCTAGGTCAGAAAATTATTAAACACTTTTTGTGTCATTTTTGTTCACCTCCCTCTCTTTTGCCATTTGGCCTCCCCTTTTTACTGTCGTTCATTGCTTTTTCTACCCCTTCTTTGTACTGAATGAGCCATAAGTGGCAATAAGCAGTGCCAGTTGTAGCTTGTGCCAGATCCCTGTGCCATTTTTTAAAAGGCCAGCTTTCTCTCTGCCAGTAATGGATCGGATACCGATCACTAATTGCTGCATGCTGTGAAGAGCTGCTCAATTTTTATGAAGTCAGATATGGAAGTCACACCTCAAGCTGCTTTTGCATGTTTGGGGTTTTGTAACGTGTGTGTGTGTAACGTGTGTCCCTCTCTGAATAAAGATTAATAGGTGCACTAAAATGCCCTAGATCTGACTAAATTTGATCAAATAAATGTCTTTTTAACTTATTATTTCATTAATTAATAATACAGTATTTACTCGTCTACCCATTCTGTAAAACTTTCTCCGAACTGCAGCTCTAGTACATGCTGTAATCTTTACACCCTTACACTAGATTCTTGTAGTTTTTATTCTTGTACCTAGGTACCTTTCTTTCTTTTATCTTTTTACCATTTAATGTGCACCCTGATGTGATTAATGCACAAGGTTTCCTACCTACAAACGTTTATTGTCCAGGGCCATTTTTATTTCCTGTGGTCAAGTGGCTTTGGAATAACACCTAAAGACCCCAGATACCTCCATCCATTTGTCCTCTCTACAGCATACCCTACCCTATATCCTGTGGGCCAATGCATGTCTTTGAACTGGGGAGGAAACCCTAAAGGATGGGGAATACATGCTACTGGATTCGAACTCCCAAGCCTGGAGGTCCAAGGCAAATGTGCTAACAACTAAGCCATCTGAAATGAAATACAGAGATCTATATCCCTAATGTAAGCAACTGTTTCATTAAATTGCTCATGAGTATATTTGTACTTGGTTGATAAAGCCAGGTCTGATTTTGAACTATAGAAATGTTTCCTGTTCCTGAACTATTTAGGCTTTTATAAAGTCCACAGTCTGCTTGTATTCACTCTGACATGGGTTTATGTCATTAGCAGTGCTGGGTATTTGTGAACCTGATGTGTGTCTGAATTTGTAGTCCCTATGTCTTTTTGGCTCATTCTCATTTTAAATTATGTGTGAATTCACCTCTAAATGCACACTGTTTATGCCAAACCTATGCACCAGAAAGCAAGCAAATGCAAACTTTTGTGCCTATTCATATTATTATAATATTAATATCTAATATCAGCGAAAATCAACCTTTTTTCTTATTTTGTGTCACCTGATCTTTATCACTTTGACAACTTCAACATCTACATTTTTCTGGTTTTTAAATACTAGTGTTTTCTTACTAATCCCCATTGCATTTAAAAAAGAAATTCAGCTGTGTGTTCGTGATCCTATATCCACCCATTGATGTTTCATAAGCAGCACACTCCCACAGTGCCACAGTGCCACACTTTGCCACAGTGATGAGAGAATAGATATGTGAAGAACGTTGCCTGATATTTCACTGGGGCATGAAATTAGGGGCAAAATATGAAGCTGTGAATTTCCAATAAGCAATTATAATTAGTTTTGAATGAATTACTCCATCTCTGCTAACAGTTAACATCAGCTAAAAAGTATCCATTCCAAAGTATTGTTTATGCTGTACATTAAATTCTCTTTTTAAAGAAGAATTAAGCTGAAGACTGGTTTAAATAAAGTGAGGAATTTATATTAAACATACACTATAAGTACAAAAGTTTGTGGACACCTCACTACAGTATAAGCTTTGTCAGACTTTATTAACATCATGTTCAGTTGAACCTCCACTCTTCTGGAAAGAGGTTTCACTTTATTTTGAAGTGTATTTGTGGAGATTAATGTTTATTTAGCCACAAGGGCATTAGTAAAGTCAGGCACTTATGTAGGATGATGAAGCCATGCAGTCAACATTCCATTTCATCCCAAAGGTGTTTAATAAGATTGAGGTCAGAGCTCTATAGCAGGCCATTTAAGATCTTCCACACCAACCTATGTAAACCATATTTTTAATGGAGATCACTTTGTACACATTGATATTGTCATGCTGTAACAAGTTTGGGTCTTCTAGTTCAAGTAGAAAATTTTAAAATACAGATATAGAAACTTGTCGCATTCTATTTGCACATAAAAAAAACTCACAACTTTATAGTCAAGAAAAAAAGTGATAATATAAGAATTAAGGAAAATGAAAACGATGGGAACATTGTTGTCGTTAATTATAGTAACAATAGAGTGCATGCTGAGCTTATTATTAGATGAGAACAGAGCCTCAGGCTATACGTAAGCTCATTAAGAAATGGAGGAAAGGCATTTTTTACACAGGGCTAGCAATTAAAAATAAATAATGTTCATATTTTATATGTATTATGAAAGTTTAACATCTATGATGTGCTATAGTTCTTCAAAATGCTTTGTAATAACATAGAGGCATTTTTTTATCCAAGACACACACCCACACACAAATGTTATCTGCATTGCAATATCCACTTTCTTTCTAGTGAACTTTTTAGCTCTCACATGTACTGTTCAGTTGTCAGGGAACCACTGGCCAAGCCTTCCCTCAGCACCCAGCAGGCTCGCAGCGCCTCACCCACTTACTAATCACCGTCACCTGTTTCCCATCATCTCTCCCTCTACTTAAGGCCCTCACTCTCATTTACCCATCATCCATGCTACTGTGCATTTTGCAGATCATTCATGGACTACCCAATTTATGGACTTTACCCATATCCTGGTTCTATTAAGGACTACACCCGTTTTCCGGTACGGCTACTCCCTGGCTGTGTGTATTCTGTTTAAAGACTATTAAACCTTATTAGTTACTTTGGTTTCATCTGCTTGATACCAGACTGACATCAGTGAAGAGTTTTTCTTGATTGTTTTTACATTCTTGTGATCAGGTACACTGACTAGGCATAACATCATGACATTAATGTTATGCCTGGTCATTAACAGCTCAAACCAAATTCCTTGTGTGTTAACACACTTGGCCAATAAACCTGATCCTGATTATAACATTATGTCTGGTGGGTGATTAAACCTGCTTAACTCTTCATCATGGCACCTTATAGTGGGTAAAATATAGTAGGCAGCAAGTGAAAAAAATGCCTCAAAGTTGCCATGTTAGAAGCAGGAAAAAATGGGCAAGTATAAGGATTCAAGTTTGACAAGGGCCAGATTGTGATCGCTAGATGACTGGGTCAAAGCATCTCCAAAACTGCAGCTCTTGTGGGGTGTTCCCAGTTTGCAGTAGTCAGTATATAGCAAAAGTGGCCCAAGGAAGGAACAGTGGTGAACTTGGTGCAGGGTCATGGTGCGGCTAAGACTTATTGATGCACATGGTGAGTCAAGGCAGCAAAAAGGGGACCAACACAATATTAGGCAGGTGGTCATGTTATGCCTGATTGGTGTATAGTGTCTACTGTATACCTAACAAGCATAGTACCTACTTTGTTAGGTTGCTAGTTACGTATTGAGCAGGAAGTTATGTTGAGATTATTATTAATGTTATTACTATTAGTAGTAGTGGTGGTGGTAGTAGTAGTATAAGATTTGACCTGGCATTCAGATTCCATTTGGATTTAGCATTTTTATATTAATGTGAGCTTCATATCTTCCAATTTTAACGTAGAAAAGCACTGGATTTGTCCTTATTGATTTCCCGTTTATTCTTACCACAATTTTTGCTGTATCTATATTGCAGAACTGTCTGCTGACATTCTGGCAAGTATACCATCATTTTGACTTGATCCTTTTGAGCCTCCCAGTGGTCATTTAACAAACTTTGCTGGCGCCATAAGATAATAACAGGATTTTTTATTTTTTTTTTTTAAATCAGTAAACTTTAAAGGAACTATTCACTTCTATTGTGTCATTTAAGAGCACAACCCACACATAATAGATTTACTTGAGAAAAGTTCAATGGCGGCATGATCAGTTGACATTATCCAACCCCAATAATCATTTAGTGAAATGGGAGCTGGCTAATAAACAAACCAGCAGGGTTTATTATTCACACATTAAAAATATTAAGCTTTTAAAGGTTTTAACAATGAATTATTGGTCGAAATTGACAAAGAATTAAACAAATGCACTCATGAGAGCTCCTGTTCTGTTTATAGTACTTTTTATACATATAGATTAACACTTGGTAATGATTTAAATGTTTGGTGTGAAATTCGGCACATGACTGGGTTTAGGAATATTATACAGTGTTATTAAAGATGTAAAAAAAAAAAAAAATTCAACATTGGATTTTATATTTGACCAAAAAAAATTATTATACCATTTTTTTTTAATGCTAATAACCTCAAAAGACTATTGCACTTCAGTAGCTCCTTTACTTTACTGCTTTGGGACTCTTATGAGCTAAGCAATAAAGTGCATCTTCTTCTTTCAAGGATATTAGCATAGTTTTTGGCCTGCTCTCATTTTGAGAGCTAGTTTTAATTGGTCTCTTGTCTCATTCTAATATGGTGCATAAAGTATATTTGTGCAATTTAACTGTACTAGGAGATGCCTCTTGTTCTGGGAAGAATTTACTGGGGACTGGGGAGTTCATAGCAATTTCAAAGAAATATGTTTTATGGATGACGTTGCAACATCTTATTCAAGATGGAAAGGCAGAAGTGAAGTGAACATACACCAACCATGCATAGGATTATGTCCGGGACGTAAATAACACTGATTATTTCTTTATTGATCTTATGATTAGCGTAAGGATTTGAGCTAAGGGCCAAATTGTGATGCTTTTTAGTTAATGTTTTTTAGATGCACTGAAAAGATTTTGGGATTGACACAGCACTTAAAATGGCCCCCACGCTAATCAGTGAACCGACTATTGAACTAGATTAGGAAGCTGATTGAGATGCACCTAGAGTTTTTTTCTGACAAATGAATAATAATAAAAAAAATCCTAACAATTTGTTACTTTCACTTGTGAGACTGTGCTGGCAACATATGCTAATTTGTAACTCTTTATTTCCCCAGGTGATACAGCGCAGAGAAGATGGATCTGTGAATTTTTTTAGGGACTGGGACTCTTACAGAGAGGGATTTGGCAAGATCACAGGAGAACACTGGCTTGGTAAGTGTGCATGTTTGTGTGTGCGTGTACAGTATGCTGTTGCGATGCTACATTTTCACATTGTAATTCAATTTTCTTTTTGAGCGGATCTCTTATCTTTTTCTTTTCAAGTTACCGTTTGTGGGGAATGACTCACATATGGATTGGACGAAAAGGTTTATTACTTTGTTAGAGAGCAATTCATCAATGGCAACGGAAACCACAGAAAGAAAGAAAAAAACTTGAGTGCTCTTTAACTTCGTTTTCCCAATTTATCCCCTTCTCTCTACATATTAGACTTTACTACACTTTTTTGGGAACCTGACCTGGAAATTTGCAGTTGAAGTGCTATAATCAATCTCTTAACATTGCTAAAAAGTTTCAACAGGATTCTTTGTACTCTGAGTATGTCTTTTGTGCATGTGGATACTTGTGTTGGTGCATGAGTAAAAATGGAAGACTCTTGGACTGTGTCAAGAAAAAGTCAGCAAAAAAATGGAGAAGCTTTAGCAGTATTTTGATGAAGAATGGGGAAAAGATTTAATAGTGAACCTTGAGGGAGCTGTGTGGACATATAGAATGTAATGGATTTGGTTGAAAATGATGCAGGATTGTTGTATTTTGTGGCTTTTCAGTAGGACTGTTTGAGTATCACTTAGAACTGAAACTATTATTGTATTTTTAAGCAGCCTTTTTACTGTGGCAATTTGCCATCCAATAATTTAATCTGTACAGCTCTAAGCTATACCATTACATGTTAATGTATAGAAAAAGGGTCATCTCTCTCCATGTATTTATTACCAGAGCAGGAACACTTACTGCCAATCCTGTAAAATCATGCAGATATAGTTCAAGAGATATAGTTAATGTTTAATATGACCTCTGTAATTTTAACCATAGCATCGTTGCTGCTTCCAAATTAGTTTTATAGTTTAAACTGCTTATATTCACATACAGCATCTGTCCAGTTGGCAATGAATGGTGCAAAAAACCTAAAACATTTCACGAAAACTAGATCCATCAATACAGCCACAACCAGTGTATTTCCTGATCAATCTAGGAACAAGAAATGTAGGTTTTGTGTGCTTAGAAATGTACAGTTAAACCAAGCAAAATGTGAACCAGAGAAGATTAAAAAAAAAACAACAACAATGTCTGGAAACCACCTTGGAACAGTAGTACATTATGTATACAGTATTTATTTGTAATAGTGTTTTTGTTGGGAGTGTTGGCTCTGATGCCAAATGGAATTCTCAGTAGTGACACTTTCCAGTTTTCTTGAATCACACCTTCATTTTTTTCTCCATTCCACTCATACAACAAGGGAGGAACTGAGGTTAGAATTATTATTCTAATTCTTTGTGTTTTGCTTTCAGTTAACCCATAGCATTGCTTGCCTGTGTTACTGTAATAATTATATTAATATTAATAGATGGATATATGTATTTTATATTTGGTTTCTTGTTGAACACCAGGTTCTAAAAAACTAATAATTCATCCTTGTTAGAGAAGATTGCATTCTATTTTGAGTCCAGCAAAGATGTCCAAACTTTGACATTGTGGTTGATGTATTTTTATTGCACCTCAACTATAAGCACTCAAATGGGCCATGTTGAGGTTGCGGTTTATAAATGACTGGCCTGGGGTGCCTTTTCAACTCAGTTAGCCTAATTTTTTTTGGCATTCCACATATGTTAAAATCCCTGTAATGGGAGAAAAATGAAAGCCAACATCAAACCTGTATAATATAAAAGGGGGGGAAATACTGTGTAGTAATACCTAATATTGTGTTGATCCCTGTGTACCACTAAACAGCTTTGATCTCTCAAAGCATAGATTTCACAAGGTCTCTAAAGGTATGCTGTAAGATCTGTTGTCAATACTTCAGCAGATGTTTTACATCATGCTAAAGTTGCCTCGATTGACTGCACTTGTTTGTCCAGACTGGGAATTTGGAGGCCAATATTTGTCATGTTCCTTAAACCACGTTAGTACAGTTTTTGCAATGTGTCAGAGTACATTATTCTGCAGTGTCCTCAAATTCTTTGGCCATGGATGGGTGTATTTGTTTTATTGCAATGTTTTGGTAGTTTAGGTGTGTCAAAGTAGCGTCCACCTGAATGCCAGGACCCAAGGTTTCCCACTTTCCCACCTCATTTATTAGACCTGGTAACCTACTTCAATTTCTCTATGCTCTATGTCTGATGTTTTTATTAATAGACTTTGAAGCACTTTTGTAAGTTGCTTTAGATAAGGTCATCTGCCAAATGTCATACATCTATGTGTAAATAATACTCAAATATCCATCGTAGGTGCTTACAGCAGGGGGCTATTTTTTCCCCACACCAAGGTAAAGCACTTACTCTTTACTTGCTGCCAACTATATCAAACACCTTGACAAGTGCCAATGCAATAATATAATCAGAGTTTCTTACCTCACCTAAAGGGTAATGATTGCTATGACATGTAAACATGTTTCAGAGTGATTCTTACAATTCCCACATTTTTGTAAATTGGTTTTGTTTTTTCACAAGCCATGTCATGCTAAAGCTGAACTATTCTATTAGACACTGACCAGTTTTCACTTTTTAATAGAAACATGTGCCTCAGGAAATTGTATTTAGGGCTTGGAGTGCAATGATAGCTTGGCCAAACTCCATCTTCTTGCCTTTTCCACAATTAATTAAAACGAGACTTTGACCTGAAAGTATATAATATGCATACTAACTAACCATGGTAATCTGGAATATTTGAAGTCTGAGAATGTAAGCCCCTTGCTAGGCTTGCTCACAACTTTCCTTCATGCCTTTCTAGTTTCACAATCCCCTTACAGATACAGTTTAATGACTACAAAGGCTGAGGTCAGCACTATAATGTTCCTTTTTAATTGGAAATTGAATAATTTTTTCAACATAACATCCACATGAACACTTTCAGAGGCCATTTTTTGAAAAAAAATTGCCATTTACTGACATATCCTTCAGCATCCATACACATTTAAATGAACAGTATTAAAAATATAAAGCATTTTTATAAATAAAAAAAACATTTCAACTTCAGGCAATTAATTTATCTCTGCAATTAGAATTTTGCTATGTTTCTACTACCATTTTCAGAAATTCCTGTCTACAAACTGTGTACTTTGAAACCCATGAGAAAAGAATATTATACTGTGATTATCTTCAAGGTTATAGTGTATGCCTTACTGTATACTGCCTTACTAGAAGGAGGTACCGCTTAATTTATGGTAAACTATGCCTGCACAATCATTTTCTTTACCTAATTCGCTAAAATAACTTGAGACAAAGTCCAACATGGTGCTTACAAAATAACACACCTTCAACCAATAGCTGGTGGTCAGTTGCTCCCTGCATTCTAGAGTGTTGAAGATACTCTAGTTCCAAGCAGTCTAGCAGTCCTCTAATTCCATTAGGACTTGATCAGTAACCCTTTCTAAATAATGTTTAAAGGTTGCAAAAATTTCCATTTTACATGTACAAATATAAATGTCATAATTTTAATATCAATAACTTTGCATTTGCAGTTTCACACGTCTTCATGCCAACACAAACCACAGACCACATCTACTCTCGGAGTCAGGGGCAAGTATCAATAAATCAATACTAAATGTGCAAGTCAGTGCACTCTTCTTGATGGTGCAGATTTTACTATAACAGCTGGATCAATTACTAGCATTTCTGACCATGACTTAGTATCCTGAATCTACTTCTTCTACCCGTGTAATTCCAATTGGAAAGTGTATCAGTGTGGCATAGTGGGGGCTTTTTGGGAGGTCATATCCATGGTCACAAGGCTAATAAATGAGCAGAAAACTCTAGTAGTTAAACAAAAGGTGCTTAAATAGCTATTGCAGATTAAAAAAAAAATTATAATATTTTATAAATTATTCCACATTACAACATATTACATATCAAGAGAAACCATGATGTTGGTTTATATATGTCACGACAGTGAGCACGCAAAGGAAACGGGATAAACTCAATCATTCTTTATTGACATGTACAAACAAAACCAGAGTTCATAAGTGTTACGAACTGTAACGTAAATCCGAAAAGTGGGTATATTCCACAAGGCAGGTAATCCGTAAAGAAAGTATAATCAATATCGAAAGTATAATAAAGAATCTTGAGTGTAATCCTTAAAACAAGAGCCAGGAGCAGGATCCAGTGGGGAACGCTGGTGGTCAGGAGTCCAGTAGATCACTGGAGTAACCATTTAGATCCAACAGCGAGTGAGTTTGGAACGGGAACTTATAAAGAGGACCAGGTAATGCGGAAAAGGTGTCGGCGATTAGCGCCGGGAGCGGCTGAGATGGGGCGTGGCAGGAGGATCCCTGACAATGTACAATTTTTTATAGGAATCTTACCATGGTTGTATTTCATACCATAGTAATTACATAAACTGTACAAATGCATTTAGTATTCATTGCTACTTTCTAACACTTCTTCCCATTGCTGACTCTCTCTCTCTCTCTCTCTCTCTCTCTCTCTCTCTCTCTCTCTCTCTCTCTCTCTCTCTCTCACTCTCTTTGTTTTATTAGCTGTTCGTTAAATTAGAAAGAAAACACCACAATGTTCTTTCATCATACATTCTCCGCTTTGACACTTTTTGTTATGGTCTTTGACCTTCTCTTTCCCTGCGAATCCAATCTAATATAGGTTAATATGTATTTTCGGCAGAATCATTATACAAATGATGTACTGTGGCCTCATTTAAAATTTAAAGTAGATTTAACACTAGATTTATAGAACCGGCCAAACATAATGGCCGATTACATTGCTTTTATACTTCTCATATAATAAAACTGTGTTCAATTAATAAACGTTTTACACTACTTCAGTCTCAACTGGAGATATCCTTTTAGAAATAGGTCTTATTTTGATCCTTGTTATGAGTTACATAGACATTGGATGTCTTCATGTAAAAAAGCATCTCTGTGATTATAATCAGTCCCTACAGTACATACTACGGCAGTTTACCAATACAACCGATAATAAAAAAAATTTTAAGTTTATAAATAAACATATTTTGAAATTAAATAAATTATCCTTGAGGTTTTTGGTATTTTTTTTATTTTAACGAAAGTTTGCGTTCAACCAACAGCTTTAATTCTAATGTTACCAACAGCACAGCCTTGAGAACATTTTGTACTGACAAAATGAAGAGTGCAGCAGGAATGGAGGCACTCAGAAATGTATAGCACAAGAGTGATCATCAGGGTTTCATGTCATAGCTGGGAGACCTGAAGAGATTTGAAAAGACTTGAAAACTGATTCTGACTTGCTGTGCAGCTTGAGAGGTAATTATTTTGCTTGGCAGGTTCCAGCTATAAATTGTTCCCCTATGAAAAAAATAAAGTATTCCCTTAAACTGTAATATTATAGTAAATGTTATTAGCTTAGCATAAAACTAATTGTCTGACAGTTTTTAGATGTTTCCTTTATTTGCTTTAATCCGACTGCACACTTCCTAATCCTACATTCAGAATAAGATAGCTTATTGATCAAGCTGCATTGAACCTTGAACTACTTGCATCAAAAAATACTCCTAATTTATTCCTAATGAGCAGGCCAAAGGCAACGATGGCAAGTCAAAAGCTTAGACCATACGAGGAAGAAATTAAGAGGACTGAGACTCAAAAGGGAATGCCTTAATCTGGGTAACACCTTTAAATAATTTCCTTCTATAGCGGTGCAATATATGGTCATAAACTGCAGTTGTGTAACTAGAAAATTCATTTAAGTTTCAATTGTTCAACAATTGAGACTTGTGTAGAACACTCATACATCATAGCAATTGTTGTTATAACTTATCAGAGCAGAACTTCTTGTATCAATTGCCATCTTCCAAAAATCTAAAAAGCCATTTTAATGGCCACAATATTTTCATTTGAAATTGATCATGTATTTTTAAACTGTCCATTTTTGTCCCTCGTTAACAGTGGCAAGTGGTTTCCAAGTTATGAGATCGACTATGAGAACAACTTTCAGACTTTTAGGGGTGGATCAAGCAGGTTCGGATCACTGGTATTTTAGGAAAGAATGGTTTAAAATTATTGTAAACTTTTGCTACACTATTGTAGCCAAATAACATTTTCAAACATTTATTGTTGCTAAATAATATTTTTCAAGTTAAGCTTACTGGTTAAGGTGGTGGGCAATTGGGTGAAAGTCCAAGCATTGCTGAACTATATGTTGGCTTTTTTTTTTATTTTAGTTCTGTCTGAGTTCTAAGCACCAGCCAAAAGAGTACATGTAAATGTATACCACTCAGTGGGATCAATATGAAGGCATAGATGAAAGTAATCTGTATGATTGTCTTAGTACAGTAAGTGCAATGTACTCATACATGATGCCAAATGCCAGTATATGTGGTCATGGTCTGAATTTGTTAACTGTATTAATAAAGTAGTAATACAAATAATTTATGACAGATGAACCGAAAATAAAATTGAGATGCTATACACAAGTTAGCTGTTTTCAGACACCAAGAAAAAAAAAAAAACATTATCCATGTTTTTTATCCTGTTTTTCACCATAGCATCCTGTAGCTGCTAAAAACTGATTACTAAGTCAGATACATGATCATTTGGCATTTGAGTTGGATAAATATAGAATCATAATGATGACTCTGTTCACCTCAGTTTGTGCTGACTGTTGCCTCGGATTCTTGTTATGGTTCTTGGTTGACTGGAGTAAAACTCATTATGTTTTTTAATATTGTAACCAATCCATCTCAAGGTTTGACGTGTTTGCATTCCGAGTTGCTTTTATGTTCACCGTAATTGTAAAAAGTTATTGTTTTTTAATCTAGTATATGCACCTAGAATTAGTTGGGTTTTTTTTAGAGACACACAGGCTGTGTAAATGACTGTTTAAACTGGTTGTTGTTGTGATCATATAGTAAACAATTTCATGGTGAACTGTCATAGAACTAGTCTTTTTAATATATACTGTAAAACATAATTCAGATTGATATATATAAAAAGCAAACAAAACATGATACATGTTGTTGAGATTTTTTCCAGAAGTCTTTAACACTCACAGCTGGCTGTCTTTTCAACATCACCTCAGTGGTTCATGTTGCTCTGTCAAATAAGATATTGTACAGCATTTCTCTCTGTCTCTCTCTCTCTCTCTCTCTCTCTCTCTCTCTCTCTCTTTCTGCCCTATATATATATATATATATATATATATATAAATCTGTCTATTTAGCCAATCAATCCAAGAAATAAACAGGTCACTCTTAACCTCATTGCTTTCCATTTTTGCAATGGCAACTCATCTTTTCTTATATACAGTACCTAAGTTTACTCTAAACCAAATTGTAAAGTTGTGTTTTTAAAGAAGAAAAAAAAAAAAAAACGTTAAAAGTACTGAAGTACTCAAGTACCCAACAATGCTTTGGGAACGAGAGTCCAATACCACCAGAATGACCAGTACCTGCCTAGTGTGTAAGAGCACAGCTAGGCCAAAGGACAGAGGGGCCAGGGGTTAAAAAAACCAGACATAGGTTGATTGAGGAAGACTCCAGAGAAAGGTTGATTGAGGAAGACTCCAGTGGACCAAGCCTAAGAGGCTGCCACACTCCAGGTTGAGTGCACTCTAACCCTGAAAGGAGCGGGGTGAGCAGAGGACTCATAGGAGGATGCAATCCCATCCACAATCCATCTGCTAAGCGTCTGCTTGTTCCCAGGCAGGCCTTTCCTCGGATGGCCATACCAGATGAATAGGGGTTCCGACTTCCTCCAAAGATTTGTTCAGTGCTTACACTGGACACAGCTGGTTCAGCTTTTCCTGGTCTGGGGCCTAAAAAGGAAGATGATAGAATGCCTGAAGCCTAACAGGTCATGGGACAACCAAGGGCACCTTTGGGATGTGCCCTGTTCTAGGGTACAGAAAGGCACTGGCCATGACCTCAGTGCCAATCCTGGCCCCACTGTCCTTCGACCTAGCTGTGCTTTTACACACTAGGCAGGGACTGGTCATTCGGGCGGTATTGAACTATCGTTCCCAAAGCATTGTTGACACAGCTCGATTTCCTGAAAGGGAACATCTAGAGGTTACATATGTAACCATGGTTCCCCAAGGAAATGAGACGCTGAGAGGGCCTGAAGATCCTTAATCTTTTAAAAGATGAAATAGCAAGGAGAAACAGTTTTATCTGTGAGGAACCTCCAAGTTGCCCTGGCCAGCGGCTCAAAGGGGGCTCAGATGGAGCCTCCAACACAATGGCCAAGTCCTACAAAGGCCCTCTCGGTTGTACCGGAGGCCTTTGCGAAGAAAACCCATCACCAGTGGGTCTGTGCCCAGTGAACTGTTCCTGAAGAAATTGCAGCATTAAAGCAACCTGGCAGTTAACTGGATTCAATTGGTGCTGATTGCACCATACACTGAACAGGCATCATCTAGCTTCATGCGACCTCTGCGTGCAGGGAACTCTAGATTGGAGAATGGTCTCTACTACATTGGTGGAAATAACAGGAACTCAGAGCTGTGCACCTTCAGGGGCTACAGCCACAGTTTTCACAACTCTGGGCTTGGGTAAACTATTGTGCCCCCTGCCTGAGAGAGAAGATTCCTTCTGAAAGGAATCTCCCATAGAGGGTGTTCGAGAAAGTCTACAAGGTCCACAAACCATGGTCTGCTTGGGCACCGTGGGGCCACCAGGAGGAGCAGACTCTGTCTCAGAGAACTCTCTACAGAACTGGCCGCACCTGTGCCATGGCATCCAGAGGTGGTGGCGGAGAAAGGAAGAACCAGAGGGGACAGTGCAACATCTCTTGAGTCACAAACAAGTCTACTTGAACTATGCAGAATCTCTCCCAGATCTGCTCCACTACCTGATGGTGGAGTCGCCATTCCACGGGTCTCAGCCCTTGCCTTGAAATGAGGAGGAACTGGCATGCCAGCTTGTAAACCATGCCAGCTTGTACCCTGGTGGCTGATTTAAGAGACCACCAAGTTGTTGTCTTAGCGGACCAGCATATGGTGACCTGAGGTCCGACATAAAATTCCTTAAGGCTTAGAAGCCTCAATTCCGGACCGCTTAGTGGTCTGATTATGCAAATTTAGGTTAAGAGGCAGATGCCCTGAAGTCTCAGAGAGACTAGAGCCACATAGACACACTTCTTGAAGGTGCAGGGTGAGAGGGCAAGACCTGATATTGGTAAGCTTTGGCCCCAAAAGCGACCCTCTGGAACTTTATGTGAGAAGGCAGGGTGGATACCTGCTTGGGGGTTGGCATCTTGGACCTGAGCCAACACCTCCCACCCCCTCAGAGGAAGAGAGGTGGAGCTAATACCAAGCTTGCGAACAAGCATCGGACAAGGCAGGTGAGAGATTTCTCTTGGCTGCACTGCTTCCAGTATGTGTATGTTTTATTTTTTTTTGTCCAATTAGATTTCAGCCTCTATGTGCTGCCTTGTCAATTTAATCTGCCCAGGGCATTTAAAGTCAATACTGCTGGCCCTTTTACCATAGAAAATATTATGAATGGGTCTGTTTCTTTAACCAATCAGGTTTCAAATTCGCCTCACAGGGCCAGCTAGCTGGCCCAGAATAGCGTCAGCAGTTTTCCGTCCTCTAAATTGGTTGGTCAGCAGGAAAATCTTACAGCTAAGTTCGACTAGCAAAGCACATGTTTTAGGCTTATGGAGGAAGAGAAAATGAATTGATCTCAGACATAAAAAAAAATACAATTTATAGTAAAGCTAGATGTTGTGAGGAGAGGTCAGCCAAACCCAAAGCTAGCTAGCTTGTCTCAGCCTGGGAAAGCATTTGTTCGCCACTTACAGACTAGTAAATACAAGAGGTACCACTGGATTACAGCCTCTAAGGAGAGGTGCAAATTATGAGTATGCATCTCTGCTAGTAGGTAGTGTTTTATTTAATTTTTAATGTTTAATGTTTTTGTCATGTTATAAGACAAATATTGATTCTGAACTGATCCAGATGACACAGTTATGGTTGTAGTGTAGAGGTTTGGAGTTGTCTTAACTAGGTTCCTTGCTTTAGTAAAATGGTTTCACCCTCCATATGTGAAATGCCTTTTTCTCTGTAATGCCATGCGTTGTTATATTGCGTTTTTGTTTAGTATTGATGGTTTCTGTAATTGCGACATGATAGTGGTGGTATTAAGAGGTGGATTAAGTCGGGTAAGTCCCCACTGAAGGCCCAGGTACCAAATGCATACCTGTCAGAGAACAGCCTGCCACGCCTTCCCTCAACACTCTGAACGCTTGTAGTCTATCTCCATCATACTAAGTACTGGCACCTGGCGCTAATTACCAACTCTGCCCTATATAACCCCCCGCTATTCCCAGCATGCCATCATCAGTTCTACTATTTCATTAAGGAGAACATACTAGGACTACTCGCGTGGATTCTTTCTTCTGAGTTTGTTCAGTGCCGTCATTAAAAACCCTTACTTTGGTTTTCGATTCTTTCGCTCAGAACTGTGACAATACCACATGTAAACATACAGTTCAGCTCTTGGTGCTGCTTGCTTATTTCTCCTCCATTATTAACAGGGCAAACTGCAGTTCTAAATGTGTTAATTTTCTAGTCTAAATAAACTGATAATCTATCCTGTTTCTGCTGCCTTGTGGCCTATCCGGCTACTGTACGTGATTCGTTCCTTCACCGGAGTTTTCTGTTCACATTAACATATTAATATTTTTATACCTAACTTTTTAATGAGTTCATTAGTAAATGTGACCTTGCATCATGCCGGCTTGATACTGCCCCCACTGTTCTGCTTAGAGAAGGTCTGTTTCTTCTTATTTACAGTATTTATTTTATATCTTGCCTCAGGACATGTCCAATTACATGTAAACAAGGTACCATGTAAGTTCTTACAGTTTTTCTCAAATGCTAACGACCAGTTGTCTAAACACATTTTCTAAATCTAGCCATCATTTTCCAATATCATAAACACATTTCACATGAAGACACAATTCAGAAAACACAATTCTCCATTCTCATAAATCTTAACACATTTTTTTTTGCTAAAACACTAGTTGCAAAAGAACTCTGCTCATATTCTCAAATGAAAGCTCATGTGATGCTAAATGCTTGCCACAGTCAGCAATATTTGAACACAATGAACACACCTGGCATCATTCATTACACACAATGACTCAAAATTAAAGACACTTGTTGCTAATGCTGTAACCACATGTACAAAAAGACTGGACAGTTTGCTGAAGATTTAAAACAAGGGAGAGGAGAAGGTCCAGGAGGGAGAGCAAGACAACCTCGCACCATCATTACGGACGAGATGCGAGCAACAGTCATTGACCATGTCATTGTCCATGGCATGACAATGGCTGAAGCAGGACTACGAGTCCGTCCAAACCTGAGTAGGTTCACCGTGGCCACCATTATCAGACAACACAACAGGTATTGTACTCTATTGCTTTCTTTGTCAAAATACAATTTTACAAAAATGTGAATGTAGTCTATTGGTTTCAAATCAGTTGTTACTGTATTGTAAAACTGACAACACATGTTTCTTTCTTTAGAGTTGAAGTGGGAGGGTTGCCATATTTACAGCGGCACAAGAAACCCTCATTGTGGATATGGTTCGGGAGAACAACCTCCTCAGACTCCGGGAGATCAGAGGTTCACCACCAACAGTAACCACTTTTTAAACGTCTGTCTCCACCCTACTCCCCTTTCCTGAACCCTATAGAGGAGTTCTTCTCATCATGGAGATTTATGTTTTATGGTTTATGACAGACAACCATACACTAGAGAGAACCTCCTAAGTACAATGGAGCTGGCCTGTGTTGACATCCCAGTGGAGGCCTTCCAAAGATGGATTCGCCATTCCAGGGCGTTTATCCTGCGGTGCCTGGCAAGAGACAATATAGCCTGCGATGTGAATGAGGTGATGTGGCCCGATGCAGCTCAGCGACATGATGCCGCACAGTGATTGTGGTGTGTGTGTGTGTGTGTGTGTGTGTGTGTGTGTGTGGTGTGAATAAAGTAAATAAAAAAACTTCACACTCTGATCATGTTTTCAAGAGTACTGTTGTGTGCAATAGATTCTGTTTTTGCATTGAGTTGTGTTAAAGTAGTGTACATGCAGAATTTACTATAGATTTATACTCTTCATATAAAACTCTCAAATCTAAATGCCTAATCCTTTGCTGAGATCTAAGAACATCCATTACTGTAAAGTTTCAAAATATGCATTGGCAGTTATGAAACAAAGAACCTTTTTACAAATTAAGCATTGTGTTTTCAATTGTTTTGCTGATCTGTATAGTGTTTACATTTTTGAAAGCTTCAAGCTGCTCTTTTGGTGTGAAAGTTTGAGTTTTGAAGTGAGAAGGTGTGGTTGTGTTTATGTAGCTTTAAAAAAGGGTGTTGTGTTTAGACATTGGGGAACATGGAGGAAACGTTTGTGAAATGTGTTTTAGCATTTGAGAAAAACTGTAATACACCTGACAAAGATGCTAATGTCCTACCAGATAATCTCTAATCTACCCGTTTTTGCAAAACAAAGTGTTGAAGTCCCACCTAGCAACAAAATAACATGTTAGACTACTGCTCGGTTTTGTCCCACAGCATTAAGACAGATCCCTTGAGAGTTATTATTGATCTTATTGCTGCCTCTAACTCCAGGAACCTCTTTGAATTTAGCTCTTCCATTATATACTTACTGCCCACCATTTTGCATTTGGCATTTCTGGTAATGTCTGCTGGTAATGTCCTACCGTAAAGATAGACAAACCCCTATTGCTTTGCTCACTCAAGGTACAAAGCCCTCTTAAAATATTAGCAGTCCTGATATTATCAATCATGTGCTCATGTTTTCAATATTCCCTTCCACCCAAGACTCTACTGGTTCTTGATAGTAGCCTTTCTAAATTTATGTCAAATCAAGAAGCTTTTATTGTCATTTCAACTATATAACTGTTGTTGAACAAAGGCTACTGTACCAAGTGAAATGAGACAAAAAAATTTCCTGAACCCTGGTGTTACATAAAACAACATAGCGCTACATCACACAACATACAGTATAACTACAAACAGAACACATTGCTAAGGACTAAAAAAAAGTTGTCCTAGCTACATAAAGTGTAGGACAGATACACAAAACAGCAAATAACGCTGACAATGTGCAAAAAGAGAACTATAAACAAGAGTGTACGTTTAAACATATAAACAAAATGTTGTGTAAAACGCATATTATAACTATTTAAATGTATATTAGAACTATATTATACATATAACTATATGTATATTGACGAGATGGCTTCAAGGTTAAACCTCACTTAACCTGAACATCTTGGTATTATTTGTGGCTCATCACTCATTTTAGAGTGAGTGTGACATTATTTTCAAGACATGCTAAGTTGACTCCATATGAGGTTTAATGGGAATCCAAGCATGTTATCTCACAGATATATACACAGTTGAAAAATAGAGTATTCAAAAACAGGAGCAAAAGTGGCGTCATAAACATAGACAATAGAATTGCTTGGTCCGTTCGAGAAAACACAATATTTCGCAAGGCCTATTAGCATAAGCATAGCATAAAAAGGCTACAAAAAGAAAGAAACCCTTGACCCGGAGGTTCAGAATTTAAGTGATGGCTCAGTGGACACTTTCAGTGGAATTCTTTTATAAGGGAGGGGTCCAGAATGTCATTCCTGCTTACCCAGCATTGTTCCTCTGGCTTTTGTTTATCCCAATCTAAAAGGTATTGTAATCTGCCACCCTTTGATGTAATTTAAAATGGCAGGTACTGTATATGCTGGGGCACCATTGATGTCCAAAAGACTGCATGGACTTGGTTCCAATTCACTGTTTGTCGGTGGAGTATCAGACGGCTTAAGAAGAGAAACATGGAAGGATAGTAAGATGCAGTACTTCAGTGAAAGCTATAAGTGGTAAGTAATTGGGTTGATCTGGCATATGATTTTGAATGGTCAGATGAATCTTGGGCTAAGCTTCTTACATGGCAGCGTAAACTTTATATTTTGCATGGACAACCACACCATTTGGCCAGATTGATAGGGAGATGAGGGCACCTTCATCGATTAGCTTGCAGTTCCTGTTGCCAAACAGCCCGCTAAAGATGGACCAGACATAGTCTCAGATAAATGTTTGTAGGAATCTAATTTTTCATGATATCGTCATTCAGTTTAAAATATAAACTTATGAGACATGTGGCTCTTAACTCATTACTTTTCTCAATTGCTCTAGGACTGATTTCATATATATAAGGAAAATAATTATATTCATGGTACTCCATCATATATAACTTTTTATAACTTTTTATCTTTTTGAGCAATATCCACTTTTAAAAGAAGCGACATCAAGCTTTACTGTCCATTATTTAAAGATATTCAAATTGTGTATGTAGCCCACTTTTATCAGTACTTTTAACATTTACATTTAGGTTGGCCATGTTCAGCTGTGGGTCCCAAAATCTGTGGTGTAAATCCTGTTTCCCAGCATCATAGTTACCTTCTGCCTGGGTTAACATCCGTGAAAAATAGGCGCATGGGAACAGATTATTTAGTAACCATGGCGTTAAGAGAGTACACCCCAATTCCACCACTGGAAGCATCCACCTCTACTACAATGTGGGCACTAGGATCTGTCCATCTTCCGACTACTAAAGGTTTTCAGGTTTCCCCACATTAGGGTTGTGAGGGGAGCTGCCACCATGTGGTAAATTTGATTGTAGAGTCGATAGAAGTTTGCAAAGCCAAAGAACCTTTGTAATTTCTTGATGGTTGTTGGTTCCATCCAGGCTGTCCATCTTGACTCAGCCTGCCGCTGTGCCAATGGATCTCAAACTTCCTGACAGACAGCCCACAAGCCACATGGGTTTGAAAATACACCTAATCCACCCTCACCCTCAACACTGGAGCTCCCCAGGGTTTTGTTCTGAGCCCCCCGCTGTCCTTACTGTACACATACAGCTGTGTGGCCACTTCCAACTCCACCACCATCATCAAGATTGCTGATGACACTGTTGTGGTGGGCCTGATCTCCAACAACGACGAGACGGCCTACCTACAGGAGGTTAAAAACCTGGAGAGATGGTGCCAGGAGAACAACCTTCTCCTGAACGTCAGCAAGCCTCAGGAGTTGATAGTGGACTTCAGCATGAAGCAGGAGCGGTCATCCCAACCGCTAAACATCAACGGGACCCCAGTGGAGAGAGTGGACAGTTTCCGGTACCTACAGTGAGGAAAATAAGTATTTAAACACCCTGCTTTTTTGCAAGTTCTCCTACTTAGAAATCATAAAGGGGCCTGAAATTGTCATCGTAGGTGCATGTCCACTGTGAGAGACATAATCTAAAAAAAAAAAAAAATCCAGAAATCACAATGTATGATTTTGTAACTATTTGTTTGTATGATACAGCTGCAAATAAGTATTTAAACACCTGTCTATCAGCTAGAATTCTGACCCTCAAAGGCCTCTGCCTTTAAAATGTCCACCTCCACTACAACAGATGCACCTGTTTGAGGTCGTTAGCTGCATAAAGACACCTGTCCCCCCATACAATCAGTAAGAATCAAACTACTAACATGGCCAGGACCAAAGAGCTGTCCAAAGACACTAGAGACAAAATTGTACACCTCCACAAGGCTGGAAAGGGCTACGGGGAAATTGCCAAGCAGCTTGGTGAAAAAAGGTCCACTGTTGGCGCAATCTTTAGAAAATGGCAGAAGCTAAACATGACTGTCAATCTCCCTCGGACTGGGGCGCCATGTAAGATCTCACCTCGTGGGGTCTCAATGATCCTAAGGAAGGTGAGGAATCAGCCCAGAACTACACGGGAGGAGCTGGTCAATGACCTGAAAAGAGCTGGGACCACCGTTTCCAAGGTTACTGTTGGTAATACACTAAGATGTCATGGTTTGAAATCATGCATGGCACGGAAGGTTCCCCTGCTTAAACCAGCACATGTCCAGGCATGTCTTAAGTTTGCCAATGACCATTTGGATGATCCAGAGGAGTCATGGGAGAAAGTCATGTGGTCAGATGAGACCAAAATAGAACATTTGGGTCATAATCCCACTAAACGTGTTTGAAGGAAGAAGAATGATGAGTACCATCCCAAGAACACCATCCCTACTGTGAAGCATGGGGGTGGTAGCATCATGCTTTGGGGGTGTTTTTCTGCACATGGGGCATGGCGACTGCACTGTATTAAGGAGAGGATGACCGGGGCCATGTATTGCGAGATT
Source organism: Silurus asotus (assembly GCA_024362625.1). Lineage (NCBI taxonomy): Eukaryota > Metazoa > Chordata > Actinopteri > Siluriformes > Siluridae > Silurus > Silurus asotus. Next base: position 3,291,756 of record MU583213.1, on the reverse strand, counting down.
TTGGGGAACAACCTCCTTCCCTCAGTTACAGCATTGAAGATGGGTCGAGGCTGGGTCTTTCAACATGACAATGATCTGAAGCACACAGCCAGGATAACCAAGAAATGGCTCTGTAAGAAGCATATGAAGGTTCTGGCATGGCCTAGCCAGTCTCCAGACCTAAACCCAATAGAGAATCTTTGGAGGGAGCTCAAACTCCTTGTTTTTCAGCGACAGGCCAGAAACCTGACTGATCTAGAGAAGATCTGTGAGAAGGAGTGGGCCAAAATCCCTCCTGCAGTGTGTGCAAACCTGGTGAAAAACTACAGGAAACGTTTGACCTCTGTAATTGCAAACAAAGGCTACTGTACCAAATATTAACATTGACTTTCTCAGGTGTTCAAATACTTATTTGCAGCTGTATGATACAAATAAATAGTTAAAAAATCATACATTGTGATTTCTGGATTTTTGTTTTTAGATTATGTCTCTCACAGTGGACATGCAATATGTTTTTCAGCCTTCAACACTGAGATTGTGTCTGAGTCCCGAACATTGGAAGGCTGTTTCATAACTGTGAGGCTTTATAAGAGAAAGATCTGCCCCCTGCTGTAGTCTTCATTATTTGAGGTACCAACAAATAACCTGCACCTTTTTATCTAAGTAGGCATGTGGGATCATACTGGTGTAGAAGTTTATTTGGATACTGCAGTGTGAGACCGTTAAGTGTTTTATACGTCAGTAGTAGTATTTTATAATCAATGCACGATTTAATTGGTTGCCTGTGTAGACTGTTTAAAACAGGGGTGATTTGGTCTTTTTTTTTTTTATCTAGTAAGGACTCTGAATGTTGCATAGTGAATTAACTGAAGCTTATTTATGGACTTACATGAACACCCAGACAGTAAAGCATTACAGTAATCTAGATGTAACAAAAGCATGAACTAGCTTTTCTGCATCCTGTAACATCATATTTCAAATTTTAGCAATATTTTCAAGTGTCCACTGTCAAAATCTTTTTTACACACTTCTCAACGTGTTTACGCTGATCTCTCTCATTTGGCTTTGCTGAAATATACAGCTGTGTATCATCAGCATAGCAATGGAAGCGTATTCCATGTTTATATATAATTTCATTTTGATACATTTCAAAAATGTTATTTCTAAGTAACTGCTGTGCTACAATTGTTTCTAAAATCTTGGAGATAAAGGGGATGTTTGATATTGGCCAATAGTTGGACAGCTGACAAGGGTCATGTCCAGGTTTCTTAATTAGGGGGTTGATAACTGCTAGTTTGAAGGATTTAGATACACAACCAGTGCTGATGGAAGAGTTTATAAATTGTACAATAGGTTCAAATACTGTGGAATTATCTGTTTAAAGAAACTTGTAGGCAAGTGGTTGAAAATGCAGGATGATGATTTTGATGAGGAAATAAATGTAATTAAGGCATTCTCTTTAATAGGGGTAAAACTTTGTAATTGATTGTCTGTTATAATTACAGTGCTATCTACAGGGTTATTTATTAAATAGTTTGGATTTATATTAATCGCCTGAATTTTAACTTTATTATTAAAAAAGTCCATGAAATTACTACCTAATGTTTGTGTGTATGTTAGTGCAGTGCTTTTATTTCCTGTTAATTTAACTACCATGCTAAATAAAAATCTAGAATGTGCTTGTTATTTTCTATGAGGGTGGAGAAATATGCTGATCTAGCAGCACTTAGGGCTTTTCTATAACTCAGGAGGCTCTCCTTCCATGATATTTAAAAATCTGTCAATTTGGTTTGACACCATTTACGTTCTAATTTCTGAGTTGTCTGTTTTAAGGTTCACGTATGATTATTATACCATGGTGCAATTTTTTTCCCCAAATCATTCTGGTTAAGGGGAGCTACATCATTTAGAGTGTAACAGAATATTTATTCTAGACATTCAGTGGCCCAGTCAAGCTCTTCAGGGTTAGACAAAGATCTAATTAATGTCAACAACTTTGGAAGATTATTGATAAAACTTGCTGCTGTAGTTGACGTGAATGTATGCTCAACATGGTAATGTGGTGAGGTACTAATGCTATGACTGAGGCAGTTTTTAAAAGAGATGAGGTAATGATCAGAAACGTGTTGTGACGAGTTTGATTACGTTGCACTCAGCCATCAAAGTCAAAGAATAGGGAGGTTGCATTCCACCCGTGTCCATCATCATGTGTTGTAACCATCTCAGGCAGAGCCTGTGTATCATGTGTATGGGCCCGAAGCATGCTGAAAAGTTGCTTGAAGACCCACAAGCATGCGTTCAATGTACGCCAATGCCGAAAATGAACATTTTTGAAAGAGTGGCGGTGGCTAACTAACAATGCCCTTGTCTGTGTCAGAGTCTGTTCAGTCATGCCGTTATATCTACGGCTGTTGACCACAGCTGGGCGGACTTGATGGAGGCCAGATCACCGGTCATTCCACCTCTGTTCAAGAACCTTCTTGTAGAGGAGGAGGAGGGACCATGTGATGAGGACACAAAGGGTGATTTGCGAATTAGTCATGGAGGATAAGGAAGACAATTGTCCCTCCCCGGCCCAACAGTCGAGAACCCCTAGCATGGGCGACTCTGCAGTGGCATGCATGAGGTATGCAAGCAAGCCGCAGTGAAACTAGGTCTAGCATGGCCTGTAGCCCAGTACATGGAATGAGCAGAAATGGAATTTGTGACGGTAAAAGGTTGCTGCCTGCTCAACTTGCAGCAAGACAACAACTCCTGTCTACCATGCCAGCTTGCATGAAGGAGATGTCTTGCCATTGGTCTTGAAGAGAATGCCTACTGCATGGGGTGTTCTAAGTTAGCGATTCAAGGGATAGGAGTGCTGGGGCTGTCCAGACCCCCAAAGGTAGAGTCTTCAGTAGACTATCACCTTCATTGAAATTGCCACTCTATTTCTGACTCTTCTCAAATTTTGCTACTGGGCAAGATAGAGAGACTGGTGGCATCTATCTATCAGACGACACCCAACACCCAACCAAAGAGGAAGAGAATTATACAGGGGTTTTCTCTCTCTTTGTCCAATTTTTGAGCAGCATGTGTTAAACAAGCACCTAATAAAAATACTCATTCAAAATGTTGACACACAAAGAGCTTTGTCGATCAACCTGTCCAAATAATTGGTTTGTAACGATTGATTTGTCACATGCATATTTTCACATAGACGTTTACCTGTCTCACATACAATGTCTAAAATTTGCATATTTGCATTTGGAGATTCATTGAGAAAGCAAGAAATCAGAGATGCAGAGAGTGTTTTTTCTGCAACTCTGGGTTCAGAATAAACATGGAAATGAGCTGTTTGGAACACTCGCAATGCACAGAATATCTGGGGTTAAGTGTAGATTCCCTCTCCTATCGAGTCCCGCCGACAATAAGGAGAATCGACTCTTTCACACAATGTCTCTCCTGGTTTCAATGTAGGTTTAATGGCTTTGGTAATTTCTGTAGTACATCTGGGACATCTGGGACTCATGATGTGGGATTTTCTGCGATGGGTTTTGCATCTACAGCTGTATTCCCTGCGATATCTCATTCGACTGGTCAGAATAACGTATGCGTGCATCAACTTTGGAAAAGCTGCACGACTCTCTGGACAAGGATTCCCTTTGGGTCATCAAAAGCTACTATGACTACAGACGCCTCCTAAAAGGGCTGGGGAGCATCTTTAATGGGCAGAGCTGTGCATGTCGTTTGGCCTCCACAGCTGATCCAAAGGCATATAAACTACTTGGAGTTGTTGGCAGTGTTTTTAGCGCTAAAGCATTTCCGGACCTTCATAAAGGGGCCACCATGTTTTTGTTAAAATTAACAATTCCGCTTAAATCATCTGGCAGGGAGGCATACGCTCTCTTCGGTTTCATTAGTTGACAAAAAAACTGATAACGTGGTGTGAAACGAGGCTTTTAACTAATAAAGCGACTTATGTTTATTCCCTTCACTAAGCTTAATTGTTCCCACTCTAATTAGAGTAAAGGATTTGGGCTTATCACTGGTTCCAGTAGCTCAACGTTGGCCATCCTGGCACTGGGTCGCTGAGATAGTTCAGATCAGTTGTTGATACTCCCTCCCCGGAGGGACCTCCTGTTTTAGGCAGGAGGGGAGATTATTTATTCACACCAAGACAGGATAGCTTTCTGGGCCTGGCGGGTGAAAGGTGGAGCTATAGTGCAGCAGGTCTGCCCCCATTTGTTATACACAATATTCAGAACACCAGAGCCTCATTTACTTGAACACTTTATAGCAATAAAAGTCTTTAAAGAGTGACCAGAGTCACAGTGTCCCTTTCCAGTGTTCAGTGGGAGACATATTATGTTTTCTTTAGGATTTGCTGGATAACTGGAAAGGTTCTTTACTACTTTAAAAGTATTTTTAGCATGGAACGGTAAGAAGCGGTAAGAAACACCTGCAGCTGATGAGACTAATCAGTGCACTCTGTTTCAGTCTGGTGAAACCAATGAGGAGGAGAGAGACAGCAACCTTTAGGAGAGAGAGCCACCAACAGAGAGATAAGCGGAAGGGTCGCCGAAAGGTGATAAAGCGTGGGCGGGCGCCAGTGACGTTCATGCAGAGGAAACGTGAGGAAACTCAGGCAGGCGTTAAAGAGAAAAAGCGAGTCGATCCACAAGTGAGATATATATATATATATATATAGTCCCACTGTCATGGTCGATGGACTAAGAGGCCCTTTCTCAACACCCTTTTGAGCCAATAAATGGGATATGGTTAAAGTTTCTCTCTCTTAAGACAGCGCTGCTTGTAGCTCTGGTGACAGATAAGTGAGTAAGTGAGCTGCAAGCCCTGTCTGTCAGGCCATCTTGTTGCAGTTTGTCCCAGGGCTCAAAACATTCTTTTGCCCTAATTCTGGCATTTGTACTTAAAGTGGAGGACTCTTCTTATAGATGTCGATTACAGAGATTTCAGCTTTCCACCCTCCTCTATTTTCTTCTCTGGAGGACGAGAGGATGAATTCCTTATGTCCAGTGCGGGCTCTCCATATATTTGTCGAGTTGTGTCTTGGGCTACTCCCCACAATGGGAAGATATTGTCAAGGCAGCGGTTGTTCTAGTGGATTGTTGATGCTTTATCTTTAGCATATAAATGCAGAGGTTCTCGGAATATTCTGTTCAGGATATTTGTGCGGCAGCTAGTTGGTGTTGGCCGGCAGTGATAGAGGCGGAAGCCGAAAGCACCAGCAAACAGAGTTTAATAACTGATTCGCAGAGTTACACACAGAGTCCACACTGAAAACAATAACGGACACTGGAGTGGAGTGAGAGAAGTGCTTATATAGGTGTGTGTAACATGAGACAGGTGTGCAAAATCAATATGATGGTGACAGGCTTCGTGCGGGCGGGGCGCACACGAGAGAAGAAGCAGGATGCTTCCTGACAGTTGGGCTACGCCACACACTTTTTTGCATTTTTTTATTGACTGAATGTGTCTGAGTCATCCTTAGCACATGCAGTGCTAGGAGTCAGAAGGTCAGAACCCATGTAATTAGGTATATAGCTGGATTAGTTGCAATCTAGGAGTGGTCTATATCTTTCATTGTGAAACACTGAGCAAAGAATGATGGGTTACTTTGTGATCTCAGGTTATTTAATAACAGAGTAAGGTGTTTTACCAACACTTCCCTCCTTGCTCCGGAATGGGAAGAAATCTCCCTAAAATGACATTGTAAGCAGTAAAGACAGATATGGTGTCATAGGAGCCTCCGTAGTTGGTCACACCCAAAGCGATTCCTATTGTGTTAAGTAACCCAACGTTTGTTATCCTTTATAAAGAGAGTATTTACAGTCTTTTAGGAATAGAGAACCTGGGATAACCTTTAAAGAGACAAGGAAAACATCTAGTATATTTCAAAGAGAGAGAAGGAGCATTTTGTCTTTCAGATTTGAGGGTTACAACACCTCAGAGATTTGAAGGAAGTAAAAAAAACTTGCAGGAAAGACAGACACAAACATATAAGGGTTGACTAGAGGCATTTCCTAAAACACACTGATGGCACAAGTGGCTAAATATTAAACTTCTTTTTCACATTTCTTCTAATCCTGCTGATACTTTTACATCTGTCCTCTTCCGCCCAGTTCCTTTTTTTATTGTTTTGTCTTCTGTGCCTTCAGATGAATTATACCTTTGGCTTATGGCTCTAAACAATATCCATTATCTGTGTGGAGTAATGGAATTCACAGGCTTTCATTCTCTCTTTCTGTCTGTCATTCCCCCTTTACAACCACACAACCATACAAAGTGAGTGCATGTAATGCAGGGCACTAATTCACAAAAGTCTTCAACTTTATGCCCATGAAATACGATCAGAACAAGAGAGACTGTAAGAAAGGGTTATATTGATGTTTTATCTAGCTAGCTTTATTTCAGCTGAATAGATACATATTAAGCTATCTATTGCATGGACTAGTGTGCTGTTTCTAATGTTAAAGGTGTATATTCTTTATTATACAATAGTTTAAAAAAACTAAATTTGGAATCTTATTATTTTATAAAGATAATGCAACAATCATTTATGCAATTATTAGATTATTATGTAATAATCACTAATACTAATAATTATTATCACTAATAATGAAATGTTATTTGTTTCATGAACATTTATGACAGCAGATCATGGTAGAACATGCTATCTAGCTTTCTCTGTATGTCTCTTCCTGTCTGTATGTCTTACCAATTTAATAGCTTCCATTAGTGTAGGAATCCTATTTGTCATTTTCTATTGGTGATATGCTCTCTCTCTCTCTCTCTCTCTCTCTCTCTCTCTCTCTCTCTCTGTGTGTCCACAAATCATTGTTGTAAACATGACCTTCGTGACATCATCAGTGTGAGTCTATTCAATCTTGACCTTTTGTTTGCAATGTCCATACCATTACCTAGCACGTGCTTTCTTGAGACTACCCAGCATTGATGTTAATGGTTCTATCTTATGGAATGGCTTACAGTATGTTAAACATCTGTATATTTTAATAATGTATGTAGAATTTTTTTCTACATTATGAAGCATTTATTATTGAATACTGAAACAGATGTTGTGTGGTCTGCCAGTTTCTCAGCCTAGAATAAATTATGGCTGACTAATTCACCTGATGCTTTGATGATAGACTCTATCTGACTCTTTCTCAGCAGTATAGTGTTGAAGAGTAACCATATTCACTGGCCATAAAATCCATGCAAAGGTGTCACGGACTGAATATGTTGAACTTTTTTTAACAATGGGAGAAAACAAAGTGATCATGCTTCTCAAAACACTTTACTTACTTCTTCATTTGTGTTTCTCAGCCTCATTCTTTTCCCCTGTGAGATAAAATTGCCTAGTGGTCAAAAGATTTTTAGTCTGATTGACTGGCGGTGTAATTGACATGCAACATATATTTTTTTTCTATTTACATATTACAAATTTCAGTAAACAGGGAAGGAAAAAAATCGGAATAATGTCTCTAAATACTGTCTTTCTCTCTTTTGCGCTCTCTCTCTCTGGATTTATATAGTAAACAAAAACATGCTAAATAACCCTGGAATGTTTTTATATTTTTAGTTCTTTAAAGTATCCACCTTCTGCTTGGATACCAAATTTGATACCAACTCGTGGCATTCTCTCACTCGTTCTCATTAAGCAGTCAACTGGAGTGTTTACGAACAGTCTCAAAGAGTTCCCAGAGGTTTCAAGTGCTTGTTCGCTGCTTAGCTTCAACTCTCTGGTCCAGCTCATCCCAAAACATCTAAACTGTATTTAAATTGGATGATTGTGGAGGCCAGGCCATCACTCTTCTTTTTCAACAAATAGCTCATCATTTGTTGTACTCCTGGAAAACCAATGATGGTCTTACTACATACAAACCAGATTAGATGGCATGTCACCGCAAAATGCTGTGGTAGACATGTTGGTTTTGTGTGCTTCCAATTTTCACCAACAGTGTCACCAGCAAAGCACCCCACACCATCACACCTCCTCCTCCATTCTTCACATTCAGGAACTATCCCTTCATTTTTTGTACGTCTAACCCAATCAACGGCATTTACAACTGAAAAATTTACTCATTAGACTGCATATTTGATTTGGCACATGTTTTACGCTGGATGCCCTTCCTAACACAACCCTTTCCTATTTATGCGGGCTTGGGATCGCCATTAAGAGTGCACTGGCTTGTGCAACCCTAACGGCTCATTAGACCAAAGAAAAGTTTTTCACTGAACTTATGTCTTAAGAAAATCTCTAATGCTTGTTGTTCTTCTGAAGTAATGGTTTCTTTGCTGCAATTTATACATGACAGCCTGACAGTATGCAGTCAGTATGCAGTACAGTATGCAGTCTCCTGAACAGTGGATGTTAAAATACAGTATATCTGCCACCTGAACTCTGAGAAGCATTTATGTAAATTGTCGGTTTCTGAGCCTAGTAGTTCTAATAAATGTATCCTATGCAGCAGAGGTAGCTTTTAGTCATAGTGTATAGTAGTTTTAGAGACTACATTTAAAGTTTTTTCAATTAAGTGACCTTTATTTCTTAAAGTAATTATAGATTGCCTTTTTTATTTACTTAACTAAATGTTTCTTGCCATAATATGGATTATACAGTACAATAGTTTTAATAGCACTAATAGGCCTATTGGCTCCATATTCACCCTTTTCTCTGCACAAGATAACTGATCGTCTAATGCACATGAAGAATGCAGGTAATGTCACAAATTAACTCTTTATATAACACATTTGTGAATTAAAAAGCATTGTAAGTATGTAATCTGATGAGAGAATGCCATGGGTTTGTCAAGCTTTCATGAGAGCTGACTGTAGATACACTGGACAATATAAAATATAAAACATATTCTGGATTGTTTGCGACACAAGTCCATACATGTTTTTTCAATATTAATATACAATGCAGAAAATAAGAAAAATTGAGAAAAAAGGTTTTCAAACTTCTGATTTTTGTTATTAGCAAGTGATATGTAAATGTTACTTATTTTTTTGTCATTGTAGGATTAATTATTATCATATGAAAAAAAAAATTATACCTTAACAGGTATACTTCAAGAGTCTAAAATCTAAAGATGTGAATGGATTTGCAAGGGCTACAGCTAAAGATGTGTTTTTCATTATGCAGGCTCGTAGAAAATATTATATTCGTTTTCGATAAACATGGAGGGCAGGATGGATAAAACTCAAACAGCTTTGTGTATGGAATCAAGTCCTACATGTGTCTGAGGAAATAAATAGAATTAAAACTTCCAAACATGCATGCATGAGCTTGATCACTTACAATATAGGCTACTCTTGTTTAGTTTAGTAGAACCTGAGCTTCACGCTCTTGTCTCAGTGGGAGGTTGAATAAAACTGTAATGAACTTTAAGACTACTTCAGCTAGAAGTTTGATAAGTTGCATTCTTCACTTGCTTAACGCACGCTCGCACACATGCTGCTTTCACATCTCTCGAGAAACGTGTATTCAAAGACATCCCTCTCCAATGTTTTCTCCATCCTGCCATCTCTCTCTCTTCTCCTCCGGTTTCACCTGCTTTGTTCCTTACCAACTCGCATAGGGAGTGCTATAAATATTTAATCTCACAAAAATATCACAAAGAGGACGCGGTACAACAGTGCTACCGTTTCTCTACTGGGTATGTTCCGTCTGTTCCTGTTTCATTTAATGTCTTTCGGGTGGCTTGTAATGCCATATTCAAGATTCCTCAAGGCAGCTTCTAGGTATTTTATACATTCCTTGTGCATCCACAAACACAACAGTCTTTTTTTTAAATCAAACCAAATAAAGCATTAAATATTTGAACCTTTTGGCATAGCGGTGTGAGAAACAAAGCCTCCTTCTGTGTAAATACATGAATTTTTAATATCACAGACACTGATGTTAGGCTTATTAGACACACACAGAAGGCAGGTTAAAGAGAAAGTAATGATTTTGCTGCATTAATCGATGTCTTGAGCTTAGTCTTTTGTCTTTGATTCATAAAGAAAATGGGGTTCAACATCATTACATCTTCTGATCAGATGTGTTCTGTTGCGCATTAGTGTCACTCGAGACATGACAGGGGTTTTTGTGTGTGTTGGACTTCTGCCCCATGTTTTCCAGATTTCCCTGGGTGTCCTCAACTTACAATTTGTTGCAAAAATGTATTAGATATTTGTTTGTCCCAGACTTAATGTGTACATCACACATGCATGCATTTTTTTTTTTAAAGACAGTAACTGTGAACAAACTTATAGCCTATGAAAAATCACAAAGGTGGACGACTAAGCCTGACTAATGCCATGCAGATTCTCTTTAGCATATTTAAGTAACATTTAAGAATTGCAGTCCCCAGATTACATTATAATTATTTACTAATTAAATCTGGCAGACAAATCTGAATGGTGGGGACAGGTTCAAACCATCACGGGACTGAGAGAATTCATAACGAGATCAAAACCAGGAAAAGCAAACATGACAACAAACATACGGTATAATAAAAAGACAAAAAATATATAATTAAATAATAGGCAAAACACATATTGTATTGTACACAAAACAAGAAAGTGCTCAGTGTGAGGGGAATATACCGGACACTAATAATGCACAGTCCTGCATGTAGAATCTGTTTTAGTGCCACTAAAAATTCAAGACCTTTTTATTCTTTATTTCTTTTTTTAATATTATAAAGAGGTAACCCCTCTGCTGCAGATATTTGTTTGTTGTTTGTGAATGTTTATTGGATGTCGGTTGACGTGCTAAGGGACTGCTAAATAATTCTAAATGGACTCAAACAAATTGTACACTGTTCAGACTTTTCTATTTTGACATTATAACATTATGCATGTGAGTAAATAAAATATATATTTTTATCAGGGCACCTGTTAGTGGGTGGGATATATTAGGCAGCAAATCAACATTTTGTCCTAAAAGTAAAAAAAAAAAAGGTTAAATAGGCAGGCTTAAGTATTTAATAGGACCTTATTTTTTCTGGGAAGATGTTCCACTATATTATGGAGTGTGGTTGTGGAGATTTGTGGTCTTTTAGCCTAAACGGCATTTGTAAAGTCAGGTTGGGTAAGGAGGCCTGGGGGGCAGTCAGCATTCAATTTTATCCTAAATGTTTTCAACAGGGCTAAGGTCAGGGCTCCATAGAAGGCCACTCAAGATCTTCCACTCCAACCTATGTAAACTACATCTTCATAGAGCTTGCTTTGTGCACAGGAGTACTGTCAAGTGAAGGAAACATTTTATCTACACACATTCAAAAACAATTGTTAAAACATTTTATACAATTGTACAGCAAATTTTGCGGTTTAAAATTACATATACAAGTTACATTTAAAACTGGGTCCGAGTGTGGTGTATTCAGTCCCGCTCAGAATTGGTAATAAATTGACTCTTGTCATGATGTTGAATTAACTCTATTTTGAGTAAATATTTAACACTGCTCAACACTAAATAGTGTCATTGCACTGCAACACTAAGGGAAATTAACTCTGTTTTTTATATTTTACTAATGTAGAGTTTGTTTACATGTTTAATAGTGAAAATTATTTCTCACATAACTTTGAGTGTTAATATTTCACTAATGTAGAGTTTATTTACATTTTGAATATGAAACATTTTCTCACTCAAGAGTAAAATTCTTAAAACTCGTTTGATGTTGCAACAGGTTAAGTGCCAGTATTTCTCTTTGTGGTGTAATTACAGTAAAACAATTACTATTGTACAATGTCAAATAAACTTTTAAAACAAGTTTTCAAAGCAAAGAAAACAACTTCAATGATGTCACTTTTAAAATATTTATTAAGATGCAAGAGTCAGCCTCAGGAAACACTCATACATGAGCAAAAATACATTACTCGGCAGTATGGCACAATATGCAATGCAGAATCTGTTGTAGCATATTTCATCTGAAGTTGAAATAGCTTAAAATAACACAGCTTATTAACATTCACAATCTTAAAAACTGCCTGAATGCAGTCTAACTGTAAAATCTTGGTAATGGTAATAAAAACATAACACAATAGCACATTTTCCTCGCATTGCAATAGTCTTGATTTTACAAAACATTGGCATCTCAAATAATACTTCAGTACAGACAATAAATTCAGGGCAATTCTATGTGCCATGGTGTTTAATCCATATAGACAACTTCTGACATTACCCCTCCTAGTTTGGAAGCAGTCTTCTGGCCACTTCTAAGTTTACTATATTTTACCATCTTTTCTGGGCCAAGACAAGCTGTACTGCCTGAAAGACTCCCAGTACATCGCAATACAAAATTGGAGCCTTTTCTGCTAAACTCAAGTGGCCAAACTCTATTTATACAGTCTGCATATAAATGAATGGCTGACAATTAAAGTCTTTTGCTATACATTTTTTGGCTATTGATATTGGAATTTATATTGATGGCCAGGTAGCCAGACAAGCTATTGTGTTAGAGTCATGGCCATTCATATTGATGTCTGGCCATTCCAATCCCAACAACACACACACACACACACACACACACACACACACACACACACACACACACACACACACACACACACACATTTTAAGCATTTCTCTGATAAAAACATCGCGCATGACATCATATAAAACTGTAAAGGGAGCTATATTGTAATTTACAGATGTAAAGTAGGCTCAGATTTTCCATCCCCATGCACATCTTCAAGTCTCTGTTGTTACTCCACCCTTTGTGCAAATCCCAGATAAAACAACTTATTTTACTGTCTATTTTTATTTTTTTGTAAACAATGCTCAGTTAACACCATCTGAAAACAAGCTGTTTGTGCATAACCGAGACCTGCATGTACATCCTGGTTTGTGTGCATGTGTTGCTTTGAACACTAATAGTTTGTAAAGAGTAATAAAACTAAGACTCGCCCAAGTTGTGAATGAAACTCTCCTACATATATCGTTATAATCCTGCACTTATTGTCTACATTTTCCATCAATCATTTTGTTTCCATAATGCTACTGGCTGGAAATAAAAGTTTTGAAATAATAGGAGGTGCAGAATAGACCCCTGCCTATAGAGTGTAGACTCAAGCTAGAAATTCCGCCTCTTTTACTGTTTTTTTTTTTTTTATTTATATTTTATTTTATTTTTGTGTGTGGTCTCATTTGTTTTTTAACACTATATTCTACCAGCCATATTAGTATTTCTTTCACCATTAAGATGACATTTTTTTTTGCGAAAGTTATTCCAAAACATATACAAACAATACACTATCAAAGTACTGTGACGTAAACAAAAGAATAACAATCTAAAAAACAGCACTATCATTTGGTTGGAGCAAAACAACACACATTCAGCAACTACATTCGTGTTGAACACACATTCAGCAACTACATTCGTTATACGTTTTCCATTGAATAACAGTTATCTAAAATCGCTGCTTGAGGCTTAAACCTTTAGAATGATTTATAGTTAGTCATGGTTACTCTTCTCCCTTTTTATATAATCTGTTGCTAAACATCAACACCTCCGAACAAAAGGACATCAGTGGCGCCAGCATGATGCTAAAAGCTTAGAGGTTTAAGAGTAAATAATATAAGAACAAGTGTATGGGGACTAAGTATTTCACTCATGTTTTTCCACAATATTAAACATAAATATTATTAAAATGATCAAAGTATCAAAGTATAAAGTATTAAAGTATTAAATTATCCTGACTGCATTTGGTCAAGAACGTCTCTAGGTTACGTATATAACTCTGGTTTCTAACAACAATTTGTGACAATGCACTAAATCACATATGTAATCTGTCCAACGGAATAGCACAAGGTCACCGGCAGGGTGACGTCATGACCAGGAAGCTATAAGGACACATGCGGTGAAGACGGCGCTAGCTTCAGGAGTGAAGGAAGTGCTCGCTGGGACGCAGGGAGTGTGGCATGGAGACCAGCATCCCGGTGGAGTGTGCTCTGACCCTGAAAGGAGCGGAGAGACCAGAGGACTCATAAGAGAAGTGGATAGCATCCACAATCCATCCACTGATGGTCTGCTTTTTGGCAAATTAATAAAAGAAAACCCCTTTTATACAGACTGTAGTAGACAAACAGCTTGGACGACTTTCTCCACATGCAATTCTGTGGACTTATGTGTCCAGTGCTCACACCGGACACATTAGCAACAAAAAGGAGAAGCTTTTGTTGCATGACTGGTCGAAGGATGACCAAGGTTACCTTGGGAACATATCCCAGTCTGGGTTAGAGTAGAGCACTAGCCATGAGAGAGAAGGTCCTTCCTGGGAGGAATCTCCCAGAGAGGGTGGTCAAGAAGCATGGGGCTACCAGGAGTAGATGGTCTCCATCCCAGATCTCCTGGGAGTAGCACTACAGGGAAAAAAGCATACCGGCAGAGCCTCTGCCATGCTTGCACCATGGCATCCAGCCCGAGGGACTGGGAAAGTAAAGGAAAGCCAGAGAAGACATCTCTTAATTCGCAAACAGGATAATTTGTGCTCTGTAAAATCTTCTCCATATGTGCCCCACCAATGAGGAGCATCCATTCCCCTGGCCTCAACTCTTGCCTCTGAATGTATAGTGCTCTTAGTGAGAGCAGATTTCCTTGGGCCTACAGGAGGATCTGTCATGCCAGCTTGAAAAAAAGGCGAGAACGCAGTCCCTGCTGGTGGGTGATGTAGGAGACCAAGAATGACATCTTAATGCCAGGTGCCAGATGCTCTGATCCAGCTAATGTCAGTATCTCTTGTCCAAATGGCTTTTATTGAAGAAAATGGTCACTAGATCTGTAAATTAATGGGGGAGCCCAAATAGGGCCACTCTATCTCTGAATTCACGATATGGGTTAGGGTTGTGGCTGTGACAAACAGCGCCATGAGCGCGGCGAGGGGGGAACCACTGGAACGCCACTAACTGTGAATGCCTGATCTGTCGATATATTAGCTTTGCCCACCAAAGCTTCAGTATTCCTCAAAGGCTTGGTGAGCAGGGCCGGGACCTTAAGGATTATTCCAGGACCTGAAATTCCAGGATTAATTTATTTTACCGCACCTTACCTATTACTGTAGAACAGTCACACACAGAGCGCTTCCTGAGAAAACAGAAGCTAGCGTTGTCTCCACCGCATGTGTCCTTATAGCTTCCTGGACCCGACGTCACCCTGTCGCTCCATTGAACAGATTAAACACGTGATTCAGAGCGTGTTCACACGGAAGCATTCCTAAATCATTGTTGTACGAGTTCCTAAAAGGGAACCCTCTTTCGGCGATAGTCAAATGTCAATTTCAATATATTTACCGTTGATCTCTTTATTTTATCCAGCAAAGTCTTAGATCGGTTGTATTCATTAATTATACGCTCCTCACCAAGTTTCTGGACAAGAACTGATTCCACTATCTTAATAATAATAATAATAATAATAATAATAATTATAATAATATAATAATAATAATAATAATAATAATCATAAATCATAAATACGGTATGTTAAGAACAAAGCATTACCTCTAAACCTCTAAATTCTAAATTGTTGTCATTTAGAAAATTACATTTTGCACCAGCTTATTCGTGCAACTCTACAAAAGTACACGTTTTTTTTCTTACCAGAAGACAAAAATTCCTTCAGGCTTAGCTCGGTTATTTTACAAATTTTCACTAAATAAGTTTCACTAAGTTTTCCCCAAGTTAAATAGCTACAGACATTCTGTTGCAACAGTTTGCATAGTAATCCCAATATTTTTTTAAATTGCAGTTTTGACCATCTAATACATAATGGCAGCTAATGCTCTTGATGTTAGGTAGTTTGACAATAAAAACATAACAGTCTACAAATAAATGGGATATAATGAGGCTAACTGCAACAGAAATACAAATGAAATAAGATTATCGACATTGTTCAAGATTTATCATTTTTCTACTATTTTGTTGGCTTAAGTTGGTTGTTATATTAGGAGTTTGAACCAACCAGATTACACAAAGTTCATCAAACTACAATTTATGCTGTAATATGAGTACATTTATTCACATAAAATATTACAATTATTATTATAATACATTACTTGAAAACGCTTACCTTTTGGTGTAAGGTAAAAGAAAATGCCGTCGAGAAGAAACTTCTGTTCAGATCTCTGGGGTTAGATTAGGGGCGGAGTTTAACAGAGTAATGTTAACGAGGCAGAATTTAACTCTGATCATTTTCACTAACACTAGGGCATTTTTGTTGTTAGATTAACTCCTAAAGAGTAAATATACAATTTTACTGTGTATGTAACTTCAACTATGTTTTAGGTCATTTTGCATTGCCACTAATAGACAATAAAAGCAATAGTGTTCACCAATATGCATAATAATACAATTTGGCACTTTTTTTTTACTTCCATGGAGTGTTCTAGGACAAACATGATTATTTTGCAACATTTTCGCAGCATTTTCATTCATTTTGCAGGGTAAAGCAAATTGGGAATCTACTAACATATAAGCAATATACTTCTTTTTACCATTTCATTCTAAAATGAGCCAGGCCTTAACAATTAGATTTTTTATGACATATATCCTTCCTTCCATTTAATCCTGTGCTTCTCTAACAGCTCGACCATTTCTCAATCAAGAGACCAAGAATCTCAAACCCCAGTGCATACCCTATTAAGAGTGCCTTTTTAGGATGTGCACTCTGGTGCAAAATGGCATAATTTAAAGTTTAATAAAAGAAAAAGTGTAGATAAATCTGCAGCTGAAATTTCAAAAATAAAGTTTTAAAATGTCTAAAACACATAGGTTCAGCTTAGTGCAATTTAAGTTGTTGATTTTTTTTTATTTGGGGGTGGGGAATTAATGGATCTTTTTTAAACAAACAAATAAAATAATTGAAAACTAACTATTGAATCTTTAAAGACAGCAACAATAGCATGCTAATTTATCCTCCATTGTGTTTCTCAGACCTTAAGCTCCCTTGGCATACTGTATTTTTCTTGGTCAGAGGTGATAGACAGTGTTCTCAGGGGGATACAGATCAGGGCAATAGATCTCAGACAGTTTTGCAGAATAAAAATATTTGTTCTACTCAGTCTGCTTGTCCTTCACAAGCTTTTCATCTCATCTCTCCTAAAGACTGTACAGAATGTGAAATGCTCTTGGTTTTGGCCGTGACAAATTTTTAAACACAGACTCCTTAATACTGCACATTTTTTTTCCTCTATATTGTGTGTTTGTTGAATACTATATAGGCTGAACAGAATCAAATAGACAATATAATACAACACAATACAATACAATACAAAACAATACAATACATTACATTACAATGCAATGCTAAACATTCATGCTAATCACGTCAAGTTTATTTCTTTAGCGCTTTTCACAATAGACATTGTCTCAAAGCAGCTTTACAGAATTTAACAGTTAAGGTGAACGATGTTTATTTATACTTGATGAGCAAGGAAAAACTGTAAATTGTTAGTGTGTTTGGATCCAAATTAGGATCTTCCTGTCCTATACGTGTAAAGCAGTGTAGTTGTGGAGTTTTAGGTACGATTGGATAAGAATATGCTGTCAGAGGTTGGACCTCCACAATTGTTTTTTTAATTGTTTTTTTTTGTGTTGAATTTTTTTATTCATTTTACATTTTTTTTCAGTGAAGAAAGTCATAAAGTCCTTACTACTAAAATGTGATGTAATACATTTTTTCAGATACCTGATTTGTTGTTAATTTAGCTACTCTACTGAAAAGGAACCTGGGATTGCTTTTGTTGTTTTCTATGAGTTTGCTCAGGTGCTCAGCTCTAACAGCATTTAGTGCCATTCTGTAGCTGAGCATAATGTTTTTATATGCAATTCTAAATACCTTCAATTTAGTTTTCCTCTATTTTCTTTCCAGATTACGGGCTGTTCTCTTGAGGGCGTGAGTAAGAATATTATACCATGGTGCAGGTCTTTTTTCTCTAAGCTTTTTTAACTGGATGGGGGCAACGATGTCTAATGTGCTAGTGAGGATATTGAATATGTTGTTAGTCATTTTATCACGATTGTTACCATTTAGGGGTTTTTAGGGAATTTAGATAAATAAGGCAGGTTATTTCTGAATCTATCCTTAGTGGTTGAAACAATAGTCTTACCAAGTCGATAACGTGGTGAAACGTGGCTAATATGCTCTACCGGTAGTGTGTAAAATATAAGGTAATAGTCTGTGATGTCATCACTTTAAGGTAAAATATCTATATCAGTGACATCTGCTCCGTGGGATATTATTAAGTCTAGTGTGTGATTAAAATGATGAGTCGGTCTGGTGGTTTTGTTTAACCCCAAAAATGTTTAATAAGTCCACAAATTATAGTTTTAGGCCATCATTTGCATCATCTACATGAATATTAAAATCTCCTAAAAGCAGCATTATATCAAAATTGATCAAGAGGTCTGAAAGAAAACGAGAAAACTCGAAGAAAATTAACTTAGGGCCCTGAGGGTGTGTACACAGTGACCAGAGCGAGAGATAGTATGGGTTTTCCATGTATGTCTGAAAGTACAACTTTAAAAACAAGCACTTTAAAGGATTTAAAATAATAAAGAGTAGTTTGTTTTTCTTGATACCAAGACTAAAGCCATTCATTTAGTGCAAAAAGTCGAATAACTTCTCAATTCCTGAAAGTGGTAAGAGGTCCTGACACTATGATCCTCATTCGATCATCGATGTGCTGCATACCATCTCCAACAGGATCCTGAAATCCAACTTTAAGATCTCCATTTGCCTCAGCCTGGTGTCCTTCATTCCAGCATGAGGTACAACAGTTAATAAGTTCTCATTTAGGATCACAGGTACCTGCACACCAGAAAAAACAGTGAGTGTAAACCTTACCTTTGACTCCGCTAGCACAGAGACCTTGTGGTGGTGGAGACATCCTGGACCAAAACTTGGCTTGCATCTTCTGCACCCAGTGTCCATGGTGCCCCGGTGCTGAAGTGAACGATAACTGGGTGGGCTGCATTCTAGGTGCGCTGGGCCTGGGCAGGGAGTTGAGGGGTTGGGAGCATTAGGTTCAACTTGAGAATTTACCTGGGAGGGTTTAGCATCCGCCCGGGATGTTTCCAGCGCCGTTTTCGGCTCTCACAGCTGGGCATGCTTTGCATGTACTGTAGGTCGCGGATCTGTTTCTCCACAGCCTTTTGCTCAAACTCCACAGTTTGCAACTCAAACGAGTCCTCACCTGTGCTCAAAGGCAGACACACAACCAACATAGTGCTTATAATAGCGAATAGAGTTAAGATAAAGTGTGAGGCAATGAATGTAATCAACACTAGTGGTAGTCGGTTAACGAGCTACAGGTACAAGTCAGGAAGACAAAAAAACATTTGTTCAGGATTATTAAAGGAGGGAAAAAAGATAAATTGTGAAGTTTTAAGTTTAAAAATGCCAACAGAAATACAAACACGGAACTCGCGGCAAACAAGTCAAAGACTTGTACGACACGACCTAGGCGTAAATTAATTTACAGCTTAAAAAAAAGCATTGCATTTCAAGTTACATTTATTTAAATACAGTACTTTGTCTCTGGTTATTTTATTTTTGTAGGTCACTAACTCAAGCATTTTGTAGATAGAAAATGTGATGTTTACATGGTTTCCTATTCAACCATCCAAGTGCATGAATTGAAAAAGATCATTTTAATTACTGGCATGGCACAGTTAATGCGGTCATTTACATTAAAATGTATAGCATTTGGCAGACACTCTTATCCAGAGTGACTTACAACTGAGCAGAGAAGGGTTAAGGGCCTTGCTCAAGGGCCCAGCAGTGGCAGCTTGGTGGTGGTGGGATTTGAATCTGGTCATTGTCTTGTGTTAGCAAAACTGTGGTTCAATAAGGTTAGTACGGTTAATGTTGACAATTGACGTAAGATGAAAAGGACTGGCATCAGCTTTTAAAGCAATTCATTTTGTGTGCGTTTATAGGGTTCACAAAGGCCACATTTTCGATTGGTCATAAGCAATTTCAAAAAACGTGTATATGTTATGTAAGGTTATATTACTATTCAATACATCTGATTTGAAGGGTCATTTAATTTAAGTGATTTGATCAGTTGATAAAATACCTTTAGGCCCTTTCACAGCATTGATAGGAAATCATGTGTTATTTTGATTTATTACTGACATATAAAACAATTGGTAAGAGGTCAGTTGTGATTTTTGTTAGATTCATTTATCCTATAGGTTGGACATGGTGAGACATGTAATGCTGTTATATGACTGTACTGTTAAATGACATTACTTTGATGAGGCAGCAGGTTTTCAGAAGGTTCACTTGCTAATTATTCTTGGTCCTCAATTGCCCATATTCTCCAGTTCAGCAGATGCCACTTATTGAAGAAAGTTGTCAGATTGAAATGGTTGTGTGTTTAAGTGATGTGGTCACTCTGGACAAGGGCATCTGCCAAACATTGTTAATGTTAATCAGGTGAAAGGATTGTTTTCTAAATTGCATCTTTCCATGAGAGATATCTTTGACATGGACATAGGTAATAACAGATGGAAATTCAGTGAATTGGAATGCATTGGTTTTAAATTGAATTTTTAAAAAAAAAAAGTTACCAAACTGTTTCTGAACATTTTTTTGACATTCTTAAAATCAAAGTGACAAGAAAATGTAGGTTGTCTGTTTCCTGAACAATACAATAGCTTACATTTAAATAACTGCAATGAATTGAAGCAAGATAATGCAAGATAATGAAGCAATATAATGTATGTATTGCCACTGTTTGTAATTTATTACAGTCTTCTATTCATTATGGTGTAACATTGGACTTATTGGTATATCCACATTATAGTATTGTCAGTGTGTATGTACAATGCTTCCTCCGATCATCAATTACTGATGGTTACACCATCTTTGAGGGTACAACAAAGCTTCAAGTCTCTTCTCTCTTCTGGCAGCTAGGTGGTGAAAAAAACTTCGCTTGATATCCAAAAAGCTGAGTCACTAGCAAGATGTCACTTGAAGATGTCTTCAAGTGACATCTAAAGACACATTTCTTCCAGCAGTAGTTCAATAAGCACTTCCACTTTAAAAGAACTAACAAGAAAAAAAAAAAGATGAAGAAGTTGCTTTTCTAACTATATTTCTTCCCAGCAAACTTTAAGACTGATATTTTTAGTGTGTGTCCTAATGAACCAGCATCAGAAAATATTTATTGATAGAGACTTTTAAGCTTGTGTAGGTTGGCCTGAATACAACACTGCCAAATTTTATAAATGTAACTGCAAATATAATTGGTTTACAGAATCATACGTTTGACTATGTCTGTTTGAAATCTGAGTTCCTACTTTGGAAAACAGTAAAAAAGCGTAGTCCTATTTGTATGAAGTCAAATCAAACAAATCACTTGAATGAATCTCAGAGTGTGGTATGAAAATAGTCCTGAGATTACTGTAATTGTGACCGCTTGAGAGTATTAACCTTATTTTTGCTCAGCAGTAGTTACCAATAATCAAGAAGAAAAGAATCTTACAAAGCTCCCACACCTACACAAAAACACACTTTATATCTTCAAATACGTGAGCGGTCAAGCGCGTTGAGTCAAACCACCATGCTGTTTGAAACTCATTTGAAAAAAAAAACAAAAAACAAAAGATGTAATAATTGTCCTGGTGCTGCACAATAGAGCATTTAAATGTTGTGAAATTCAAGGCAAACAAATATGCACAGCATAAACACATATTTTGAAGTTTGCAAATCGACCCTTGGTGTTCTCCATCCTTGAAAGCAAAGGGGAGATAAAAGATAAGGCAAAAACACACTCATTCTCTAAATTTCTCTAAATCTAAATATTTGAAACAAGCCTGGAGGAGATTTAATTATATTCAGAATATGAAAATATGAAACATTTGGTCTCTCTCTCTCTCTCTCTCTCTCTCTCTCTCTCTCTCTCTCTATGAAAATAAACATACTTGTCAGGAGCTAATGCCCATGTGTGCCATGCACTTGAATCACTTTTAAGAAAATACACATATTGGAATATATAAAAAATAAAACAATAATTGTGTGTCTATGCACCGATCTCTCTCCAATCCTCAATCACTGGTTGACTGATTCCACCATCTCTCAGGGTACAAGGAAGACATACTTCACAATGCTTCTGTTTTCTGGCAGTTAGTCTTAAAACAAACTTTTACTTGATATCTAAAAGCTGATTTACTATTAGGGTGAGTCCAGGAAAAAAAACATACTTATACTTTGGTCTAATTTCCAATGATATAAACATTCATTTCGTCTATCAATGTACGGTGCAAAATAATTACGGCATTTATTATTTATTTATGTGTGAGCTGAAATGTTAGTAAATGAATGCTTGATAAGTTTACATATTCTGTAAGTGCTGGCATGTATTCTTCTGCATCTATTTTACATCAATTTTTTAACTAATCGAAATAGCTAGTCAATTTAAATATTTGAAGGAGGCCTGGAGGAGATGAAATGAATGAAATCAGAAAATGAGGGGCATGAAAAATTTGGTCTGACTAATGAAATCCCTTCTCTCTCTGAAAAAAATCTGACAAATTTTAATGGAAATTTATTCACAGATTTATAAACACCAGCTTTACAAATGTTAAAATTTGCATTACATTGATTCATACTCATTGTTTAAAGTTGTACAATTTTAATACAACAATTCAGTTCAATTTGGGCATTGCCTATTTATTTATGTGTTATTTCTTTTATTTATGTGTTAAGATGAAATTACAGTAAATTAGTCGTTGAGCTGTTCGAGTTTTTATATAATTTACCAAAAAATTGCATTTTTATATTTTTTAATAAAACCAAAATAGTTCATTATTTATGGCATTTATCATTTCCCCATTATTCAGAACAATTTACAATTATTTCAGTTATACAGTTAAGCAATTAAAAGCTAGGGGCCTCACTTAAGGGCCCATCTTGATCGGGCTGGGTTTTAAAGCCAAGAAAATCCATCTTATACACTGAGCTACCTCTTCCCATTCACACAGTTTCCCAAAATCAAGTTAGATGTTTTTTTATTTAAGAAAAGGAGGAGAAGGAGCCTAAATAATAGAATAGAAAATACTGAAATCTCTTCTCTCTCTCTCTCTCTCTCTCTCTCTCTCTCTCTCTCTCTCTTCCTCTCCCCCTCTCTCTGAAAATATACAACACAAATGCCAGGTGTGTCATGCACTTGGAACCCTTTTAAACATACTTATGGGAATTTATTCATAAAAGTGACCAGTCCAGTTCCACAAATGCTCAATATGCATCATATTTATTCATGCTCTTACTTTCCACTGGTTTCCATAGATACGGACCTAAATGTTTGTAGATGCACTTCTAGGGATGAAAGGCATGGCACCACCACAAAATGCACCAAAACATACCAAACTATAAATGCTATTTTAATTACACAAAACACAATATCTTGTATCAAAATCGACACTATACTGCAAAGTTGTAAGTGTATGAACAAAAGACACTCGCTATTTTCATGCATACTTGCTGCGTAGTGTGAAAACCACCACTGAGAGTACAACGTTGTGAGAGTTGTGAAAACTTACTGCTAATTTAGCATATCCATTAACAAATATATGCCTTTGTCTGTCTAGCATATTAATCAATTTTAAAGCTTAGTTATAGGCTCAGTGAAATGTTTTGAATATTTAATACATGTTTACATTAATACTTGTGTAAATTATTTTTGTGTTATGGCCTTTACTATCGCAAATATCGCACTTGCATTTTTTAAGCTATAATAAATTAATTTAACTATGAAATAATTATGCCAACTCAAGCATTGCACAGTATAATGAAACAGTTTGAAAGATTGATAGAGGCTAATTCTCTGGTGACAGATTTGCAAAGACAGTGAGCAGTTAGTTCTCATTGTGTTGAATGCAGGAAAATTGGCAACCATAAGCATCTTTAAATCTTGGCAAGGATTTATCTCCAAAACAGCAGGTCTTCTTGAGTGTTCCAGGTATGCAGTGGTTAGTACCTACGGAAAGTGGTCCAATGAAGTTCAACTAGTAAAATGATTAAAAGGTCATAAACTACTATGTGGTCCCCAAAGCTCAGGAATGACGGGTAGACCATCTGGTCTGATCCTTTTGATGAGCTATTCTTGCACAAAATGCCGAACACGTTAATGCTGGCTATGGTAGAACATCATTAGGTTACGAATGTAACCCTAGTTCACAGAAGAAACAAGACGCTCCGTCATACCCCAAAGCATTATGATGCAGCTAGAGTTCCCGAATGGGGAACATTGTTATACAATACACAGTGCATCATAACTTGCTGTATATGGGGCTTTATAGCTGCAGACCGGTCAAATTGCCAATGCTGAACCCTGTAAACCACTAAAAGTGCCCACAATAGGTATAAGATGTTCAGATCTGGACTATAGAGCAATGAAAAGATTGTCAAGTCTAATTAATCCAATTTCTTTGCACCATGTTGCTGGTTGCGCTTATCTGCACAAGAAATAAAACCATTAAACACTGTTGGAAGGAGGCAGTGTGATGCTCTAGGCAAAGTTCTGCTAGGTATTTTTGTCTCCTGACATTCATTTGCATGGTACTTTAACACACACCATCTACCTAATAATTTTTTTAAATACACACCTTGAAGTAAACACCAACAGTATAATCTAATGGCAATGGCCTCTTTCATCTATAGTGCAGAAATTGTTAGCAAAACAAGAGTGTACACTTTAAAATTCTCAATATATTAATCTGATCGAGCATGTGCAGGATGTGTTGAACAATGTCCAATCAATGGAGGACTCGTCTTGCAACTTATAGGATTTAAAGGATCTGCTGCTATAGTCTTAGTGTCAGATATCACATCATATCCTCAGCCTTTAGAGGTCTTGTGGACTTTACAATATGATTGTTTAGTAGACTAGTAACCATTAAAGGAGATATCATAAGTGAACGCAGAACCTCTTTAAATCCAATCATACCTAATGCTGTTTATTAGTAAAATAACATGACAAAGAATGATTTATTCCTAATTTGCTTTCTTTTCTTTTCACAAATAGATACATAATTATTTTTTCCTCAATGTGCCTAGCAGAGTTCATTTTCCCACATGGTTTCTGCCTTAAATGTATACTCTCTCATGGTATCTACTATAGAAATAAATCTGTCCTTGGTTTTCATTCTTTAGCTAAATGCATAATAGATTATTGGTTTCTAAAACCATGAAACCCACTTAAGCATATCAGCAAACAAATGTGTCTATCAGCCTAGATGGTATATTCTATTTTTTATTTTTTTTTTGTACTTCAGACAAAAAATAAATTAATAATGCACATCCTAGCATCAATCTTTGTCAAACATGAATGCTGCCTCCTTTAAACAGTTTTGCCTATTTCCTAAAATAGACCAAGATCAGTGTTTGTCTTGTATTTGCCTATCTGTAACATCCTGATTAAAGATTTTGCAATAAATGAGTTGCTTGTAAAATTGAGGCTGCTTGAATCTGGACTGGATCTTTGTGATTCGCAAAGAAACGCAGTGTATAATCATACTGTATAATATGTAATATGAGAAGCAACTACATGACACATTCCTTAATTTATATGCACTACACGGCGAATGTGTTCTTTTGACATGATGTGAGGCTGCATGTGTGTTACTTGTGTGTGGGTGTTGGGGCATCTTGTTAGTTTAAAGGGAAGGTCAACAGCAATGTGTCCAAAAAGCAGTATGCTATGTTTGTCCTTGGGTAGGCCTTGAATCCTATACACTTGAAAGCTTAGTATTCTGTGTGTGAATGCAAGACTAGAAACAAAAAAGACAAAACACAGCATCCTGTGGGAGGACACATAATTTGCTGTCAGGTGGGTATAGAATGGAGTAAATATATCACAATCTAAATAGGAAAGGATATCTTCTATGTCCTTCCATAAAAGCGTAATACTCCAAAGTCAGCTTGACGCATACATGTGCAGTAAATATTGTATAAGTATGTATAAGTCTTTTAGGTCAGTGCATGTTCTGGCTTACCATTGGGTGAATACATATGAACACTTTATCTGTCCTTAGCTTCTAAACAACACTAATAGAGAACCATATTCCCTTTGCACATCATTAGAGACCCCTTTAACATAATTCCCTATGTGAAGTTGTCGTGTAATGAAGGCAAAGGTAGATACAATTTCAAAATTAGTTTATTAGGAGTAAAAACATACAAAACATAGAACATATAGAGAGGCATAAATCATGGAAGAAACTCCCGACTCTAACTTGCCACATCACCCTTGCCCTTATATGCTTGTTTTTTCTTTTTTTTTCTTTTTTTTAAGTTAAAAAGGTTTTGGGCATAAGATAATGTTATTTGATTGATATCTAATAACATTATCTTATGCCCAAAACCTTTTTAACTTAAAAAAAAAGAAAATAAAAAAAAAATTAAAAGAAAAAGTGCTCCCTTTAAACTTTCACGTGAGTAAAATTACAAATATATTTGCCTTCAAATGTACTCTATGCAAAATACTATGATTTTCTATAGCTTTAATTTTCCTATTTTAATTTTGTCACAAGACTATTTGCTTAATCAACTCAGTGTATGTGAATAGACTCTAATGTTACTCTTAGCATACCAATCTATTAATAGAATGGGAAAAATAGGAAAATTAAAGCCATAGAAAATCATAGTATTTTGCATAGAGTACATTTGAAGGCAAATATATTTGTAATTTCACTCACGTGAAAGTTTAAAGGGAGCACTTTTTATTTAAATGTTTTAACTCGTGTGTCTCTACTTTTACTGAAATACATGGTATATGTATTTTGTCCACCACTGGTAACTAGGTTAGGGAACAAAATAAGCATAAGAGCAACAATCAACACTGACCAAGCAAAACATGCACTAGACCATGAGTTTGCATACAAAAAACTTCCCACAGGTGCAACACATTCATGGGATATAATCCTGTAAATTGCAGTGGTTGATGAAAAACAACAGTTCAGTGCTGATGCCAGCATAAACCATTGAGAAGTAATAGCTCAGTGGTAAAGGCCCTAAGTTACTGATCAGAAAGTCAGTGGGGTCAAGCAATGGTATTGCCATTCTTGGGGCTCTTAAACAAGGCCCTTAACCCTCTGTGCTACAGGGGTGCTGTGTAATCTCTGACCCCAGCTTCCTAACATTGCAGTAATATAGAGACATTATAATATTCCTATAGAACGTCACAGTTCTAAACCCATTGCGCTTTAATGAAGTCTAGCCTTAATGTCCGTCAGTTAAATACTCAATATGACTCAATTACAAAAAAAATTTCAACATGCATTATTTATCAACTATTTATTAATATTGTTGTTAATTTACTATATACTGTATGTATCTTTACATGGAGGAGATGCCATCATGATTAGAAGCATTGCATATTTTGAGGACTCGATTTTTAAAGAGGAGTTGCATTGTGAGCTGAATCAAATTAGTGCTTGGTCAGCTTATCCTTCAAAAAAAATAAAATAATAAATAAATCATCAGCATAGTTCTTTGTGTGTGTACTAAAGTAAGTTGTGTACACATTGTGATTCTAAAACATTAATGTAGCATTTGCATAAAAAAAGGAAATTGTTAAAGCAAAATAATAGCATGTGCTTAATCAAGTGGTATTTGACATGTATAAGGATATATTGTATCCTGTATATGTTCTAGCAGTACAGGATTAGATATTTTTAAATGCTTTAGAGGTGAATCATTATGGTTTCATATTTACAGTGAATTTCATATGAAAGCATATAGGTAGCAGAAATTCTATTTAAAATACAATATTGAAAATGGCAATGCAATATACAAGAAATTAATTTGAATCTACTATATGTGCAAAGTTTGGTGGAAAAGGAAAATAAATGATAAATGATTTACATTTACCAGTTCAAACGGTGGTTTTAATAATAAATTACATAAAAATGTTAATGCTTTATAAATTGCAAAATGAAAATTGATTTGATATGTCATACATGTCCAAGCAAATGGTAGCAAAATGATAATTTAAATGTTTTTTTTTGTCCTAAATGCATTAACACTCATGGTTAGGACAATTACTCTTGCATTTTTATCATAACACCATGATATATTTGTAGCAAAATTTTATGTGTATTTCAAAATGAATTCTGAGCCAAAAGGTATAGCATAAAGGAAGTGAAATTGTCATTTAAATGTCTTTATATTGCATTTAATGCATTTAAAAAATGCATTTTCATTGCATTGTGACTAATGCATTCTGCACTCCACACTCAAATGCCATGTGTGTGGAAAGCTGGTATTCTCAAGGGACAATCATTTTAAGAAAATAAAGCGTAGGTTTAACATTTGTTTGGTCAAAGTAAATCATCATACTGTTAGATTGCCTAGTTTGATGCATATGAACAAAAGGAACACAAAAATGATAAAAGACTAGTTGTTTCCAAACTTTTGGCAGTGACTGTAAATCTTGTTTTTAGATTATATTTAAAGGCAATAAACACAAGGCCAGTGAAAAAAAAAAATCATGTTGGCTATTTTGCCTCATCAAGCAATCTTTCATATGCATAATCTGAAATGGAGAGACCAGTAAATTTACTTCAAATGTGTATAAACTATTTCAGAAATTTTCAGCAAAATTCCTTCCATTAATATTGACATACCTTTCAGAATTTTCTGCCCAGAGAGAATAAACACTGTGGGAAAGCAATTATTTGCACAATGGGGAAATTATCTTTGTGGTTATTTTGCCGCTCAGTTCAGTTAATTATCTAAAGGTTTTGATTACAACTGTTTGAATCTTGGGGGGGAAATGTTGTAAATAATACAAATAAGCAAGCATTTAAATGTGGCATTATGAAAAAAATAAGTTTATTGTAGGGTCAGAGTTTTGTTCAGACTTTCTCAACATTTAACAGTCACTCAGAAGTCTGTCAAATTATGGATGTAATTGTTCTGGTATTTTCTGCAGCTTCACTATAAAAGTGATTAGAATGAAATCTGACTGAGCTGCACAGAGTCATGCCAAATATATTCAGGCTGTTTACATTTACCTTTGGAGCGGACCTGCTGCATCAGTAAAAGAAACATTATAGACCCCAGCTTAGTGATGCAGCAAATCCAAATTATATGTAGTTCTTAAGAAGGACCGACACTATAGCATTTATTCATGATAGGAAGGTTTTTGGTTATGTATTGCTTTTTTGATTCGTGGACGGAATTGATGGTTTACTTTCTTTAACTTTTTCTTCTTACAGGTTTAAGGCAGATCCATGCTTTATCTATTCAGGCAAACTATGAGTTAAGGATTGATTTAGAAGATTTCGAGAACAGTACAGCATTCGCCCAGTACGACATGTTTGGAGTTGGACTTTTCTCTGTGGACCCTGAGGATGATGGCTACCCACTGACTGTCGGCGACTATACTGGCACTGCAGGCAAGTATTAATGGTTGTGTATAGATAGAACCTTATTGATTTTGCATAGTACATGTATTCAGCAATGAAACTGAGTTTAGCATCTACCAAAGTACAAATAGCTTTATGAAAATGAAAAATAATTGTAGGTAAATAATCTTATCTCCAGTAAATAAAGCTATTAGCAGTGAACATTTGCTACTGAACATGCACTCAGTGTTCTAATTTATAGGAATTTATTCCCAAGGTGTTCAGTAGGGTTGATATCAGAGCCCTATAGCATATAGCCATTCAAGATTTTCCACTCCAATCCATGTTATCCAAATCTTCATTAACTTGGGTTGTGTACAGGGGCATTGTCATGCCGGAACAGGTTATAGTTTCCTAATTAAAAGGAAAGAAACATTTTATGCTACCACAACCACAGACACAATTGTGCACCTTCAACTTTGGTAACAACTTTGGGGTTTGGTAAAGAACCACAAATAGCTGCAAAAGTCAAATATATGTGCAAGTCTCTGTGAAATATATATGCCATATATCTGTACACTATTTTGCTTTTTTAATTTTTTAATGTTAAAATTGTTGTTGTCAGTTGTTCAGGCATAATCAAACACATCCTGCTTCAAAACTCTAAAGCAAACAACTGCACTCAAAAGCCTTGCTGGAGGCAATCGTCTAAATCATAGGGTTGCTTAGATTGTCTGGTGTATCTAGACAGCTCATGGGGTCAACATGATCAGCTCTGCAGCAGTTTATGTGAAATATGGATCTATTTATTTAATATTACATCTTACACTTGCTCCGGTCAAGCAAATTTATGAAGTGCCTATCCGTCCTTTTATTAGTTCTAGATGTGCAAGTTGAGAAAGCACTACACGACAGAAAATAAAGTTGTGTAGTGATTCTTCTCAAAGGGATTTCATTTTAAATTCAAGCATGTCAATGACAAATATGTAAACATTCCTATGAAATGATCTATTCTCCAGCAAAATGTGTCCAGGCTATTTTTAGTTTATAAGATATAGCTTCAACAGAATATCTAACATGCATTATATGGACAAAGGTATTGAAACATCTGACTTTTCCAGTCATATGTGGTTCTGTTAAAACACAGTTGGAGGCACCCAATTTGTTCATGAAATTTGCTCGTAGGACCACTTGCTTGTACGTTCGAACTTATTTTACCCATAAGAATTAATGATTTCATCCATTCTGAGACCCCATATTTCTGCACTTAAAAAGTATTTGTAGCCTATTTCAACAAACAAATACACTGCAAATTACTGTATTGACAAAGAAATACATTATTAATATTAAGATAATTAAATACTGTAATAAACATAAAGATAAATTAATAAAAATGAAGTACCGTACGGTACACATAATTTAACACTTACCCACGTGGTAGTTGTTGATTGCGATTGCGAGTGCGAGATGGTGGTGGATGGTGAGAGAGGAAGAAAGTTGGTCAAGAGAAGGAGATTCTCTTTCCAAAAACTTTCACTTTATTCTTCACTATGGAGCTACTGCTGACCTAGGTCACGAGTACGCACACCAGGCTCGTACTTTTCCACTATTTCCTTCTCGGTTTCAATTGTAATTCTATTTACTTGCTTTTTCCCGGCACCATCACTGATTTTCTTTGGAGACATTTTTCAAGATTTCTAGGGAAATAAAAATATAACACTAAAAAAAGTTTTTGCGGCACTGAACAATGAGAGCAACCGAGAGCTACCCTTGGTCAAAAGCGGGGAACCGGCAGGGTGGGTTTGCTCGTTCCTTTAAAATTTGCTTGCAAAATAGGGCACAATTTTGTGAGTAAGGTCGCTCGTATCTTCGTATTCTCGTACTATTAGTTCCTTGTACAATAGGGTTTTACTGTATTATATTATATTATTAAAATTACAATTGTGTTTTATTATCATAAAAATGTATATTATTACTGCTTAGTGTTTAATGGAAATGAAAGCTGTCTGTTGTCTTTAAAAACATATTGTTAGAAATACTTTTAAAAATTACAAAAACTCTTTAAATGGATTTCAAAATTTTTTAAGGTCCTGATTTCTTTGTTTCTTGAATTTGTGCTTTGGATCAATGTTTCTTACAGCTTATTTAGCTGTCTGACAGAGGGCTTCTAAATTAGATTGATAAGTGTGACCAGAAACATGTCGGATATTCCTCTACCTCTTGTAATGTTGCAGATAGTAGTACTACATCAGGAGCAAAAAACTACAAATATCATGAAAGGGAACCACCTTTCTCACTCACAGAAAAAAAGTTAAAGAAAGATAAAAAAAAAAAAAAAAAAAACAGTTTATGATCTTCATGCAAAAACATTGGAGGTATACACCACAAACCCGCAACAGAATTGTTGGGTTTAAGAGCTTTGTTTCAAAACATTGTGATCAGGTTTAAATACTACATGCCTAGACAGACCATGCAGGCAGAATGAATCGGTTATTCTCAAAGTCATGAACAGCAAAATACAGCCTTAGGTATTCTGAACCTAAAATAATTTATTTTTAAATCACACTAAATTCAGAGGTCAAAGACGGTTTAGATGCCTAGGGAAATGCTTGCAGCTTCTATTTCAAGCTACACAAATTAGCCCTCATGGAAATCATCTCGGCAGTCAGCAAGATAAAAAAATCCAAAATTATATTTAGAATTTGTGAATCCGCATTTTTGATTTGGCATATGTTTTTTACACTGGATGCCCTTCCTAACGCAACCCTCCCCATTTATCCGGGCTTGGGACCATCACTGAGAGTGCACTAAGGCTTATGCAACCCTAATAGCGGGGGTTGGTTCCCTCACCGGGGATCGAACCCGGGCCGCAGCGGTGAGAGCGCCACATCCTTAACACTAGACTACCAGATAAATATATAAATATA
Organism: Silurus asotus; assembly: GCA_024362625.1. Classification (NCBI taxonomy): domain Eukaryota; kingdom Metazoa; phylum Chordata; class Actinopteri; order Siluriformes; family Siluridae; genus Silurus; species Silurus asotus. The sequence goes on along the minus strand of MU583213.1, from coordinate 3,259,503 downwards.
AATTTTTTTTTTAAATTATGGTTCTGTATTGCATCTACAGTGGATATACAAAAACGTCAACACATGCATTATAGAAATTGCAGGTTTTGTGAAAGAAAGGAACAATAAATAATAAACTGTGATCATTTTCCCACCTTTATAATGACACCAACAGAATTCAAAAGCTACTACAATAACCAGCTTGCATAAGAGTGCATAGTTTTTTGTCATATTTTGTTAAATCACCTTTCCCTTGCAATGCATCCCTCATTTCTTTTGAGTAAGAACTTGTCAAATTGGTGCATCTCGATTTGGCAATTTTATTCCACTTTTTCTTTGCAAAAATACTACAAGATTGCGAAAGAAATTTTTTTGCTAAAGCGCTCTGTGGCTCAGGTTTTTGATAGGATTGCAATAGGGGCTCTGACTCTGACAGGGTCATTCCAAAACATCTTGAACATCTTCTTCCGAAGTGATTTCTTTTGCTGAAATAGATACATTAGGTGCTTTGAGTCATTGTTCATTCTCAGCTGTCTACCAAAAAAAGGATTGCTAGGCTTGCTAAAAAAACTATTTGGTATTTGGAGCTATCAATCAATCTCTTTATTTTGACTAGATCCCTGGATCCAGGTGATGAAATGCAGGTCTATCGCATGGCTCATGTTTCCTGCTATGCTCTCAAACATATTTTTTTCGAATTAAACCCAGGACAGTCTAACTTGGTCTCAGCAATCTGTACCACACTTTGCTACACTGTTTGTCAAATGGTTATGGAAGCATGTTGTCATGTAAAAGATGTAGCCTGTACTTGCCAGATATTCCTGCAGCCCTTTTGTGTTGCAGTAGGTCTCTTAGCAGCCTCAATGATCATTTCTTGCCCTGTCCTTTAATTCATTTTAGAGGGATATCCTCTTTTTTAATTATTATAGACCATTTTCTATTTTACGTCTAAAATTTTATGCCACTATTGTGCTCAATAAACTCAATCATGAAATCCTGTTAAATTTTTACAATCTCTGTGCAGACCATGGCTTTAGCTTTCAGATGAAAGCCAAAGAATTTTATGAAAATACTACAAATGCAGCTATTATCTTTTCTTTGAGTAATCATAAACAGTTTTTTTTTTTTTTTTTTTTGCACGTTTGTCACACTTCAAATGTTTCGGATCATTAAACTAATTTAAATATTAGTAAAAGATAACACAAGGGAACACAACATGCAGATGTCAAATCAAGGTTTTTATTATTGAGGGAAAACTAAATCCAAAACTACATGGCCCTGTGTGAAAAAGTGTTTGCCCCTAAACCCCTAAGAATTGCCCCCTAAGAATTGTTGTAATTCAGCCACATTGGAGGGTTTTCGAGGATGAACCACCTATTTGAAGGTCATGCCACAGCATCTCAATAGGATTCAGGTCAGGACTCAGGACTCAGGACTTCTTTAGCCATTCAGAGGTGGACTTGCTGGTGTGTTTTGGATCATTGTTCTGCTGCAGAACCCAAGTTCATTGCAGCTTGAAGTCACGAACAGACGGCTCACACTACCACCACCATATTTTACTGTTGGTATGATGTTCTTTTTCTGAAATGCGGTGTTACTTTCATGCCAGACGTACGATGGGGGAGAAGTTAAAAACAAAATAACAAATCCAAAAACAAATTAATGAATCCAAAAACAAATTAACAAATCAGAAAACACATTAACAAATCCGAAAACACAACGACAAGTCAGACAAACTGGAAAAGGTAGGTATAGGTTGTAAATGGAAACTTACAGATCATTGGACAAAACACTGTCATTCAAGATGTACAGGTAGTACAACAGTCTTCTTTTTTTTTCTTTTTTTAAATTTATTTATTTATTAAGCAATTAACCATATACAAATAATGTGGCAATAACAAGTACTATTTACATTACAATACACATAATAAATATGCAAAAAATGCAAAAAAACGTGCCTCTTTCTGAGGGCTTTAATTTGAACCACTACTAATAGTGTATGTGCATCCAATACACAGTATTCACATCCCATGTGAGAATAATTGGTGTAGAGTAAATTTTTTTAAAAAATGCCACCTTTCATCTGTCAGAAGAAGTCTTGATCACACAGCAGTCATGGCTATAATAAATTCCAGGTCCCTGAGTGCCAGAAATTCTTCTGTGCTTATGACCCAGAAAGCCAAAATTACTGCAGCGGCCCCTGGGATACTTGGAACAGAAGGGCTTCTACAAAAACCAGTGGAGGAAATTTGAGTGCATGCTGCAGTCGTCTCGAAGCAGGAGGGCCACAAGTACAGCAGCAAACGAAGAAAAAGTGGCACAAAGAAGAACTTAAGATTTAAGAAGTAAAGGAAGAATCGAAAATGGTTTTGTAGGTATCTCTTTGAAATAGTAACAGGTCAGCTAGGACAAATTCGATTTTGTAGGGTATTATATCTTGAATCTATTCTCATTAAGCTTAATGCTCCAAAATGCTCTTTCTTCATCGTTTTTTATTTGTTTTGTTTTTTTTATTGAAGTTATTATGCTAGTTTAGGTACCATAGCCACCATCATGGCACTCCTGAAATAGTTAGTCGAATCCTTTCTTTATTAGATTCTACATACGTATTTCATACCTGTTAAGTTTAAAGTATTCATGGAATATTTATCAATAATTAGATCAGATAATTATTATTTATATTTTATTAGCTTTTATTCAAGTAAATGTATTCAAGCTCCTTATAAGTCTATTTAACACTAAACCACAACTCAATGCTACAGTAAATATGCTGTCATGTTTCAAATCTGGTGAGGTGGGGTGCCGGGGCATTAAAATAACAAGGGTGATCTGAAGTGTTGTTACTTTTTAATATTTAATTTATATTTTTTATTATTCTTTTAACGAACTGCAAAAAAATAGCATTAAAAACATCCATGCTTGTGGCTGCTATTTTAATCACATGCTGGGTAGTAATTAAAAAAAAAAAAAAACTAAATGATGTTCTGTAAATTATTTGTCAGTGACTTACTTCTTTTCTCACTTTGTTTTTAGAGGAGTTTCTAATCATTTCCATGACACTGATGTTATGACATTGTGTTGATTTGTAAAGCTGCAGTCCGTACGACCCAAGCCTGGCTGCTGATTATTGTGTATACCTGTGTACGAAAGAGAAAGCGAGAGGTGATTGTATGACGAGATAAGAAGGTCATTCCTGAGCTTTTTTGAAAATCCTCAACAAAGTGATCCATTCTTGTCTAAGCCTTAGAAGGACAAGGACTTTTTGCATCTCTGCCTCTGCATTTATGTTATTGACTTATGCAACCTTGATCACTTTTAAATGACGTAGGGTATTTGGTTAAATTGATAAGACAGGGTACATAGTGCATGTATTTGCATATGTGTGTGTTTGTGTTTGTTTAAGCATAAAAGAGATAGACATTCTTTTAGTTCAGTTTTATCACATGCCTATTTACCATCCTTTTTATTTCCTTTGTGTGTGTGTGTGTGTGTGTGTGTGTGTGTGTGTGTGTGTGTGTGTGTGTGTGTGTGTGTGTGTGTGTGTTTGTGTGTTTTATATCCCACTTAGGCGACTCCTTGGTGAAACACAACGGCATGAAGTTTACAACCAAGGACCGTGACAACGATCATTCAGAGAACAACTGTGCATCGTTCTACCATGGCGCATGGTGGTACAACAGCTGTCATATGTCCAACTTGAATGGCCAGTACTTGCACGGCCAGCACACGTCCTACGCTGACGGAATAGAGTGGTCATCCTGGACTGGCTGGCAATATTCACTAAAGTTTACCGAAATGAAGATACGACCAACACGCGAGGAACGGGAGAGCAAGTGATCTGATCAGAAACAATCGTGGAAATTGGAAGGGAAATAGAAAGAAAATCATGCATTGAAAATAAATACCATTGCTGACTGTGAATGTGACATGAAAACATTCTTTTGGTCACTTTTTTTTCTGAAGAGAAGTCCCAGTTGTAATTTTAATTATCACCAGTGGATTGATTGGTCAAAGACACAGAGCATCTAAGTGAATCAGGAAATGGACAGTGAACCTTAAGAGAATTATTCTATAATACTAATATACATACATACAGTGAAGAGAAGGTATTTGGGTTTTTCCTTATAAGAAAGCGAGTGCTTTTAGCAGTCTGAAAGCAGAAGGATGTCACAATTAATTAGGATATTCATCACAAGTTGATAATTAGTGGAATAATGTATGAAAAAGAAGACTGGGTGATTCGTTGACAGTATGTTGAAGCACATTGTACTTTTTTTGGCAGACCATTATTGAACATGTTTGCTTATCAACATTACCTACTGATTATGAGCCAGCTTTCAACTTCTTCCACCGCAGATGGTGGAGTACGCGTGTGCATGTCGGATATAGGAGGGGAAGGTAAAAAGCATAATTAACAAAGAAGGATCCCAAATAACAGGCAATATCAGCTTTATAATTCTGGTTTCTGTTAAGCATAGAACATCAATTTGATATTGTTTCTAATACATACATATTGATAAGTTTCCCAAATTAATTGCATGAGTAACTTGCATTGGAAGAGGAACAGACAGGAATGGACAGATAATTATTAATCTCTTAACTGACTACCTACTGTACCACCAAATATATGTTTGCTATATATAACTTGATAACCAATTAAAAAGGGGGTTATCAGAATGATGTTGCATAAGTTAAATATGCAGCTGTATATGGTATAGTGGTGGTTGGGGAAAAAAACCTAATTGAAATACAACTATGTATCATTTTATATTTTTATATGCATTCTCTTACACATACTGTGCATTACTGGGTAAAAGTCTCCAAAAGTTTTACTTATACAACCAAAATTAAATATTTCTGAAAATCTGAAAATGTTCGAATGTCAGTAAAACAAACAAAAAGTAGAACAATAAATAATAGAATAGAAATACATAGAAACATAGGCATAGTAAATAAATAATTAGGGCTGTTAGTGTGAAGGTGTCTAGTGAATTCTCCAAGCTGCTTAGAAAAACATACCCGTTAATTTCCTTATAAAAATGCACTGAAATCTCCACTAATACATATTTAAAACATCATCAAAATATTCAATTTAATTGGTTTTGAAGGTGTATTTGCTTTGCAACACCGCCTCAGTCTTTTGCACAGTACTGTGTATGGCTTCCTGTCATTTTCTTCCATTTTTTTTTCTTTTTGTACTGTTTTAAAACGAAAATTGCATCAGATTTTGATTCCTTTAGGGAATTCTGTACTTATGCTGACTCAATCCCCTGAGCTTTTTAGAGGTGCTTATCTAACATATTTCACTCAAGCTAATAAAGCAGAGAGACATGGAATGGATGTGGGTGTCAGTGGGAGGAGACTGTATTAAAAAATATATATAAATTTTATCGGCATCGCAGGACTATTTTAAATTGCTGTAATTCTTCACCCTCCACCAACCTCCACCCTGCTCATCTCTATCTGTTTCTCTTTCTCTTTCTCTTTCTCAATGCCTTCTGCAGCATGTCTCATCAACAACCCTTGCCCATGTATATCAATTATTCACAGTATACAACATTCTTTGCTTTTTTTTAAATTAATTTTAAAATATACCTTTATTCATCCCACAGTGAGAAATTTTTTTTTACTCACTATGAAGATAAAAAAGTTTGTCTAGACAAAAACAAATAACGTTGGTTTTAAAAAAAAACACCTTAGCATGTGTGCAACAAGACTGCAATTCGGTGACAATATTGACTGTCTTTGTTCCACAACATTTCCAAAGTATAATTCAGCACATATGCTAAACACATTACGGTTATTTCTGTATGCCAATTGCTCAATGCTAAGCTCCAGGGAGAGCGCATTGTTGCAGTCTTTTACGAGGCTTTTACGAGTTTCTAACAAATGACTCTATTTAGATAATTAACTCCCTTCTACAATACCAGATAGTGGCCTTTCAAGCCCAAGGCAGGACATGGATAATATATTCTGCTTTTATAAACACTTCTTCGGGGGTAAATTTGCAAATTATAAAAACCTTAGAAATTATATTTCCCACTTGAGATTTTGTATTTTCTGTATTTGTATTTCTAAATACATATGATTGAGCCTACTATTCAAAGAACAATAAATGCTTTTGGATCACAACCATGCACAAAGTATTTACATATATTAAAAACCTGTTTATATTACAATGAAGGCTGATTGCAAGGTAAAAGTAAGACTAATTCAAAAGAGGGCAAAGTGGTTCAATTTCAGAACCTTCTCAAAACATCCCTAAATAAAACCCAGTCTTTTCATAACAACTTAGATATGAAACGTTGTTCGAAACACAAAGATGGACAAAGTACATTTTACATTTATGGCATTTGGCAGATGTTTTTATCCAGAGTAACTTACATGTATCTCAATCATACAGTGCAACTAAGCAGCTGTGGAGTTAAGGGCTAAACCTTGCCCAGGAGCCCTGCTCAGGGGCCCAGGAGTGGCAGCTTGGTGTGGCTGGTATTTAAACTCACAACCTTTACATTGTAACCACTAAGATACCACTTCTCCAGTACAAAAGTACATAATTCCTTTATATTAATAAAAGAACGAAACCCTAGCTTGACTATTGCTGAAGTAAAATAACTCCTTTTACACATTGGCTTGAGTAAAAAAACTAAAAAGTGCTTGCTTTTGAAACGTTTTAAAAGTAAAATTATTAACCTATGTTGTAATAATTGGTGCTGTTCAGTGTTACATTCTCCTGCACATCAGACCTATTTAAAGAGATGGTCTTTTATTGTTAAATTTACATTTATGGCATTTGTCAGAGGATCTTAGCCAATGCAACGTATAATGATCGTACATAGCAGTTCAATGTTAAAGGGCCTTTTTCAAGGGCCAAGCCATTGCAATGTTTTTATTTAAACTCATGACCATTAGATTAAAAGTCTGATGTTTAACCATTGAGCTACCACACACTGGTACATAATCTCTCAAACTCGTGGGTTTTCATTTGAGGGTCTCGCAACAGCTTCTCATTTAACACAATTTATGCATTCAACTTAAAATAGTGAGGACTGGATCATTTTCTAAAATGCATTGAATGTATTAAAGTCAAGGTTTCCCCTAATTAAACAAAAGAACTGATAAAAAAAGAGGTACAAATATAAATTTACATTGTCACTGTTCACCACTGGCATTACTATAGGAGAACATGTTTATGTGTCTTACAGAATATAGAACATGTCAGTTTAGACACAGGCATGGACACCAATCCATATCCAGTATAAAGTGGAAATTTATTTATTTTATTTTTTTCTGTAGCTTTATAAGATCGGTCAATCATTGAAATCAATGTGTGGGATAGACAATTGGCAAAGTAGGGCTAAATCCTTATTATGGTGATTTAAAGTCCATTGTGAGTCCTGAATCAAGTCTCTTCTTTAATGTACTGTACAGAGAGCTTTATTGTGTAGATCTTCTGTACATAGGGGTTACAGAATGTTTCCATGCATGTATGATTGGTTTTTTTATTTTTATTTTTTGTTTTGTTTTTTTGTACATACAAAAGCACAAAAAACACATCAATTTTGATGAACCTATATTACAAATTTATACTCCCATATTCTGTCAACTTCATGTGAAACCTGAGACTCAAGCTGCTTGGATTGTAATGGGATTGTACAGATTAAGACTCTTTGGGACCAAAGCAAGGAAATGAAGCATCATAGACATTAAAAAAAAAAAAAAAAAAAAAAAAAAAAAAACTATACGTCAACACTGGATTTATTCATTCTTTATTTTAAATGATTTAAAGTGACAAAAGAGCAGCATTCATGGGAGTTTATACCCACAGACTCAAAACTCTTCAAAGAAAAAAAAATATTTCTGTTCTATGCCTTTGTCTCCATGCTGCTGAGGCTGCAAGAGCTCCTCTGTTATTTATATTTGTTTCACTCTCTCTTTCTCTTTCTCTTTCTCTTCATCCCTGCCTCTCAGTAGGATTATGTCTTCATTGATTGTTTTTCTTTGTGGATTCACAGCCAACTCTCTTGTCCCCGATCATCTGTCAGTTAAGATTGTCAGACTCTGTGGTACGAAATAGTTTTATGATGTAATAACGGAGCAAAAGAGTTCTAAGTAAAAGAAATTGGGAATTTCCATGTGTGTGTGTGTGTGTGTGTGTGTGTGTGTGTGTGTGTGTGTGTGTGTGTGTGTGTGTGTGTGTGTGTGTTTGGGTGAGAGAGTGACTGGATGAGTGACAAATATACGTGTAAAGGTAAGTTGTTGTTTCCTGTGAATGAGATTGGCTCTATATGATGTTTGAAGAATTTAATTAAATGGCAACTCAATAAATGGATTCTACTGATGGTGAAGACGGGAGTATATGGTGTATATTTCTATGAGAAACTGTTGAGAGATTTTAGATCATTCTCTGTTTGCTTGTAAGAAAACCTAATCAATAAAAGACATACTTTTATAATGAAGCAGTATGTTGGTACATTAGTTCAGAGGCAACTGGTTTGGTAGTGGAAATCATAATGATCTATGATATTTCAACTGTGTTTTGGTCCTTTGTCCTGCATTCTAAAACTTGAGATAATGTTCACAATTTGATTGAAAATAAACAGATTGTTTGTAATGTTTCTATAATAATAATTCTACCATAGACAAATATCAAAAGACAAAATCAATTGTCCCCAGGGGGCAGCTTTTGAGTCAGCTTTCACTCAAACTAACTACGCATGAGAAAAGTTTTTCTAACAACATACATTATATGGACATAAAGTTTGTAAGTGATTTCCCTCCACTCTTCTGGGAAGACGTTCCACTATATTTTTGAGGTTGCTTGTGAATATATGTGCTCATTCAGCCTTAAGTACTTCAGTAAATTTAGGTATTGTTGAAAGGTGAGGAGGCCTGGGTTCCAGTCAGTGTTACACTATTCAAAGGGTGTTAGGTAGGGTCAAGAGGTATTGTAATGCTGGAACAGGTTAAGGTCTCCTTATTCATTTACTGTAAAGCGACAATTTAATGCTAATGCTTCTGAAGACATCTTATACAATTAAATAAATATATATGTCCTGGAGATCTTCAAAACACTTCAAACGCTATTCTTGCACATCCTTGGGTAAATGACAGTGGTTATTGCATTCTTTTATGGAGTAATGTTTCTCTTTGGTGCATTGGTTCATACAAAGATATATCAATCTAAAATCATAAAAATTGTGTTGGAAAATATGCACCTCATTTACCCACATGTTTACATCTAATCACCATGGTTAGCATCATAGATTGTCTTCTATGCTAGCTAGTGCTTCTCTAATGAAATGATTTATAATAAATATAGCCTAGTTAAATAGTCTATGCCAATATTATAATGGGAGGTGCCCTGGTTAGAATTTAAAATAAAACGTCTGGGGTTTTTTTTGGTATACACAAAAGGAGAAAATTTTTACCCACAAGACATTACACACAAACTGTGCTGATCTGTTTAATCATAGACTCAGCAACGCATAATGGAAGAGAGAGCAACCCATTTAAACCACCATTTTGTGTGTGTGTGTGTGTGTGTGTGTGTGTGTGTGTGTGTGTGTTTGTGTGTGTTTGTGAGAGAGAGAGAGTGTCCATGTTATTTAACAGATGCTTCACTGTTCTCTGCGCCTTTATCAACTGAATCCAGCACTATAAAGGTCTTAATGTATTTAAAATAATGGATGGTGCAATATCTGGTGTTAAACCAAGACTAAGTTCAGAAAGATCTCTTTCTCTTTTTTTTCCTTACTTCATTGCCCCTGTAACAACAACTAGCAAATAAAAAAAGAAGAGATGTCTGACTTTATCAGACATTCCAAAATTGTTTGCTATGGATTTTAATGCTGGAGTAGGCTCAAATGCATCGTCACTTAATATTGTACTTGATATAATGCCAAAAGTTCTTCTTGTTTCCCATAATCAGAATATCAGCTCAGTTTATGAATCTGAACGGATGACAGTCCTGCCTCCAAAAACCAGCAGGATCCCTAATGTTTAAATTCTGTCTGCAGAAAAAGAATTGAGGTTCCTTTAAAAAGGAAAAAGCAGTTTCCAAATAATTCAGCAGGTCTTTGAGGGTTTTAAATCTAATTTGGGCCATAGTTTTATAAGAGAGATGATAAATGAGCACCAAAGAATTCGATATGTTCTAGTGGTGGATCATGGAGAGGTCAGTTTATTTGTTCCTCTCAGTAGTGCTTACATTGTTCGTTATTAAAAGTAATAAGACATTTGCTACAGCGGGGCGTGTTTTTTTTTTTTTTTTTTTTTTTGGGGGGGACACATTCGTATTGCAAATCTATTACTATAAATCAAGAATGTTTCTTTCTTTTAAAAGCATACATGAGATTTGTACATTGGCAAAACTGTTATTTATGCTTAAACAAGCAGGAGCTGAAGACAGCTGCATTAAAGGGCTGTAAAGAGCCTCATTAGAGAAGAAAGAACATTTTAATGAGTTTTAGACTTCAGGCAGTCATTAACTGGAAATAAGTATTATATTTAAGTATAATGGTAGATAATCTTAGATTATGTATTATATATATATATATAAATTAGTAATTCATGATTTCCTGTTTCCCTGGGGTATAAATATGACGTGACACAGAGGCCTAATTCTCTTACCCATTTGTCAACATGGCAAAGACAAGAGAACACACCATTCAAGTAAGGCAGATGTGTGTCGACCTTCATAAGTCAGGCAATGGCTACAAGAAAATAGCCACTCGCCTTAACTTGCCGGTATCTACAGTCAGAGGAATCATTAAGAAGTTTAAAACAACTGGAACAGTGACAAACAAGGCTGGAAGAGGTCCCAAGTTTATCTTGCCACAACGCACAGTGAGGAGGATGGTAAGAGAAGTAAAAAAATTTCCCAAGCTCACCGTCACAGAATTGCATCAAAGAGTGGCATCTTGGGGTCACAGAGTCTCCAAAACAACCATCAGACGCTCTCTACATGCCAACAAGCTGTTTGGGAGGCATGCAAGGAAAAAGCCTTTTCTCACTAACACTCACAAACGTAAACGTCTGGAGTTTGCTAAGCGGTACTGGGACTTCAACTGGGATTGTGTGCTTTGGTCAGATGAGACTAAGATTAAATTTTTTGGCAACAAACACTCTAAGTGGGTCTGGCGTAAAACAAAAGATGAGTATGCCGAAAAGCACCTCATGCCCACCGTGAAGTATGGTGGAGGATCTGTGATGCTGTGGGCCTGTTTCTCTTCCAAAGGCCCTGGGAACCTTGTTAGGGTGCATGGCATTATGAACGCTTTGAAGTACCAGGATATTTTAAATAAAAACCTGATGGCCTCTGCCAGAAAGCTGAAGATGGGTCGTCATTGGGTCTTTCAGCAGGATAATGATCCAAAACATGTGGCAAAATCTACACAAAAGTGGTTCAGCAGTCACAAACTCAAGGTCCTCCCATGGCCATCTCAGTCCCCAGACCTCAACCCAATCAAAAACCTGTGGGGCGAGCTAAAGAGAAGAGTGCATAAGAGGACACCCAGGACACTGGATGATCTAGAAAGATTGTGCAAAAAAGAATGGTCAAAAATCCCTCTCTCTGTGTTCTCCAATCTTGTAAAATGTTTTAGGAGGAGATTAAGTGCTGTCTTGTTGGCAAAAGGAGGTTGTACAAAGTATTAACATCAGGGGTGCCAATAATTGTGGCACACATGATTTTTACCACCAAAGTAATGTACTTAAATGAAAGGTTGAATTTTTCACTTTTTTTGCATTTGGGTTCTATGTTGTTTTTAAAAAAAGGAGAATTTTTAGAAGTCCACAACCACATCTTAAACAGGGGTGCCAATAATTGTGGAGGGCACTGTATATATATATATATATATATATATAGTACAGACCAAAAGTTTGGACACACCTTCTCATTCAAAGAGTTTTCTTTATTTTCATGACTATGACAATTGTAGATTCACACTGGAGGCATCATGAATTATGAATTAACACACGTGGAATTATACATGGAATTATATACACAACAAAAAAGTGTGAAACAACTGAAAAATGTCATATTCTAGGTTCTTCAAAGTAGCCACCTTTTGCTTTGATTACTGCTTTGCACACTCTTGGCATTCTCTTGATAAGCGTCAAGAGGTAGTCACCTGAAATGGTCTTCCAACAGTCTTGAAGGAGTTCCCGAGAGATGCTTGGAACTTGTTGGCCCTTTTGCCTTCACTCTGCGGTCCAGCTCGCCCCTAAACCATCTTGATTGGGTTGAGGTCCGGTGACTGTGGAGGGCAGGTCATCTGGCGCAGCACCTCATCACTCTCCTTCTTGGTCAAATAACCCTTGATGCCTTCAGTGTGACTCTACAATTTTCATATTTTCATATTTTCATAAAATAAAGAAAACTCTTTGAATGAGAAGGTGTGTCCAAACTTTTGGTCTGTACTGTATATATATATATATATATATCATCTGAAGGGCTGCGTCATGACTCTTGTTTCATTTCAACTGTAATCATTCTGGTTTTTAGTCTCTTTGCATTCCGCTTTAGGTCCTGTAATTTTCTATTAGTTTTCAATATCATAAGTGACAAAATCCTTGCCAACAAAATACCTGACATTTTTCTAAAAGATATTTTGATAATGAAATTTTAATTAATAATTGTTTGGTGCTGAAAATGCAACCTAGGCCCATTGCATAGGAAAAGTATATATTTATATATCATCCGAATGGCTGCGTCATGACTCTTGTTTCATTTCAACTGTAATCATTATGGTTTTTAGTCTCTTTGCATTCCGCTTTAAGTCCTGTAATTTTTATTAGTTTTCAATATCATAAGTGACAAAATCCTTGCCAACAAAATACTTGACATTTTTCTAAAAGATATTTTGATAATGAAATTTTAATTAATAATTGTTTGGTGCTGAAAATGCAACCTAGGCCCATTGCATAGGAAAAGCACTCACATGATCAAGGATTCAAGATGTAAAAAATATTAATTAATTGTCAATGTTCAAATATTTATGGTCATGTCTTAAAAAATAAGATAATAAACAAAAAAAATAGAAGCCAGAGATTTTGCACACAAAAACCCTTTATATTCAGCTATGCAAGCAAAGAACTTTTTAATTTGTTTGTTTATTTCTTTATACGGTGACTCATGCATGAATTTCCTGACAATAAGCTGGCATTTACCTTTAATATGATAGAGATTTCAGCAAAGGGCCATTCTGCTTTCGACAGCTCATCTGTTTTCCGTTGAGTAAAAACATTGACATTTTGTGTTTTCCTGAATCGATTCTTGCATTTTGCTTTCATAGGCTGCTTTGGAAATCTTGGCACAAAGGAAAGAATGCCAAAAACTGTCTCAGCCATATTATGTAAAGCTGGCAGGCTGTTCAGAGGATCAGCGCGTTTCTGTCAGAAACAAATAACACATGCATTTCCTTCCATGTAGTTATTCTCATAATGGGTCCATGTACATGTGAAAACCCTTGGCAATAATATAACCTGTCAGTGTAATTGCTACTAGTAGGTATTAGAGTAAAGTAATTATACAGTTGTTGAATTTTTTTTTTCTTTATTATGTTATATAATATACTTTTGTTTTTTATTTTTGCTTATGTTTTAATTTTTGTCTTGTAAGCTGTTTCTGTAATTTTTTGCCAACAAAATGCACTTGATACACATAAAAGAGGTGGACAAAATAATAGTCATCAACTACACTGATAGGAATAATAAGCCAGCTATAAAATAGACAAGAGAGTAAACACCATGCAATATTTCCCAACTACATCAGAGAAAATGCTCAGGATGAATAGGAATACTGTATGTTATGACTTAGCAAGGACACGTTCATTTTGTGTTTGTGTTAAATAAAATAATTACTAGCGTTTCCATTTTATATAACACAAACACAAAATTATGAAAGTACTGACCATAATTCCAAACAGTGGTATTGTGCAGAATGACCTTAGTCTAAGAACCTGATATCGCGGGTGCCTTCTGTTTATACATAACATCCTGAGAAATATTTTTGTTTGTCTAGATATAGTAATGATATGATTTAAGAAAAGGAACAACTCAGGCCATGGCCCTCCTGATCCCAGAAGCAACACATTTTAGCTTTGAGTGCTGAGTAAAACTAAGTGCTAATATTAATCCACAATTATTTATCCTTAAAGGGTCAACAAACAGGGACAATTGAAAAACAGAGGGCAGAAATACATGTGAAAAAGTATGACAAAGAATACTGCAAATGATAAGACCAAGATTACAGTATAACATATTAGGCAGATAAATAGGTATAATAATTTAAGACTAGATGTTTTTTTGTTGTCTAGCCTGTTTACATGCACATTATATCAGTTCCTTGTCTAATTACCTTGTTTCTATATTAATCCGCTGCCTTAATGCACAAGGCTGAAAACAGCAACTATACACCAGATAGCATCACAATAATTGTAGGAGGTACTCTGTGGATTTCACTTGGATTATTATGGTTCATTTTGTGTTAAGGCTCTTAATTATAAACAGTGGTGAACAGTAACAAAGCAAATGTAATCCTTTACTGTGCTTAAGTAGCTTTTAGAGTATCTGTATTTTATTGAAGTATTTCCATTTGTGGAGACTTTTATTTAAACTTTACTACATTTCAAAGTCATATATCTTACTTGACCGAACTACATTTGGCGGAATCAGTCGTTCCATGTTTATTTATAAGTGGATAAAAACTATTCAGTCACACTTCAAGCCACAAATAAGGGTAAAGCACATGCACTGTTTTAAACTTTTTTGGATTGCCGCTTTTGGTATCTACTTACGGTTTGATAAACATACATTTTAACAGCAAGGAGAACATTTGAAAGTAATAAATGTTGAAAGAAACTCCTGAATTTAACTTGCCATTACACTTGTGGCCTTATTTGTGCATTTTTTTAAGGTGAGCTTTTGGGTTCATGAAATCAAACATCTCTAGGTTCCTTCATGTGAGGAAAAACGACATCTTAATGCCGGACTGCTAACTGCTCTGATCGAGCTTATATCAACTAATCACAGATATAGTTAAGGATGACACATTTCACAGACAAGCGATACACCGTTTAAAGCCGCACTTTCTATTTGGACTGATTATACATGTGATTCAGAGTGTGGACAACTCGTAGGCGTTCCCAAAGCATTCCTGACACAGTTTGAGTTCTTTTAGAGCAACCTATATCAAGAAAGCCAGCCAAAGGATTAGAGGGACCTTGTGATTTGCATACTAAAGGAAACTTTCTGCCATGGAAATGAAGTCAAGTAAAGTTTATTTATATAGCGCTTTTCACAACAGACATAGCGCTTTTCACAAAGACATAGTCTTAAAGCAGCTTTACAGAAATCAACAGTCAAGGTAAATGGTGTGCATTTATTCCTAAAGAGCAAGCCATGGTGACTGTGTCAAGGAAAAACTCCCTTAGATGTCATGAGAAAGAAACCTTGAGAGGAACCAGATTTAAAAAAGGGAACTCATCCTCATTTGGGTGACATCAAGAGTGTGATTATAGTCTTTAAACAATACAGAACACTGGAGAGTGAGAACTAACATGAGCACTGGAATGTAAGATTATAGGTAATATTATTTCTACAGTCTTATACAGTCATTGTGGTTATAAAACTAGGAGCTACTGAGCAACTCATAAAAAACCTTAACATTTGCGGTCATCACAGATTCAACACCAGCTTCTCCATGCCAGAGCCGTTAAACACTCTAAGAGGTCAAATGTAAAAAAACTCCACACATGACGTGGGATCCAATTGGCACTGGTACGTCTCTAGATGCTACAGCAAGTTTGCGAGTTCGGCATCTACTTCTTTAAAGGTCCATAATCTTCATGAGGTGGGATGTGACTGGGGCTAGAGCAACCTCAGAATGCCTCGGGATGGGTAGAGAAAGAGAAGCAGTGGAGAGAAATTAGCTTAGCTGCTGTTCATGATATTAACAGCACAAGTTGATAATGTGCATGTGATCAGATGTTTTGGGGCAGAAGTTTATTATATGTGACGTATGTTATGTGTAGGCCTTCTTAAAAAGAGAAGTTTTTAATCTGCAGCTAAACTGGGAAAGTGTGTCTGAGCTCCGAACACTGTCAGGAAGACTATTCCAAAGTTTAGGAGCGAAATGTGAGAACGCTCTACCACCTTCCGTGGACTTTGCTACTCTAGGATCTATTAGAAGTCTGGAGTTTTGAGATTTCAAGGTGTGTGACGGATTGTAGCATGTTAGAAGACTGGATAGATACATGGAGGCTAAACCATTTAGTGTTTAACGATAAGATTGGGGTTATATGATCATATTTCCTTGACCACGTTAGAACTCTGGCTGCCGCATTCTGGACTAACTAAAGCTTGTTTATTAATGATGCAGGACATCTTCCTAGTAATGCATTACAATGGTCTATTCTGGAGGTCATGAACGCATGGACGAGCTTCTCTGCATCAGATATAGATAACATGTTTCTTATCTTAGCAATATTTCTAAGGTGAAAGAAGGCTGTTTTTGTAACTTGGTTGATATGATTTTTAAAAGACAAGTTGTTGTCTAAGATAATTCCCAGGTCTTTTACCGTTGAACTAGTAGTGACAGAACATCTGTCTACATGCAAGTTGAAATGCTGGACCTTCTGTGTACCAGTTTTTGGGCCGATGAGCAAAATCTCTGTCTTATCAGAATTTAATAGTAGAAAGTTATGGGTCATTCAGTTTTTTTAAGTCATTAATACACTTAGTTATCCAAGCCAATTGAGCTGTATCGCCTGGTTTAGATAAGATATATAGCTGGGTATCATCATCGTAACAGTGGAAGCTAATTTCATGCCTTCTAATAATATTTCCTACGGTAAGCATTAATATTGTGAAAAGCAGGGGTCCTAGAACTAAACCTTGTGGAACGCCATAATTTACTAGCATTAACCTGCATAGCTCTTCATTTAAGTCTACAAAATGGTAACGATCAGACAGGTAGGATTTAAAACAGCTTAATGCCTGTCCCTGAATGCCGATGTAATTTTCTAAGCGATCTAGGAGGAGATCATGATCTATAGTGTTGAATGCACTAGCCTGAAATAAATATCTTCCCTTTGGGGATTACTTGAGATTATCTATAAGGTAGTTAACTGGCATTAGAAAAAAAGTTGGGCTAAACTATAATGTCCTGCATTTATAACCAGTACCCCACTCCTACAGTACATTGATGCAGAAGGGAAGAAAATGATCTGATCTCTCAGCAAATTCTCAAGTAATGAAAGCAGCAACAGATGTAGATGCAGATTTTCCAATCCAAATAGAAAAACAAGGTTAATATCCAAAAACAAGCAGAAGCCAGGTGATTAGCAAACTGACTAAACTAGAGCAGGCTTGAATCAAAACCAAGAACCAAAAACAGCAAGGGAAACACATGGTACTGAATGAGAGTAAACATGCTGCTGAGCATATATTTCTCAATGTGAACCAAACAAACAACATGACCAAATGAGCAAAGGGAAAAAAATAACATTCTACATCACTTCCAGTAGAAATGCACAAAGCTCACAAACATCACAGTATTTTATTCTCTAGAAACCTGGAACTCTGTTCTTAAACTTGAGTGTTGTGTTTTAACTCATAACTTTGACTGATCCCTATTTATCTGCAAGATAAAGACACAAGAACTGTGTACTTTTTGTGAGAAATCCTCTGAAGAATTTTGTACAGTGAGCCATAAGCTCTTGTCCACAAATATTGGGAAAACTAATTCAACTGTAGCTGCCACAGCCAGATTTTCAATATGGTCTTTACTCAACCTTATGAATCTTGGCTCTTCTTCACTGATGCAATGACTGACAACACTAATATGATGCACAAATCAGGATCAATTAAAAAAACAAATGTTGTCTGATGATACTTTTTAAATCCTATCATCTTTGAAACCACTAACTATGTAAATCGATTAAGTGATGTTTTTAAATGTATGTATTTTAATTATACACTTACATTTAACAATTAAACAAACAGCATGACTCGTATGGATTTCAGTGCTGCTTTGCATAAAAGCTCAACTTCACCTACAACAGCATTTGAGATTATTTTTCCCTCATGCCAAGTATGAATTGGCAGAAATTATTCCGATTCCACTAAATGTTACGTGCTAGCTCGCTTCACTGCAGCGCCACAGAGCACTTTCATTCATTTTGATTCATGCCTGTCTTGTCATTTATAATTTTTCTCACATGTCCTTTTGTGTTCAGCTATTTTTTATTTACCCTGTATTTAATTTGTGCATAAATACCTATGTATTTCCATTGGCAGATCCAAAAGTAGGCATTTCTTCATTGTTTGGCACTTGTTCATATGAAAAAAACATTGTTTGCCAATCGCCCCACCTTTGTCTTTTTCGTGTTTAGGTTTATGCCTCTCGATTTGGACATGTCTGCCTGTGTATTTAACAAAACGTTTCATTAACAAAATTGCTGTGTGATTTGACCTGTAGTATCATCACTTGAGCCATTTGTTTTTATTTTTTATAGATAACATAATTCACAGCATATTCAGTTTAGCATTTGAGAACAGTTTCCAATTCCAAAAAGTAGTGACAGTAATAATGAAACCCCAAAAAACCTAGTTGTGAGAAATTAGGTCAGGATATTTCAGTTCTTATTCCGGTGTCTGCATTAAAGAGTAAAGCTTGAAAAATTCCACTTTATTGGCGTTTTTTTAATGTCACACCTGCTTCTATGACACCCCAACTATTTCCATACAGCACATCCACTTATGACCACAAGAATAGCAATATTATGGAAACTTAAAAAACACTGCCTTGCACCCAAGCAAAAACCAGCAAATGAAAAATATACAGCCCATGTGTGAACGAGTGACAGAATGACAGTGACTCGTCGAGGGGATTGTTTGATTCCCGAGGTGTATGTCAGAGTAAGGAAGAAGTCGCGTGTTTGTGTGGGTTTTTTCTGTCAAGGTGTTTCTGTCAGGTTTTCCTACTATAAACTACAATAAGGTTGTTTGCAATCCATTTTCATACTGTCATTCAGGAGAGACAAAGCGATATGTATATTATGGGTGGCTGTAAGTTCTCTTTTAAAGCCACCTGCTGAGCACAGATCTTCCAAAAAAAAACTTCCACTGTTATCCTTTACTGCAACAATGTTCTGTTTGCGGTCTCTGTTGCATTTCGGTTTGGATTCCTGTGAAATAGCTATGTATACGATGTACTGTTTTTTAAACCAGCTTTTTAAAGACACTGTTACAGTATGTGCACTTTCTTCTGCTTGCTCACTCTGCTCTTTTTAGCATGGTTTCTTTCTCTTCCCTTTATAGTTGTCCTTTTATAGGTAAAACCATCTGGCAATCAACATTACTTGTTGACATTGTCAATGGAAACACAGAGGCCTTAGTGAAAGAAGGCAAAGCTATAGGTTTCAAAGTTTCACATTGCTACTGCTAGTTTTTTCTATTGCTAATATATCAGTATAGCTAGCACCAACAGCTTGTTTGTTTATTGTTTATTATTTGACTCAACAAAGTGGCTTATACTGAAATTAGCAACATATTGTTTAAAATGTTTAGTAACAATCATCTCAAAAACATTGATGAAGCTGATTTGGATAAGGTGCCTACAGAAATGTATATAAACCTGAAGGTGACAAAAGCCTAAAACTGCTACATGTTCATCTGATAATCTTGTTTAATTAATATAGCTTGACTATAAATACCAAATAGGTGTCATTATAATTGCCAGTGTGATGTAATAAAAAGTGTTCAACTAGGGGTACATCTTAGCAAAATAAGGTCAGGTGGAACTTCAAACCTTTGGACATGCATCATGTGACTTCATCAATCACATAATTCTCTGAAAGTCTCGACTGAGGGTGGTCAATGTGTTTTTTTTCTACATACAAGAAAAACATCTCAGAGCCTCTATAATAAATGCAAATGTTTTTGGTTAGGTTATGCACTTATTGTATTTAGTTGGTTATATCTTTTCTGATTTTAAGAGTCAGGATAATTTGTTTTCCTTGACTTGCTTTTTCTTGCAATCAAGCTGCTACAGCTCCAATTTACTGTTTTTCACATTCTCTGCTACCACGACTACTACAATCCATCTAGCCTGCCATCTTGATTTGTTTCTGTTCTTGCATGCTTCCTAGACCTTTGCAAACATGCAAACTTAATCTTATCTCTTGTCTATCCAAGTTCTACATAATTTTATTTTAATAAAGAATGCATACATTAGTAATACTGGAACTTTCAGGCACTGCAAGCATAGTGTTTTTATAAAATAGAATAGCCTTTATTTGTCACATATAAATTGCAGCACAGTAAAATTCATTTCTTCACACATCACATCTTGTTCATGACCAGGGGTCAGAGCACAGGGTGAGCCATGATAGAGCACCACTGGAGCACAGCAGATTAAGGGCCTTGCTAAAGTGCCCAAAAGTAGTAGCCTGGCAATACAGGAGCTTGAACCCCCAACCTTCCGATCAGTAACCCAGCACCTTAACCAATGAGCTACCACTCCCCCTAGTGGGTTTGTGAAATACAAATAAAATACAGAATACCAGTGTGTGTCGGTTCTTCAGTCATCTTTCTTTAAATGACCTGGACTTTCATGCAAAATATTTTAGGGGATCAGACCATCATACTAACCAAGTACTAAAATCATAGATGTATCTGTGTATAAGTAAAAAAAAAAGTTATTTCCTATTTTCAAATAATTTGTCAAAACAGATACAGTGAATTTCTAGACAATTATGTGCTTTAAGTTCATTAACATAGGACTGGATGCTTATCCTCCAATGTCTCATCCTTATTATGGACCAGAAGTCCATCTAAATCTTGGTTTCTTGCCATATGCCTAGTTTCAAAGAAGTTGATGTAGTAATTGAAGTGTTTGATTTATCACTAATTTACCCACATTTGACTTTTAATAATAAGGAGACAAAGCCTATTGCTTTTCACAAGCATTACTAATTTTACAATTCCATAATTTGTTGTACCTTTTCACAGTAGGGAGTAAAGCAAACAGCTGAATTGGAATGCACAGTGAATGAGTTGGCAGCACACCAAGTGCAAGAGCTGTTAGCAATAATGCAATGTTGTGAAGTACAAAACCTGCACATAAAAAAGCCTAAGCCTAGTGAAAACATTTTGCACTACCTTATACTAATATTTAGACCAGTTTAGGAAGATCCTGAATTACCATGACCGCCACAGGTATTGTTAGCCAACAGGGTACCGGTGGAAATTAGACTACAGAAGGAGAAGAAAGTGAGGAGGAAGACATCTACAGGGACAGCAGGGAAGGGAAAATTGTAGGAGAGTGGAGGTTTGAGTTGGTACTTTAAATGTTGGTACTATGACTTCATGTCTTTCTTCACCACATCCATAAACTTTTCCTTCTTCCTGGTGACTCCATCCTCAGCATTCTCCTACCGATGTACCCCATGTCCCTCCTCTGCACATGTCCAAACCATCTCCATCGGGCCTCTCTCACTTTTTCCCAAAATGTCCCTCTAATAAGATAATTTCTAATCCTATCTATCCTCGTCACTTCCAATGAAAATCTCAACATCTTTAACTCTGCTACCTCCAGCTCCAGCTCCAGCTCCATCTCCAGTCTTTTACCCAATGCCAGTGTCTCTAAACCATACAACATCACAGGTCTTGAAACAGTCCTATAAACTTTCCCTTTCACTCTGCAGACACCCTTCTATCACAAATCACTCCTGACACTTTTCTCCACCCACTCCACCCTACCTGCACTCTTTTCTTCAGTTCTCTAAAACTCTGTCTTACTCCTACTGACTTTCATTCCCCTTCTCTCCAGCACATACCTCCACCTCTCCAGGCTCTTCTCAACCTCCTCTCTACTCTACCCACAAATCACAATATCATCTAGAAACATCAAAGTCCATGGTCAACCTGTCCATCACCACTGCAAACAAGAAAAGGCTCAGAGCCTATCCTTGATGGAGTCCAACCTCCACCTCCAACCCCCACCTCTTCATATGCCTTTTCCTTAGCTTTTGCCACATCCATCTTTACCTGCTTCCGCATCTCCTTGTACTCCTGCTTACTTTTCTTATCTCTCTACCGATCCCAATTCTGTTTTGCCAACCTCTTTCTCCTTGTGCTCTCCGGCACTTTTTAATTCCACCACATCTCTTTGTCTTTCTATTTCCCAATGTCACACCACATACCTTTCTTTCCTTATCCCTTACACTACAGTCTTCCTCCTTCATTTTCCAGCAACTTATTATTTTTTTATCAGTCCTCACTTTCCTCCTGTTCTTCCTCACCTTCAAAACCATAGAATGAAAATCATCAGTTAAATCTCCTAAATTATCCATAACAACCCATTCTTCATAAATATCTGCAATGTTGACCAAACTGGGCAGTGATCTTTACACTGCCCCTGAAGAAAAGTAGATTATCTAGCCACCATTAAGCATGTGGTCTGACCAAAAAAAAAAGGTAATCAATTAATTAATTTAAAGGCACAAAGGCTAGTTTATGTGAGGAAGTCAGCAATTAGTGTTTACAATTGCATTTAAAAATTAAGCACAGAAAGTAATTATGCAGAAAATAAGCATCAAATGCAAGACCAAGGTAAGATGTCCAACAGCAAGAGTAAGTTATAAAATTCTTAATAGATTCATATCAGGATATACTGGCTTTCAATTGCTAAATCAGAAAATGACCTAATTAAAAGACAGAAACTAAAAAAAAGGTTATTCTAAAGCTGAGATTAACAAAGCAAAATGGAATTATTAGGAAATTACACTAAATAGCTGTTCTTATTAAAAAAATTGGAATTAGCTAGTTATATAAGCTACTACTATTGTCATATTATTCCCACAGTTATAGTTACATACTGTAGCTGATTAAAATTAATTAATGACTCCATAGTCCTCCATTGTGCATCCTTAGCCTACCAATTTTCTAGCTCAAATCCAATTTATAATTTTTTTTTAACAAAAGCCTTAGGGCTCATTATTTCAGTGGAGGATTTCTTTTCTTTATTTGTTGCTGATAGGTAAAATGTTGGTTATTAACGTTTCCAGGTTACGTATTTAACCCTGGTTCCTGAGGGAACGAGATGCTGTGTCAACAATGCTTTGTGAACGATTTTGCATTGTCCATGCTCTGAATCATGTGTGTAATTAGCCCAAAAGAAAGACATCACCGGTGGGTGATGTCATGACTAGGAAGCTATAAAAAAAAAAAAAACGCATGGATTGAAGCCGGTGCTAGCTTCTGTAAGAGAGAAGGAAGTGTTGCAGGGATGCCGGCAGTGTGGCATGGAGACCCAGCGTCTCATTCCATCAGGGAACCAGGATTACATACGTAACCTGGAAACGTTCCCTTTCAGAGACAAGAGCTGCGTCAACAATGCTTTGGAATGAGAGTCCAATACCGCCAGACTGACCAATCCCTGCCTAGTGTGTCGGGCACAGCTAGACCAAAGGACAGATGTGCCAGGAGTGGCACTGAGATCAAGGTTATAAAACTTGACGAAGGTCAGCTGGTTTGGCAAGCCCACAGCATTGCAAATGTCATGGAGTAAGACTACAGAAGACCAAGGCTTAGAGGCTGCCACATTTCGGGTCGAGTGCACTCTCACCCCGAAAGGAGTGGGGCGACCAGAGGACTCGTAAGAGGATGCAATTGCATTGTTAGCAGGAAGGCCTCTCTTCGAATAGACAGTGTGACGTCTCTTGAGTTGCGCACAGGTCTACATGAACCTTGCCGAATCTCTACCAGATCTGCTCCACCAGATGAGGGTGGAGCCCCGTTCCCCGGGGACCTTCGTTGGAGCGGCCACTCATGACCGCTTCCCACCTCATGAGGTAGGCCTCTGTCTTAAGTGTTAGGCGACGACCAGAAACTCCCAACACAGGGACCCGGGATCTCTCCAAACATCTAAGGCACGTAGGGCTCACCGTGTAGTGCATTGATTGCACCTTCCTGAGAACCCTTGGGTCTTGAGCCACTACTGAAGGGGTCTCATGTGCTGGAGAAGGTCAAGTGGAATCACATTGGACATTGCTGCCATAAGCCCAAGCAGTCTCTGGAACTGCTTAACAGCGAGTGACTGCCCTTCTCTGATCCCCCTGATGGCCATAAAGATGGACACATATGAGCTGCGCACATATAGGTTCCCATACAACACCTAAATATGAGTACAGGTACTGTATTCATTTTTATAGGAATGTACTTTATAATCTACTGCTATATGAGTGTAACATCCTCCCAGTACTGACTATGAATTCATGTAGTGGTTGGACATGACACTAATGTGACATGTCATGACAATGGTCTAATAGGCCTATAATTAAAAATACATTAGTTATAATTTGGGCTTAAGTAATGATCGTTTCAATGAGGCTACCGTAGTAGTAACCTACTCCAAGGCCGTATTAAGAGCAAGTGTAATATACAGCTGGCTCCTGACCACAACATTTTCTCTACTTGCCTTTGGGCATATCTCTATGTTTTCTACGTAATATTATCCTTGGGGCTATCATGCCTGCTCTGTCGCAGCATTAAGACATTGAAAACTAACCCTGGTTGCCACTTAAGTGTTTCAAATTCATTTGTTCCAAAAAGCACAGAACAAGAGGCACAGAAAGTCACTGAAAACAAACAGGTAAACTAAACAAGAATATGTTTTATATATATACTGTGTGCAGCAGTACGCTCTAATACCAAGAGTAAAACTAAGTTTAAAAGAAGAAAAACTTTGTCAAGACAGCCTACCACAAGTCCTATAAATAAATTAGATGCACTTTTGGAGCTCAACTAGCATTATTCACCTCACCTTGTATATTTTATGCAGTGTTAGAAACACTTCAGGCCTCTCTAGGAGCTGTGAAATTGTACAGCAAGTAACCAGCAGTTAAACATGCAAGTAATAATCAGCTTGTAAGTTAAATTCACATTAATTCAGTTTTAAGGCTTTCATCACTATTTGATTTTGGAAAATGCCAAATGGCTACAAAAAATGGAAGGAAAGAATCTGAATACCTCTGAATATATTATTTGCCCACAAAAGTTGCACTTATATCTTTTTTTGATATCTAAACCTAATGATTTAACTTAAATTGTAGTATATAAAACCAAGATATGAAAGAATTGGTAGTAAAAAAAGAATATTCTAATGTGTGGCTAATCATTGATTTCTAAATGTTTAATCTCCAGAATCCTAAATCATAGAATCATATGCTTTAACTAATTGTGTAAACTAATTTCAAAATTTTCCTTGGCCATAGGATCAAAGAGGTTCACTTCATTTCAAATTGAGGCACTAGCAGATATAATTGAAATAGTGTGATGCACAGCATTACATTTGTATGTCCACTATGCTTTGAAGAAATTAATAGAATGGTACAAGCTGTCACCAGTGTAGTACATACTTTTAAAAAATAACAGTGTGATATCGAAGTTAGACATACATACTAGATTTCCTTGACAGCTCATGAAATTTCTAAAAGTATGTCCTGGAGTTATGAAAGTGTTCACATTTCCAGCCATCTGTCTGCTTGCTTGGAGCATTGCAATTTCCCAACATCTAGTTAAAACCGACTCCAAAGTGATTAGTCTTTGAGAAGTTTTTCACCAGGTTTGCACACACTGCAGGAGGGATTTTGGCCCACACCTCCACACAGATCTTCTCCAGATCAGTCAGGTTTCTGGCCTGTCGCTAAGAAACACGGAGTTTGTGCTCCCTCCAAAGATTCTCTATTGGGTTTAGATCTGGAGACTGGCTAGGCCACGCCAGAACCTTGATATGCTCCTTACAGAGCCACTCCTTGGTTATCCTGGCTGTGTGTTTCGGGTCATTGTCATGTTGGAAGACCCAGCCTCGACCCATCTTCAATGCTCTAACTGATGGAAGGAGGTTGTTCCCCAAAATCTCGCAATACGTGGCCACGGTCGTCCTCTCCTTAATAGAGTGCATTCACCCTGTTCCATGTGCAGAAAAACACCCCCAAAGCATGATGCTACCACCCCCATGCTTCACAGTAGGGATCGTGTTCTTGGGATGGTACTCATCATTCTTCTTCCTCCAAACACATTTAGTGGAACTATGACCCAAAAGATCTATTTTGGTCGCATCTGACCACATGACTTTCTACCATGACTCCTCTGAATCATCCAAATGGTCATTGGCAAACTTAAAATGTGCCTGGACATGTGCTGGTTTAAGCAGGGGAACCTTCCGTGCCATGCATGATTTCAAAACATGAAGACTTAGTGTATTACCAACAGTAACCTTGGAAATGGTGGTCCCAGCTCTTTTCAGGTCATTGACCAGCTCCTCCCGTGTAGTTCTGGGTTGATTTCTCACCTTCCTTAGGATCATTGAGACACCACGAGGTGAGATCTTGCATGGAGCCCCAGTCCTGAGGGAGATTGACAGTCAGTGGACCTTTTTTCACCAAGCTGCTTGGCAATTTCCCCGTAGCCCTTTCCAGCCTTGTGGAGGTGTACAATTTTGTCTCTAGTGTATTTGGACAGCTCTTTGGTCTTGGCCATGTTTGTAGTTGGATTCTTACTGATTGTATGGGGTGGACAGGTGTCTTTATGCAGCTAACGTCCTCAAACAGGTGCATCTAATTTAGGATAATAAATGTAGTGTAGGTGGACATTTTAAAGGCAGACTAACAGGTGATTGAGGGTCAGAATTCTTGCTGATAGACAGGTGTTCAAATACTTATTTGCAGCTGTAATATACAAATAAATAGTTTAAAAATCATACATTGTGATTTCTGGATTATTTTTTTTTATTATGTCTCTCATAGTGGACATGCATCTACGATCACAATTTCAGACCCCTCCATGATTTCTAAGTGGGAGAACTTGTGAAATAGCAGGGTGTTTAAATACTTATTTTTCTCACTGTATGTGCTAAGTCTGGGATTTCCTGTCCAAGAAGATTTACATCCTTCATATAAAGTTGAATTATCATCACTTTCATGAAGTCATTTGCTATTTATGCAAGATGATACGTATGATACGCTTTCTCTGGGGCACTCTAGGGTCCTAGAGTGCCTACATGGGACTTGGCCATTGTCTTGGAGGCTCTGACCGTGGTGCCTTTAAGGTTCCTCACAGTTAAGGCTGTGTTCCTCTTGGCCATCTCCTCTCTCAAGAGTAGGGGATCTTCAAGCCCTCTCTGTGGCCCCTTCTTGGAACTTACTCCAGGGCCCCAGATCCAGAGTATGTTCATAAGGTACCCTTGGCCGTCCCACAACCTGTTATATTCAATTCAATTTATTTTTTTTTGTATAGCGCTTTTAACAATTAACATTTTCTCAAAGCAGCTTTACACAGATAATGTGGTTATAAAAAATGAATATGCTCTGTTCAATATCAGACTGTTGACATTAATTACAGTCCAAATCTCCTCAAAGCTCCCGTTCTTACTCCGGTATTTCATGGAACCACCCAAGGCGTTGATGAAAATCCGTCCCCATCTGCACAGAGTGTTCTCCAAATGAAGAGAACACTATCCAGAGGCAGGCTTGGATCCACGGAGGGAAGGGGCAGAAACAGTGGTTACCGGAACCTCAGGAGCACGTTTACCTCAACTAAGAGAGAGAGAGAGAGAGAGAGAGAGAGAGATAGAGAGAGAGAGAGAGAGAGAGAAGAGGGGTAAGACTCCGGCAAGACTTGCTATGGCAGCATAGCTAAAAGAGAGAACCAGAAGGTAACACCGACATGAGGGATCTCTGCGATATAAGACAACCCACCACACCACTATTAACAAACCTGAGTGAAAGTGTGAGAATTAGGGGACGACAGCATACAAATATCCCAGTTCACCAAACACTCTATATCCATGATCCCTCAAGATCTGCTCCTTTACCTAAGAAAAATCTACTGATAAAAGACTTGACTAAATAAATACTTTTTCAACCTTGACTTGCACACTTAGACTGTGTCTAAGTCCTGAATACTGATTGGAAGGTTGTTCCATAACTGTGGGGCTTTATAGGAGAAAGATCTGCCCCTGCTGTAGTCTTCATTATTTTAGGTACCAACAAATAGCCTGCACCTTTTGATCTAAGTAGGCATGGAGGATCATTCTGGTACAGAAGTTCACTCAAATACTGTGGTGCAAAACCGTTAAGTGCTTTATACATCAGTAGAAGTATTTTATAATCAATGCAAGATTTCAATGGAAGCCAGTGTATACTATAACCTATATGTAACAAACGCATGAATCAGAAAGTTTGCTTCTAGCTGCATGTGGTCCTAGAAAAAGTACTTCCATCTTATCTGAGTTGAGCAAAAGAAAGTTATCAAGCATCCACTGTCAAATGTCCTTTACACACTCCTCAACATTGTTAAGCTGACTTCCCACATCTGGCTTTGCTGAAATATACAGCTGAGTATCATCAGCATAGCAAAGAAAGCAAATACCATGTTGATCTATAATTTCACCCAAAGGCAGCATATATAAAGAGAAAAGCAGTGGGCCTAAGACAAATTGTTGTGGAACACCAAACCTAACCTCAGAGAGTGTGGAGAACTCACCATTTACATCAACAAACTGATAGTGATCAGTCAAGTAAGACCTAAGCCAGGAGAGAGCTGTTCCCTTTATTCCATCAATGTTCTCAAGTCTAGCAAGCAGTATAGTATGATCAATGGTGTCAAAATCTGCACTTAGGTGGAGCAAAACAAGTAAAGAGACAAAACCCTGATCAGAGGCCAATAACAGGCCATTTGCCACCTTAACTAGCGCCGTGTCTGTGCTATGATGAGGCCTAAATCCTGACTGATACATTTCATAAATATTATTCTAAAGTAGATGTGAGCATAACTAAAATTTTGGTTATAAAGGGTTTGATTTTGGCCTATAGTTGGACAGCTGACATGGGTCAAGTGGGCCTAATGGAAGAGTTTATTATAATTAAAACACGTTCAATTACCTCTGGAATTATCTGTTCAAGCAAACTAGTAGGCAAGGGATCGAGAATGCAGGCTGATGATTTTGATGAGGAAATAAATGAAATTAAGTCATTATCTTGAATAGGAGTAAAACTTTGTAATTAATTGTCTGTTATAATTAGACTGCTGTCTAAAGGGTTATTTGTAAAATCGATTGGATTTATATTAATCATCTGGATTTTGTG
The DNA here is from genome assembly GCA_024362625.1 of Silurus asotus. Taxonomy (NCBI): domain Eukaryota; kingdom Metazoa; phylum Chordata; class Actinopteri; order Siluriformes; family Siluridae; genus Silurus; species Silurus asotus. The sequence continues at coordinate 3,230,368 of MU583213.1, read as the reverse complement.
TCTGTTTTCATCTTTATTATTAAAAAAGTTTATTAAATCATTACTACCTATTGATGGTGTGGTGGTCTAGTGGTTAGGATGCGGTGCTCTCACTGCTGTGGCCTGGGTTCGATCCCCGATCAGGGAACCAACCCCAGCCATTAGGGTTTCACAAGCCAGTGCACTCTAAGTGCAAGTCCCAAGCCCGGATAAATGGGGAGGGTTGCGTTAAGAAGGGCATTCAGCGTAAAAACATGGGCCAAATCAAACATGCGGATCACAAATACGGATAATCTGCTGTGGGGACCCCCTAATGGGAGAAGCCGAAAGAAAGTTTTTAAGGTTCCCTGGTGGTCTAGTGGTTAGGATGCGGCGCTCTCACCACTGTGGCCCGGGTTCAATCCCCGGTCAGGGAACAACCCCAGCCATTAGGGTTGCACCAGCCAATGCACTCTCAGTGCTGGTCCCAAGCCTGGATAAATCGGGAGAATTGCGTTAGGAAGGGCATCAAAAAGCGTGCCAAATCAAACATGTGGATGATCCGCTGTGGCGACCCCTAATGGGAGAAGCCGAAAGAAAGATGGTGTGCATGTTAGTGCAGTGCTTTTATTGTAAATTGCTATTATGAGACCTCTGGTCTCCCTGCTCCTTTCTGGGTCAGAGTACACGCCACTCAAATTGTGGCTGCCTCTAAGGCCTTGTCCGCTTTGCAACACTGCAGGCTGGTCCACCCCACTGACCTTTGTCAGGTTCTATATAGGGATAGGTCAGTCTAGCTTGATTGGACTCTCGTTCCCAAAGCGTTCCTGACACAGTTCCTGAAGGGGAACGATTCAAGGTTACGTATGTAACCGTGGTTCCCAGAGGGAACGAGACCCTGCGTCTTTATGCCCCACTGCCTGCATCCCTGCAGCACTTCCTTCTCTTTTCAGAAGCTGGTGCTGGTTTCACTTCATGTGCTTTTAAGCTTCCTTGTTGTGACATCACCCCGTCGGTGACGCCACACTTTCCATGGACTGATTATACACGTGATTCAGAGCGTGGACAACGAAGAGGTGTTCCCAAAACGTTTCTAAAGCAGCATCTTATTCTCTTTGGTGAACCATGGTAACATACATAACCTGGAAACATTCTCTGCCCTGTTATTCCGGGGAAGACATTGGATTACAACACTAGTGGGTTTAAGATATTTCTTTTTGTCTCTATATGTTTTTGACCAATGTGTGTATTTAGCCTCTTATTAACCTACAATAGAACAATTAAAATTAAATGGGAAAAAGGTAAACTTGTCTACACTGCTTTGCTTTGATGCATTTCCAAGCAGAGTGATTTGTCAAGTCAAGTCAAGTCAAGTTTATTTGTATAGCGCTTTTCACAACAGACATTGTCTCAAAGCAGCTTTACACAAATCAACAGTGATGGTGAATGGTGCGATTTTGTCGCTGATGAGCAAGCCGTGGCGACTGTGGCAAGGAAAAACTCCCTTAGATGTTATGAGGAAGAAACCTTGAGAGGAACCAGACTCAAAAGGAGAACCCATCCTCATCTGGGTGACATCAAGAGTTTGATCATAAATTTTCCAACAATACAGAACACTGGAGAGTGAGAACTAACATGATTACTGGAGTATAAGATTATAAGTGATGTTCTTTCTGCAGTCTTAAACAGTCTTTATGGTTAGTAGCTCCTAGTTTTATAAGCTCAGCATTTTTGATCACCACAGATCCAGCATCAGCTTCTCCATGCCAGAGCCTTAACACTCCAGGAGGTCCAATGTCAAAACTCCACACATGTAGCGGGATCCAATTGACACTGGTACGTCTCTAGATGGTTCGGGATGTTTGCGAGTTCGGCATCTACTTCTTCAAAGGTCCGTAATCACCAAGAGGTGGGAGGTGACTGGAGCTGGCCAAACCCCAAGGTGTCCCGGGATGGGGAGAGAAAGAGAAGCAGTGGAGAGGAATTAGCGTAGCTGCTGTTCATGATATTAACAGCACAAGTTGATAATGTGCATGTGATCAGATGTTCTGGAGCACAAGGTTATGATGTGATGTGTGTTATGTGTAGGCTTTGCTAAAAAGATATGTTTTTAATCTACACTTAAACTGGGTGAGTGTGTCTGAACCCCGAACACCGTCAGGAAGACTATTCCAGAGTTTAGGAGCTAAATGTGAAAATGCTCTACCACCTTTAGTGGACTTTGTTATTCTACGAACTACTAGAAGCCCAGAGTTTTGAGATCTCAGGGAGCGTGGCGGATTGTAGCGTGTTAAAAGACTGGATAGATAAATGGGAGCCAAACCATTTAGTGCTTTATATGTGAGAAGTAATAGTTTGTAGTCTATTCGAAACTTAACAGGAAGCCAGTGTAGGGACGATAAGATCGGGGTTATGTGATCATATTTTCTTGACTTTGTAAGAACTCTGGCTGCTGCATTCTGGACTAACTGAAGCTTGTTTATTAATGACGCAGGACATCCACCTAGTAACGCATTACAGTAGTCTAATCTGGAGGTCATGAACGCATGAACGAGCTTCTCTGCATCCGATATGGACAACATATTTCTTAGCTTAGAAATATTTCTAAGGTGAAAGAAGGCTGTTTTTGTAACTTGATTAATATGATTTTTGAAAGACAAGTCGCTGTCTAAAATAACACCTAGGTCTTTTATCGTTGAACTAGTGTTTACAGAACATCCGTCTAAATGCAGGTTAAGATGCTGGAGCGTCTGTATACTAGTTTTAGGGCCGATGAGCAAAATCTCAGTCTTATCGGAATTTAAAAGTAGAAAGTTATGGGTCATCCAATCTCTTATTTCCTTAACACACTCAGTTATCCGGGTTAATTGAGCTGTATCGCCTGGTTTAGATGAAATATATAGCTGAGTATCATCAGCATAACAATGGAAGCTAATTCCATGCCTTCTAATAATATTTCCTAACGGGAGCATGTATATTGTGAAGAGCAGGGGTCCTAGAACTGAACCTTGCGGCACACCATAATTTACTTGCATTAGCCTGGATAGCTCTCCATTTAAATCTACGAAATGGTAACGATCGGACAGGTAGGATTTAAACCAGCTTAATGCCTGTCCCTGAATGCCGACGTAATTTTGTAAGCGATCTAGGAGGAGATCATGATCTATAGTGTCAAATGCAGCACTAAGATCTAGTAAAACCAACAGCGAGATGAAGCCTTGGTCTGAAGCTAAAAACAGGTCATTAGTTATTTTAACTAGGGCAGTTTCTGTGCTATGATGGGGTCTAAAACCTGACTGAAATTCTTCAAATATATTGTTCTCTTGCAAGTAGGAACATAACTGGGCAGCGACAATCTTTTCTAAAATCTTAGACATAAATGGGAGATTTGAAATTGGTCTGTAATTTGATAACGTGTTTGGATCCAGATTAGGTTTTTTAATGAGGGGCTTAATAACTGCTAACTTGAGGGATTTAGGGACGAGTCCTAACGATAGTGAGGAGTTAATAATATTCAGAAGTGGTTCACCAGTCGTATATAACACTTCCTTCAGTAGTTTAGTAGGAATTGGATCTAACTGACATGTTGTCGATTTAGCTTTGGCAATAACATTATACAGCTCTTCCTGTCCTATACATGTAAAACAGTGGAGTTGTGGAGTTGAGGGTAACACTGTCTCAGGAGATGCTGTCAGAGGTTGAACTGCCACAATTGTTTTTCTAATGTTCTCTATTTTTTCAGTGAAGAAAATCATAAAGTCCTCACTACTAAACTGTGATGGAACACAATTTCCAGAGCCCTGATTTGTTGTAAGCTAAGCTACAGTACTAAAAAGGAACCTGGGATTGTTTTTGTTATTTTCTATAAGTTTGCTCAGGTGTTCAGCTCTAGCAGCTTTTAGCGCCCGTCTGTAGCTAAGCATACTGTCCTTATATGCAATTCTAAATACCTCCAATTTAGTTTTCCGCCATTTTCTCTCCAGAATACGTGCTGCTCTCTTGAGGGCATGCGTATGACTATTATACCAAGGTGCAGGTGCTTGTTCTCTAACCTTTTTTAACCGGATAGGGGCAACGGTGTCTAATGTGCTAGTGAGGATAAGGTCTATGTTGTTAGTTATTTCATCAAGGTTATTAGCAGTTATGGGTTTAGTGAGAAATTGAGATAAATCAGGCAGGTTATTTATGAATCTGTCCTTAGTGTTCTGAACAATAGTCCTACCAAGTCGATAACGTGGTGCAACACGGCTAATCTGCTCTACCGGTAGTGTGAACAGTATGAGGTAATGGTCTGTGATGTCATCACTCTGAGGTAAAATATCTATATCAGTGACGTCTGCTCCGTGGGATATTACTAAGTCTAATGTGTGGTTAAAACGTGGTTGTTGTTGGAAGTGAAGCTTGCCGGGAGATCTTGAAGAGGGAGTCGTTTCCAAGCTGTTTCGTACGTCTGACCAACGATTGGTGGTGTTCGTGACATTTTAAAGGTCTCGAGCTCCACCCATCTTTGGGGGAACGGCCAATACTTAGGGTCGAGATTTTGGAGGGAAAAACTTCCCTTTGTTCCATGTGTCTGTGGGCATGGTTTGGATTATAGAACTTTAAAGTTTTATCTGAAGTGTATTAAGACGGTATGGTGACTTTTCTGATCCAATAAAATGTACCATAGTTTGAAAAGTAAGTTACAGGTTCATTAGGAAAGTGAAGAGCAGATAATTTTTTATAAATTCTGACATCAGGCCTTACATACAGCATTAGAACAGGTATACATTAACGTGCTGGGACCAGTAATTAACGTATAACAGATGTTAGTACAATGTCGTATTCTGATCAAATGAAATGCACCCTTGTCAGGAAAGTAAAGAACAGATAATTTTAAGTCAATTTAGCCTTAATGGAAGAGACACATTAACAGAGTTACGTTAATAGGATCTTTAGCGTACAACTATAAGAATACAGGAGATACATATAAGTATAAGGTAATGTCGTGGGGTGCGGAGCATCTTATTCATTTTGTTTAATTAGAACAAGGAATGCTTTACAGTATCAGTGTGTGTGTGTGTGTGTGTGTGTGTGTGTGTGTGTGTGTGTGTGTGTGTGTGCATTGTGTATGTGTGGCTGTTTTATGGTCGAGGTCTCTATGCGGTCAAACAGAGAACCTGCATCCCCATTATCTTGTCTTGTGGTAGGATCCAGACCTTCTGGAGCCAGTTGTGTGTGGATGTGTGTTTTAGCATTAGGGGTGTCTTGGTGAACTCAACAGGAGTTCAGGGTCTGGTCCGGTTTGTGTCTTTAAAAAGGGGGAGTGTGGCACTTTACCACTATATTACCCCCAATAAAAGTTTCAACTTTTGATTGAGGTAAAGATGTCATAGGTTAAAAGGAATGCCTGGGACATGAAGTCTAAATGACCTGTGCCAGACGTTACATCAGTTTTACCTAAAAAAAAAAAAGGGGGTCAGACCATGCATTTCAGTGGTGTCCTACTATACCTGAATCAGTCCATCTGTTAATATCTTTATCATTATTATACCATGGCTTAAAAAAAAAAACATCTATATTATACAGAAACCCAGTAGAAAAGAGCAGTGCATTACAGACAGGCATTTTATACAGCAAGAGTGAATGCTAGAGCAAGAAACCCAAGAAAGTCTCCTTTCAATGCAGCCACAACTATGCCACCTGCATACATCATCTCTAGCAGAAGAATCAATATTTGCATTGCAGTTTTAATTGGAGTTTTTGTTTTTGTGTAAATTGTATGGGAAGGAAAATGCAAATGTATAAGTGATTAATGAAAAATGTTTTAACTGTTTTGAACTCTCCTGGCTGACCTTTCCTCACAATGTCCAGACTTTCATGAAAAAGTCTGTCTTGTAAATGTCCTTGTAAATGTATCTGTGACCAATTCAATTTATTCTCCTCTGTCAGCCGTTGTGAGATAAAAGAACAGCTATAAAATCCACACAACTATAGTACTGACTTCTGTATAGTGAATATAAATAAAAAAAAATAATAATGAAAAACCTGGCTTGCACCTGCACCCAACGTTCTAGTCAGTTTTTTTTTTTTCCAGATTTTTTTCTTGAACCTGTATCAGTATTACAGCAGCTTTTATCTTTATTTTGTAATTGTATTTATTTATCTTCACTAAATATAATAAATACAACAAAATAATTTTAATAAAGAGCTATGTTTGTTTTGAATAAGCCTATTCCTGCTGAAAAAAAAATGTTTAGATGAAAGTATATATAATATATTAATGTATATAGTATATATTATAATGTGAACGACTGTATATTGTGAACTGTGTTCAAACTGTCAAACTTTCTGTAGTTCTGATTGGCTATTGGTGCCATCTTATGTAAAATGGATACTATTAAATTCCAATAGGACACCTTTGACAACTTGTAGATCACATGTTGGTTTCTACTGCACACCAATAGGAACCATTATTAGGACATTAGGACAGGCAATTTTCTCTCCAAATGTCCCCACTATGTCAGGACTAAAGGCACAAACTTGGTTTCCATCAGCCAGTAAACACCACTGTACCAAGGGCTCACAGTAGTCTTTGTTTTTTGCCCCAGGAAGATTATAGGGCTACACATAGGTCTTTAATAACAACACTTAATAAGCAACCAACCATTTTATTCTGACTGAGCTTTTAGTCATCACTATGTACTAAGTATTTACAGTGGAGTGTTGCTTGATATTTGGGAAATCAATTTCCACAATCATGAAGTGGAACGAAATTTACTGGATATTTCAAACTTTTTTAACAAATAAAAAACGTAAAAATTGGGCATGCAAAATTATTCAGCCCTCTTAAAGTAAAACTTTGTAGCGCCACCTTTTGCTGTGATTACAGCTGTAAGTCGCTTGGGGTATGTCTCTATCAGTTTTGCACATCGAGAGACTGAAACTTTTGCCCATTCCTCCTTGCAAAACAGCTCGAGCTCAGTGAGGTTGGATGGAGAGCATTTGTGAACAGCAGTTTTCAGTTCTTTCCACAGATTCTCAATTGGATTAAGGTCTGGACTTTGACTTGGCCATTCTAAAGTCGCTTGGGGTATGTCTCTATCAGTTTTGCACATCGAGAGACTGAAACATTTGCCCATTCCTCCTTGCAAAACAGCTCGAGCTCAGTGAGGTTGGATGGAGAGCATTTGTGAACAGCAGTTTTCAGTTCTTTCCACAGATTCTCAATTGGATTAAGGTCTGGACTTTGACTTGGCCATTCTAACACCTGGATATGTTTATTTGTGAACCATTCCATTGTAGATTTTGCTTTATGATTTGGATCATTGTCTTGTTGGAAGACAAATCTCCGTCCCAGTCTCAGGTCTTTTGCAGACTCCATCAGGTTTTCTTCCAGAATGGTCCGGTATTTGGCTCCATCCATCTTCCCATCAATTTTAACCATCTTTCCTGTCCCTGCGGAAGAAAAGCAGGCCCAAACTATGATGCTGCCACCACCATGTTTGACAGTGGCGATGGTGTGTTCAGGGTGATGAGCTGTGTTGCTTTTACGCCAAACATAACGTTTTGCATTGTTGCCAAAAAGTCCGATTTTGTTTGGTGTGTCTCCCAGGTGGCTTGTGGCAAACTTTAAACAACACTTTATATGGATATCTTTAAGGAATGGCTTTCTTTTTTCCACTCTTCCATAAAGGCCAGATTTGTGCAGTATACGACTGTGATATGATTGTTGTCCTATGGACAGAGTCTCCCACCTCAGCTGTAGATCTCTGCAGTTCATCCAGAGTGATCATGGGCCTTTTGGCTGCATTTCTGATCAGTCTTCTCCTTGTAGGAACTGAAAGTTTAGAGGGACGGCCAGGTCTTGGTAGATTTGCAGTGGTCTGATATTCCTTCCATTTCAGTATTATCGCTTGCACAGTGCTCCCTGGGATGTTTAAAGCTTGAAAAATCTTTTTGTATCCAAATCCGGCTTTAAACTTCTCCACAACAGTATCTTGGACCTGCCTGGTGTGTTCCTTGTTCTTCATGATGCTCTCTGCGCTTTAAACGGACCTCTGAGACTATTACAGTGCAGGTGCATTTATACGGAGACTGGATTACACACAGGTGGATTCTATTTATCATCATTAGTCATTTAGGTCAACATTGGATCATTCAGAGATCCTCACCGAACCTCTGAAGAGAGTTTGCTGCAGTGAAAGTAAAGGGTCTGAATAATTTTGCACGCCCAATTTTTCAGTTTTTTATTTGTTAAAAAAGTTTTAAATATCCAATACATTTTGTTCCACTTAATGATTGTGTCTTACTTGTTGATTCTTCACAAAAATTACAGTTTTTTATCTTTATGTTTGAAGCCTGAAATGTGGCAAAAGGTTGCAAAGTTCAAGGGGGCCGAATAATGTATATAATATATATATACTAATTTATACTAATTAACAACTAATTTTGCAAATGAAAGCAACTGACTGTCTGCTTTTTAATGCAATTATTCTATATGAGATAAACTTTTAAAAATGTAAAAAAAAAGGCATCTAATAACCTTCTAATAACATGTATGTGCAACAATATTTCCATTGACTGATTTACAGTTTTATATTCTTCTTTAATAAAATTCCACTGACTTTTTCTGTGCAGAATGTTTTTTTTAGTTATCTTTTTTTTATCTTTATTATATATTTGTATTTTTTATTTAGTTATCGTTTTTTTATCTTGTGCCTTTCAAGAAACTACCTACATAAATGTAATGTTTTAGTTCAGGGACTGTGAGGCTAATTCATTCTTCAGATTGAATTTCTTGAGTTTATGGTAGATTTTAGGGCATGGTTTAAAAACCTTTTTAGAGCTTCAGTTTCTTCACATTAATTGGTTTCTTCACAAATGATCACATTTGGTCTAAGAATGTTCTGACTTTAACTGAGATTCATTTTTCCATCTAACCGTGAAGCCTTTGTTTCCCAGGCCATTGGTTGCTTCATAATACCCAGGTATAAAAAATACTCACGTTTTAAAGAAAGCAAGGTGGCAACTTTTCAAGGTCCTTTAACATTTAATTTTGACCAAAGTGTGGCATTTTTGCTGATGACTAATCCATGCAACTCATTGTTTGTGTAAACAACACTGCAAAGTACATTGATGCACCATAGCCAATGTGTCAGCTAAGGCTACTCTATAGTACTTTGGTGTCATATAGGGACCTTGTCTCCCCAGTCTGCTCTCTCACCAGTATGCATGCAGGGTTCTTGTTTTTTAAAAGTTGTAATGTTGACATTCACTATTCCTTTTTGAACCTGCATTTATTAATTTTATTTTGACATTGACATTTTATTGCAGAATGCTACATCAATTAGCTTTTAAACGTAATTTTTAGATCTTCAGGCAGCCCATTGTTGCTCAGTGTAAGCAGAGACGGGAAATTGATTATGCTTATTTGTAATAACAAATTTTTCACCTGCTTACCAGAGTCCCAATGAGTTTCAGTTAAGGACTCAAGAGTTGTGCAGATTAAAAGCAGTGTGGTTAGGACTTTATTACTGGTATGGTGTTTAAATGTTTGTGCATGCCAAAATTCAAATACAAGGTCAATGTGCCTAAGCATTTTTAGAAAAGAAAAATTACTAGTTTGCTCTAGCTTTTACTCTTTTCACTTAAATCAATAAAATATGTACTTTGGGGCTATCAAATCTTTACCTGCTGTAGGTCTAGACTTGATTTCATCATGGCCAGAAATTATTAGACTACTTTGATGGAACACTGTAGAGCAGGTTATTTTCCAAAAACAATTTGGTAAAATTCTATTACAATAAATTATATGACAATATGCTTAATGAGTGTAGATAAGAATGTGTTTTGTTTGTCACAGGGTGGGGAAATGCCTCCAATGCACCGCAGCATGACTAAAACTTTCTTTCAGCTTCTCCCATTAGGGGTCGCCACAGCGGATCACCCGCATGTTTGATTTGGCACATGTTTTTACCCTGGATGCCCTTCCTAATGCAACGATTCCCATTTATCCGGGCCTGGGACAGCACTAAGAGTGGCTGGGGTTGGTTCCCTGACCGGTGATCGAACCCTGGCCGCATCGGTGAGAGCGCTGCAGCCTAACCACTAGACCACTAGGGACCCCACCTCAGCATGACTAAAATACTATTTCTCATCTTACAGTATCTTTAGATGAAGTTTATAGTTTTTTCATCAAAGATGGTTGATTTTTTATTACATTTTTATATTTTTTTTTACTAAAGTATCTGTTAAAAACCTCTGTCTATCTATGTCTTAACTTGACTTTTGGAAAATCAATTGAAAATGTTTCTGTGAGGTGTGGAGAGACTGAGAATAAATTGGGCTCTTCAGGAGGTAGCTGGATGCTGGGAAAGAGCATGGACATGAGGACAAAAGCAGTAGCAACACAATAAAGCGGCCTATCTGTTACTGACTAATGCTGAAATTCTGTCTCTCTGAATTGGCTGGCAGTAAAAAATACCAAATTCCTTTGCAGTGGTGCCCCAGCTGGACCTCCTGTATCTGACCTGAATCTGCTATATAGAGAGTGCTGTTCACTGTTTCTGAAAGTTCAGAAAGTTGTCAGAAATTTCTCATTTTCCCCTTTCTTTATCTCTCTCTCTCTCTCTCTCTCTCTTTCTCTCTCTCTCTCTCTCTCTCTCTCTCTCACACTCTCTCTTTAGCTGTCTACTGTCTTTAGGTGTTTCTACAGGGATATAAACAAGGTGCAGTCAAGAGATTCAAGTGGATGCAATGGTGGAAAAAGAAAAGACATAACAATAACATAACAACATGCAAAAAATTGTTAAATAATCAAAATGACTTTGTATGACATCAGGTGTTGTCTAGAGGGAGACAATACATCTGTCACATACAGAACATCCCCTGGTCTAGCAAAAATGTCATTTAAATAATAATAATAATAATAATAATAATAATAATAATAATAATAATAATAATAATAATATAATAATAATAATAATAATAATAATAATAATAATAATAATAATAATAATAATAATTTAAATTTCATTTAACACATCTCATTCTAACACATTCTCATTGGTTATTCGAATAAGGAAACAGCATATTTCCATTAACTCGTTATAAGATTTTGTTTATACAGTCTGATTTGAGAATTATAAACATTTTCCTTAGTATCAGTTTCTGCTTCCATTCTTTTGTTTAACTCAACACAAATTACTTTTCCTTTGTTTATTTCATTGACTATATATTTTATTTATTAGCTTTCATAAAAATTAAATTGATCACACTGACATCTTTTGAAATTGTATTTCTCACTGGAGATTCTTCTTGTATTCTTTTGTATTTTTTTATATAAGAATTTTACAGTGGACTGCTTATAGATAGTAGTTTAGCAAACTTTAAAACTGCATTTGTTTGTAGTTGAAAATCCATTAGTTCATCAAAAAAATTGTGTTTGATGAATCTTAGGCCATAGTTTTAATTATCTTTAGGATCTCTAAGAGGACATTAATTATTACTATTAACTTTATTATTATTATTATTATTATTATTATTATTATTATTATTATGTAGCTGTAGTAGTAGTAGTAGTAGTTGTAGTAGCTGTAGTAGTATTAATATTCAAGATTTCAAGTACAGTACTTGCATTTTTCATGGTGTTTTCAATTTTCATCATAACAAAAAAAAAGGTTTGTACAGTTAATATGTGTATCTGTGTGTTTGTAGGGATTTTATTTATTTATTTATGTCTTTAAAATTAAAAAGGTCACTGACTGTCTAGAATTTAATACAAAGGTAAAGTCCACCCTTTCAGTGAACATGTATTACATTTTCAATTGCCGATAGCAATGATGCCAACTTTTATGTGACACCAGTGCTATTTACAAGGATCACATTCACACTTGTGATCAAATTACGTTCTAAAAAAATATAAAAAAATTTGTTATGTCAAGATCACAAGAATATTTTTTAATGCAGATCATTCCAATTAAATTGTATTAGTATAGTACTTTTAACAATGGACATTGTTGTGAAGCAGTTTTACAGTTACATGAGTTTAATGGATCACAAATATAAAGTTTAGCATCAGAAATTAGTCCCAGTATGTTTATTGAGTTGTGATCATTAGAGGAAAAAAACAGAATGAGTAAATAACCAAATAAATAAATAAATATATAAATAAAATCAGTTACTTTTGTTCCACATTTATTGTATTGGACAAATTAGTAGTAGCATATACATGCAAATTTATGGTTAAGTATACAAAGAAATATACACCGATCAGGCATAAGATTATGTCAATATAACATTAGATCTGGTCAATAACACTGATTATCTCTTCATCATGGCACCTTAATGTTGATGTGTCCGAAGCAGGAAAAATGGGCAAGTGTAAGGATTTGAGTTACTTTAAAAGGGCCAAATTGTGATGGCTAGACAACTGGGTCAGAGCATCTCCAAAACTGCAGCTCTTGTGGGATGTTTCTGTCAAAAGTGGTCCAAGAAAGGAACAGTTGTTAATCGGCAACAGGGTCATAAGCAGCCATGGATCACTGATGCACCTTTTTAGATACAAAAGGCGAACCAACATAATATTAGGCAGGTGGCATGTTATGCCTGATCTTGACATTGTATGTACTAAAGACAATTTCACAATGTACTGTAAAAGTAAAACTAAAAAAGGTAAAATAAATGTATATTTATTAAAAATGTCCATGCAGGAGGATAACCTAACTGAACAATGTTGGATAAAAAAAAGATAGTGTTATAGAAGTAATCCATTTCAACTGAAATTTTTTCTTATAATTTTATTGTAAAAACGCAAAAAAAATGTAAACATGAAACGGTATCATTAGAGAAACATATGCTAACCCTTTTTGACACAAAAAACCCACAACATACTTTTCCAATCTCATTTCTTGGCTCACTTCCTTCCTTTCTCTTTAAATGGTACAGCTAGTTCAGGGAGCAGCAGTCTGTGTCTTTATGTGAAAAAGAAATTCAGAGAATATTATAGCAGTCCTATTAAAACTACTTTATGCAGATTCGACCGCACTGCAGAAGACTTTAAGTGGTTTAGCTTTATTTTAATTTACTAAATTACAGTTAACAGTAGTTGTATAACATCATTTCGGCACAAAGATAAAAATTGGTGATTGTTATCTAGAATTTCTGCAATAATATTTCAAATATGTTTAAAAGCATTATATTACCAAGTGTCAGTGTTATGCTTAACCTATTAATATATACCAAAGTTCAATTTGCAGGATTCTTTATTGGTTCTTTAAAGTTTATTTAATATGATACATTTATTTATATGTATCTTTTATTTACTTTTGACAACTTTATTCGTGATTTTGGTCCAGAAATTATTTTACTATTTACACTGGGAAGGTTACTTACATTCAGAAAGTGATTTTTTTTTTCTTGTCTCTTCATTCAGATTTGCATAATCACTTTCATGTCTCCTAGGCAGAGGTGTCCAGAGCAAGGTTTTTATTTTAATAGTGTTTAGGTTATCATATTTAAACACAAGCACTTGCATTTAAGTCATTTACGAAATATCAGGGAATAGACTGAATAAATATGGACTGGAGAATCTTTTTAGACTGTAGCATAAAGTTTGAAAATAAAAGACTAACACAATTGTACATGAAGAATTAAAATGAACGTTTAATATAAGTAACAATTGTTGTACAAATAGTTTTAGTTGTATTACATCAACAATGGCTTTCGCTTTTACTATTTAGCAAATCAAATAGCACTTGATTTAACCTACAATTTGCAGTGCTTTCTAACAGTTAATTGTTCGCAATTTAAAGAAAAAAATAAATAAAATCAAGGACACTTAAAAGGAGCTAAATTTTGTATTTTGCCTGAATTATAGCTAACTATAAATTTAAAGCTCATTAATAACATCTAATGTTTGGCTATAGATTAACAGAATGACAGATTTTAATAAACTGGCATTTTTGGTCATTATTTTGGTCTCTTCCATTTCATCATCTCAAAGCATGTATTTACTCTCCCTGACATTTAGCTAAAAACCATGAACACATAGAAAATGGCATCAATGAAAAAAGAGAATATAAATTTGATATAACTTTGTACATTCTGGCAGCTCGAATAAAATTTATTTTTGTAAAATATCTGGACCAGCAAAAAAAACAAAAAACAAAACTACTTGTTTGCATTTACATATCAGCAGTACATTATCAACTAATTTAACTAGTTTTTTATATTATCAAAATTTGGATTTTATTTATGCAATATCTGCACCTTTACTGTCACATCATTATATTTCAGTCTGATAGTAACATGCTGTTTGTATTCAGAATTATTCTCAATAGATTCCATACAAATATTATTAGGAAAGTATTTTAAAAGAAAAGTACCTCTATTATCATGCCAACTTATCAGAATGTCATGAGTTTACGTTCATTTTCTGCTATTTGTAATTTGAATTTAACAAGTGATAAAATCATTAGATAAATGTAGCCAAAATAAAACATATGCTAACCCAATTTGTACTCAGAAAAGCTACTACACAAGTTTCTTTTTTGGCTTTCTTCCCTGCTTTCTCTTTAAGTAGCATATAGTTCAGAAAGCAGCTGAACTACATAGTAGTGTACTATGTAGTTCAGAAAGCAGAAAGCATGTCTTTATGTGAAAAGGAAAGTCTCTCAAAATCTCAATATCTTGTTCAAACTACTTGTAATGGCATTGACAACATTGTACAGTATATTGAAGTTAACATTGTAAAAAGATTTAACTCAAGCGACTTTTAGCAACTTATAAGGCTTTTAGTACATCCATAAAAAATGGTGCCAGATATTTTTTCTATTTTATCATTTCTGAAATAATATGTTTTAAAAACTTAACCTCTCCATAATAAATGTCAGTTCAGACTAATCCAAATAAAAAACATCTGATAAAAATATCAAACGTAAAACGCCATTACTAATGTAATAAACTACAGTAAAAAAATTAATAATCAGATAGATAGATAGATAGATAGATAGATAGATAGATAGATAGATAGATAGATAGATAGATTGATTGATTGATTGATTCATTGATCTCTGTCCACAATGAACATTGTCTTAAAGCAGCTTTACAGAACTTAAGAATTAAAGTGAATGATGTGTATTTATCCCTAATGAGCAGCCTGGGTGACTGTGTTAAGGAAAAACTTCCTTAGATGTTATGAGGAAGAAACCTTGAGAGAAACCAGACTCAAAAGGGAAACCCATCCTCATTTGGGTGATATCTAGGGTGTGATTATAAATCTTAATATAATAACACTGGAGAGTGAGAACTACTATTAATACCAGAGTGTGTGATTATGAGTAATTTCCTTTCTACAGTCTTATACAGACAGTTGACATTGTGGAACCAGGAACTACTAAGCAACTCATAAAATAGCTCAACATTTGGGATCATCATAGATCCAATGCCAACTCCTCTATGCCAGAACCTTTAAAGATTTGAAGATGTCCAATGCCAAACTTTACATGAAGTGGGATCCAAATAGTGTTTGTACATCTCTAGATGGTTCGGGATGTTTGCGGGGTTGCCATTTACTTCTTTGAAGGTCCATAAGGTCTTCATGAGGTGGGACACAACTGGAGCTGGCACAACCTCAGGATGCCTCAGAATGGGTACGGGAATTAGCGTAGCTGCTGTTCATAATATTAACAAGTAGTGAGTAGTTTCTCAAATAGTTTTTTTCAGACCCATTGCCCCTTCATGTTCAGGTCTCTAATGCATATAGTAAGGAAAAGAAAGGATGTGAAATTCATTCCATAGTGTGTTGTGACTCCTTGACACACTAAAAGGCTTCAAACAGATGTTCACCCCCTCGTAAGAAACCCCTGTTAAAGGTTTTTATTTTATCATGTAAGCTGTTAGTGTGGGTTCATTTGCCAGCACTACAGATGCAATCCACAGTATCATAGTTAACACATCGCTCTGCTTTTCAACTGTTTTAGAAGAACATGACATCTAGATCAAATAATGCATGTTTTAAATATATTTAATGTACTTCATGTGTTTATTAGTTTTTTTTTAGCTTGCTTTCTAATAGTTGGCATTTTAAACTGCAAATTTGCTATGAAATTTAATAAAGATGACCTAGGTCAATGAGATATCAGAAACAGAAATGGTGGGGATGGTGGAAATTTCAGTGCCACTCTGAAACCTAATGAGAGCAGGACTGCATGGTGCCCGGCATGTGCCCAATCTGAGTAAAGATAAGAGGACTCCAGGTCTCACCTTCACTTTAATCACTCTTGTATGCTCATTGATCCACTCTGCACTCTTTCACCTGCAAACTGCTTTTGGATGTCCTGCATGGATGCTGTTTATCCCACATTTGTTTTTTAGCACTTATGCCAATTTCTAGAACCACACATAAAAAATAGACACATTTACACCAAATGCGTTATATAAGGCTTCAGCAGTACTTATATGTGAACAGTAGGTTTTGTAAGTCAGACTCTATATTGGCATATATTGCAGTTCTTTATATGGACACATTTGCATGTATATGTTCAACAAGACTAAACTAACAGCGAAAGCAGTGTTACTGTAATCAAATAATCATCAATAAGTATAAAAATATTTGGAATTAAAATCTTTGGCTATCAAGTACAGATTTAACAGCCAAAACTTACCTCCATCTGTTCCAACCTGCTGCAGTGAAAGTGCCAATTCAATCATTCTATTTTTCATTGTATTTATAAAGAATTGATACTGATGGGTAGATACCCAACTTTGCTTGCCTGTTTTGGATCCAATTGTACTTTTAATGGAAAGGTTGAAGGGTCAAGATCGTCAACCATATTCAGAGAAGATGCAATCTTTGGTCTTTTGTATTGTCTTGCATTTTATGTACAAATATCAGTCTAGACATGAAAAACAAGAGCACAATTATTTTTAAATACATGTCCATGCTGCTGGATATGAAAAGCTCTGTATTATCGTTTTAAACCTCTGAAAAAACTACCAATAGTCTTTTACTTTTCTGTCTAGCTGATTGTGTTTTTAGCCTCTTCAATAAATTAGCACTGTCAGTAGTGACAAAGGCTGCAGAGTAGAAAAAGAGTAGATCAGTGTTCTCTTTATTAAGCAGAGGTCCTGTTTAATTTTATGTTAGAAACCTGGTTGGCAGACACCACATTTGTTATTCATATCAGGACAACTATCCCCAAACTTTTGGAGAAAAACATTTTCAGGTTACATACATGTAACCACGATTCCCCTAGGGAATAAGATGCTGTGTCAACAATGCTTTGGAGACACTTCCTCATTGTCCACGCTCTGAATAACGTGTGTAATCAGTCCAAAGGAAAGAGTGGCGTCACCAGCGAGGTGGAAGCTATAAAAGCACATGGAGTGAAACTGCCGCTAGATTTTGAAAGGGAAGGCAGCGCTGCAGGATTTCTATTATTTTATTTGTATAGTGCTTTTAACAATAAACATTGTCTCAAAGCAGCTTTACACAGAAATTGTGGTGATAAAAATAAAAAAGATGTTCTTTATAACAGATGCAGGCAGTGTGGCTTGGAGACACAGTGCCTCATTCCCTTGGGAACCATGTTTACATACGTAACATGGAGACGTTCTCCTTTAGGAACTCAAGCTGATTTAACAACGCTTTGGAAACAAATATCCAATACCGCCATGCCGACTAGTACCTGCTCGCAAGACATTTTTAGCCGTGCAGCTATGCGCTTCTGAAGAGCGCAGGCCGGCCTAGAAAAGGGCATGGAGATGGTGAGTCCTCTCCTGCTGGGCCGAGCTACCGTTCCCTTGAAAAAAGCTTTCTTCTCTGCCGCGTGTAACACGGTGCTCCGGATTTCTTTTCCTGAGGAGGGAGAATTTTTGGATGCTAGCGAGCCCTCGGACTTCTTACAGCCTGTGCTGTTCAAGAAGCTTCTGAAGGTAGTGACATGGGCCGTCGCTAGGCTAGAGATAGCTTGGCCCAATGTGGGAAGTGAAAGAAACAAGGTGTTCCTGGCCAGCTGGATGAGAGTTTCCTGCATTCTGCGGGGAAACCCCATATGTACCTTCCCCCACATTTGCTATACACGAATATAGTAGGGTTCAGGAGTGTGTCTATGGGGAGATGCCCAGGGTTAAAAAGACACTGGCAATGACTGTCTCACCCCAGGTGATGCATCGCGGGACGCTCCGGTATTGCCTACAAAAACCTCTTCGGCTCTATTAGATAGGGCTTACAAATGGGGCTACTCGGCTGGCGCAAAGCCCAGTAACAGAGCGTTGCCACCCGGACCCCGCAAAGGAGTCTGCCAACCTGAGGGTGGTCCTCTCCTCGTACAACCGGGCAGTGTTGAAACGCTGATGGATTGCTGCAGATGGCGGGGACCCGCTGACTCTCCGGAGGCTCCAATGGCTGCAGGGCACCGCCCCAGCCATTCTGAGAGTGTTAATAACCAGCCTTAAGAGGTTGGGTCCCCAATCAAGTGTCTTGGCTCGGGAGACCAGGTTGCCGCCCATTGCTTCAGCTGCTCTGGAGCGTCAGAGGCCAACCACGAGAGGTTGGTCCCCCTAAGAGATTTCCTGGCAACCTGGGAAGAGCTGCTGGATGTATCTCCATGGGTTCTGCGTACAATAGAGGTGGGCTACGCGATTTAAATGGGATGTGGCCCACCATGGTCACAGAGTCAGACTAATACAGCCGGTACTTCATTGTTCTGAAGAAGGACGGCGGATTGAGGCCGATCCTAGATCTACACTCCTTGAACCGCTTACTCATGAGGCTTTCAGGATGCTTACTCTCGAGAGGTCGGTTTGTCATGATAGATCTAAGGATAGCCTATTTCCACATAGCCATCCTTCCTGCTCACAGGAGGTTTCTGAGGTTTGCTTTCGGGGGCGAAGCTTACCAATACGGTCCTCCCCTTCGGCCTTGCACTTTCTCCCCGTACCGTCACAAGCTTGATAAGAGCTTTAGGTGGTCCAGCATCGAGATATCGTCTCGCCTGCATGAAGGAGCTCAGGTTAAGACTGAACGCAGGGAAGAGTGTGCTTCTCCATTGCAGAGAACCACCTTCTTGGGTGTGGGTGGGACTCGACCGTGTTGCGGGTGCCATCTGGATTGCACCCATTCTCACACCAGTTGGGAGAGTGAGAGAAGGCCAACCACTCACTGTGAGGCCTTTTCAGAGGCTACTGGGTCTCATGGTGGTAGTGTCCAATGTGCTCTCACTTGGCCTCGTCCATATAAGACTCCTCCAGTGGCAGACGCCCTTTCGAGGCAAGGGCCGAGGCACGGGGAATGGAGGCTATATATATAAAGAGCACTAAAAAAAAGTCCCACTGTCCTATTAAAGGACATTTTATATTTATAAATTCAATCCACCAAGTCCCTATTCTAGACTACAGTGAGGGCTATGAGCTGCCCAATTGATCTTTCAGGACTGACGCATTTTAAATTCAAGTTTCTTATTTGTGTTTTTTCCCGATTTCTTAAGCCCTCCAGTCTTCCCAGCAAATCTTCCAGCCTAGTAATTAACAATCATTCGCACAGTAATTAAATGTACACTTCTAGGGTTTGATTAAAGTTTCATGTTTCACAATTACTTCTTAGCACCGTTTCTTTATGGCTAGAATAAAAGATGTGTTGAAGGACACTGCTAATTGAACTAATTATGCCAGAAGAAATAGGTTAAGTTAGGTAAGCTCCCCTCTTGTGAATATATATATATATATATATGGCTTTTTATGTAAGATTAAGCACAATTAATGTAAAAGCACCAAGGAGAAAGGAGGCAAAGGAAAGAAATGAGATTTAATGCAAGACCGGCTAAAACCTATGTTTTACAGTAAGGAACTATGGAATTTAAATATGGACGGAAAAAAAGGTTTTAAAGAGATTGAGTGCATAAAGCCTAAATAAGAAACTTTTGAATCCTTTGATATATTGTATAATATTTTGAAATAAGGTTATAATTAGCAAGTACATCCCCATGACCTGCGTTTAAGATACAAAGCACAGCAGAATGTTTTTAATTTGCTCATACTGTGTTTTGTTGTTTAGGGTCAGTAAATACATGTGAACTGCCTTAAAGGTTAATGGATTTGGCCTTTATTTAAAATTGTTGTTCTTCTACCTTTAAAATTTGCCATTTTTATATTGTTTCTAGACTTTTCATAATTATAAACTTGTGTCATTTATTGGAATTCTATTTTCTGATAACATTTCAGAATCATTGCTAACTGGATTTAGTACTTTAGTCAGTGGTCTGTTACACAATATATATTTTTTAATTTACTTCTTACAAATCATCTATATACCTCATTTGAATCAATATTTTTTCACATTAAATGATGAAAAAACAAATTGTAAAATACTGATGTATATAAATGATGCTTGATCACATATTTATACATTCAAAGTCAAGTTTCCCTGAGAATATCTAAAGGTCAAAATGAAACCAATGTATACTGACACAAGCAATTGGAGTGTTTGAGGGTATTATAGGCATTGCTGACCTTGAGGTGTAATAAAGTTCTGATAAATGAAGGCAGTTTATGGAGAATGACTTTATAAATAACAAGTTTGAGTGGATCTGTCTTTCTAAACTGAGGAAAGGTCATCCTAGTTTTGTATATAAAACACAATGATTAGTATATTTATTGCAGTTTCTAAACCACATAGCGGTACGAAAGCAGAACTGTGGCTTATGGTCCTTTCTGAAAACATTAAAAGCATGTACTTTTGTTTTTTACTATACAGCACAGCAATATGGGTTTAAAATCAAATAAAGAAATTAATGGATAGATCAGAATTTAAGCTTAAATTTCCTGATTTTTACATCTCAAGATAAACTAAGAACATGGCATCGTTGGTGTCAGACCACTGAATGTTTAGGTGAGCAAGTATATAGGAAATTAATAACAATTCAAATTGAGGTGAATATCCCTTTTTCAAGTACGGTTCCTTTCATTGCTGTTGGTATTATTGGGTTATTTATTTTCTTACTTCACTCTCTGTATTTGGGGGAAAAATTCTGTTAATTTGGATTAAGGCCTGGTGACTGAACCTTGTAAATTTTTAATGATACACTCCTTTGTATGTTCAGATTACTGTCTTCTATAGCTGCACAATGAAGTTCCTTACAATTAGATCGGTTTCTTCCAATGAGATTTATATTCATTGGCTCATGAGATCACTTTCTTCTCCGCTTTCTCTCTTTTTTATGTCAATCTTGGATATGGAAACTTTGGCAGCCTAAGTAATACATAATAGATATCTCTGTATATTATCAACTGCATTTGATGAGAGTAGTTAGTATTTAAACAAAGTGTTTTACTATGTTTGAGTTTAGTACACATTTAAGTCTTGTGCATTGTAAGCAAGACAAAAGATGAAAATGTAAGGCCTAGTTCAGTCCCTGTATTAATATGTGTAAATATGATTACATTATAGCTGAAGAGATGCGACTGGTATTTTTATGTCTCTCTAGTGAGCACTTATGATCAGATTTCCTAACTAGGCCTAAAAATACTTGACGTAGTCCTTCGTTGCAGTCATGGCCAGGTGTAGATTGAGGTCGTTTCCTCTTATGATTTTTTCATACCACTTTTATACTGATGACACAAGATTCATCCTCTCTTTTCCTCCCTTCAGACACATATGTTTCTGCACAGAACTCAACTTGTCTGGCAGACATCAGCTGTAATGAAATCCCTGGAGATGCATCCCATATCAAGATCCTGTGATGCCTCAAGGTACAAGGAAGTCATGCTTCAAAACACTTCTACTTCTGTCTTGGAACCCAGGAGGTGAATTGAACTTCCACTGGCTTTACAAAGAGCTGACTCACATACTTTTTCTTTACTAATCAATTAAATTAGCACTTAATGCATTTATATTAAATCTCCTGCCATATCATTAAGAAACTAATTCAAACAAATGTTTAGTTCAATCATATTCTTGACCTATAGTGCTTTTCATGGCATTAGGATATAAAGAGTATGAAGCACTTTTAAGCCACTATCCCACTATGCTATACAGATACATTTTGTGTCAATACATACAAAAAAGCAACCAGAGGAAATAGTACTTGTAACTGTGTTAATTCAAATTCCTGTTGCTTTTACTCATTTAAAATGAAAATTGTAAAAAAATATATCTTCATTGTTATAAGCTTTGGCATTATCAGTGGCATTCAGCTAAATAAATAGTAAATTTTTCAGGACCTGGAGTACCATATATTATATCCTATTTAGTGCAGTTAAAGCTATTTTGGCTTTAGCCTTAATGTTCTGTTAATGCATTCATACAGCCTACATGTTTAGAATTTGAATATGATGGATTACTTGGGATAAAAATACAATTACAATAAAAATGGCACGTGGCTATAAGCATCCCTGAACATGTCCCAAAGGGCTTTAAGGTGCATGTTACACAATGACTGTAGCAAGTATGAAGTGGCACTCACTGTCACAGCACATCTACATACACTATTTATCAATACACACGCTGCATCTGCGGACACTGCAGCAGATAAATGCATGAAGCATTTTAAATAGATTAAAATGGTTATTCAGATTCCTGTACAATCCGTTTACCTAGACTATGAATAAATAATATGAATAATTATATATATATATATATATATATATATATATACAGTATTTGTTGGCAAATGTTGGAATTAATGATCACCATGTTGGTATGGATATAGTATGGATAGGAAATTCAATATATACTTAATACTACACATTAACACACACTATTTTAGGGATAAAAATAAAATTACAATAAAAATGGCATATGGCTATAAGCATCCCTGAACATGTCCCAAAGGGCTATAAGCTGGGAAGGATGTGCTGCAAATTAGGGCAGTAAGGAATGCAGATGGAAGTGTGTTGACTAGTGAGGAGAGTGTGTTGAGAAGGTGCAGGGAATATTTTGAGCAGCTAATGAACAGGGAAAATTAGAGAGAGAAGGTTGGATGATGTGGAGATAATAAGGAAGGAACTGGATAGGATTAGTAAGGAGAAAGTGAGAGCTGCTATTAAGAGGCTAAAAAGTGGAAAGTCGTTTGGAATATCATACCAGTAGAAGCATGGAGATGTTTAGAAGAGATGGCAGTGGAGTTTTTAACAAAATTGTTTTACAAGATGCTGGAAGGTGAGAGAATGCCTGAGGAATGAGGAATATGTTAGAGAAGTGAAGAAAAGAGTGCAGGTAGGGTGGAGTGGGTGGAGAAGAGTGGCAGGAGTGATTTGTAATAGATGGGTTTCTGCAAGAGTGAAAGAGAAAGTTTATAGGACTTGCTTTGTTGTATGGTTTAGACACAGTGGCACTAAATAAAAAACAGGAGTTGGAGCTATGGGTAGCAGAGATGAAGATGCTGAGATTTTTACTGGGAGTGACGAGGATGGACAGGAATAGAAACTTGTTATAATAGAGACCACGCATGTAGGACCTTTTTGTTAAAAACGTCATGTGAAAATGTATTATCAATAAGGCCCAGAGGGCACCAATCCAGAAAGGTTCTGCATGTCTTTAAGAAAAAAAGAAAGAAAGAGAGAGAAAGAGAGCATGTCATTATTTCATGTTTACGACTCATACATCAGATCCCATCTCTATAGCAATAAAACTCATATTGTCACCAAGAGGCTGCCCAATAACTCATTCTCTTCCCTGTGGCCATGAGAAGGATGCGCAGTAAGGCTTTGTGTGTGTGTGTGTGTGTGTGTGTGTGTGTGTGTGTGTGTGGTTGGTGGGAGAAAGACTGAAACTGTTTATAGAATTGATCATCATTTAATACATGAAATATTGTTCAACATTATTGTTTTTGTAAATCCAAAATGTGTCAATTATACAAGAAGTGAAAACAAATCCAGTTAACGAGCAAAATACATTTTCAGACAAATTGCAGATGATTGATGCTATTCTGTTGTATATTAAGATCATTTTAAAACAAATGATTGTTTTTTTTTTATACTTTTCATTTCGGTTAAATTAATAAAGCTCAACTAATCTATCACTCTCAATCTCCACTGTTATTTTGTGCAGTAGCTTTGAAATACAGTATCAGCTCACTTTGAAGACCTTTGAGCCTTTAAGCACAGTTTGATGAAGTGACAGTAAAACTTAAATGCTCCCTGGGCTGTTTTTTTTTTTCTGTTCAACCTACACACATCGTTCTGTAGTTCAAAGATCATACAGATGTATTGCTATAAAAAATAGCATCCTTGTTACCCCTCAACTAAGGCCAGGGGTATTTGTTGGCAGACTGCGTTACAGACAAGCAACAAATAACAGACAAATAACAAGTACAGGACCAGCATGCACAGTATTTATATGTATATATGGCACACATATATTGTTTATAAAATAGACAAAATTATAACTATAAAATAATAAATCAAAACTATAGGGTTCAAACATTTATCTGGAATTCTTCTTTTTTTTTTTCTTTTTTTTTTTTGCATTGTCTGCATATTTCTGCTTAGTTTTTATGTTTTTGTTACTTTAGCCCTTGTTTAATTTACAGAAGGTGTCCATTTTACCAATATTTTTAGATATCTTTTTACAAATAACAAAATATCTATTGTGATTGTTTATTTAAACAATTTCAATTGTTTTGGACAAAAAAATGTGCCCATAGTGTTTCAGTATGCATTGTGTATGAGATCATTAGTTACACAAAAGCATAGTCAACTTTTGCTATCTATCTATCTGCTCCTTGGAAGTGGCTTTCTCTAATTACCTCTGTTCATTAAGTCATTGGCCTATCTTACTCAGCCCAGCTTTTACTTTCCTTTCAAACGTTGATTTTGTGTAGAATGACAGACCTATTACTTCTTATTTTAGTCTGAACTAAAGTTTAAATTTAACGTCTTGCAGCCTGACTCAGATATTCAGTTCAGAGATTTGAAAAAGTAAGAATATTTGGTTTAAAACTTTTGAAACAGATTTTGTTCATTTATTCTTTTACATTGAGCCTGGATCCATTATTTCATTGTAATGTTTTTTTCTTTTTTTTTTTTGACAAAGATGTGGTGGAAATGGATTTTTAATCAAACTTGAATCAGCCTATTACCTGCTGCATAGGTCCCGGATTCAGATGCTGATCTTAAAATAGACTTACCGACAAAAAGGTTTTGTCTGGCACATTTCAGCAACAATTAATGGCATCTATGGAAATAATACAAAATCTATGTGTAGTTAAGGTGTATGTTGGGAAAGAATAATTCTTAGAATGTAAATCAGGATACAATTCACATACAAGGCAATAGTGGTGCATTAGCAGCTGTGAGGTTTTGTATATGTGTGCCCTGAAATGCCTACCTGAGAGCTGCAGCTGGAATGAGTCATGTGAAAGGTGTGACAACTCTGTAATTAAACTCTTGCCACATTTTCTGGTGCGTTAAATATGCAGTGATTCCACAGTCAAAAGGAAGTGCTAGTGATCTTTGCAGCCTTTGTCGCTATGGTGCTGTAAAGATTTACCTGTTCGTGGAATTTTACAACTAAACAAATGATACCATCAAAAGAAGAGATGGTTTGTAAATTGTATGTGTCTATAAGAAAAATTAATTTACCTGAGATCCTTTAGATCTCTTACCATTTACTAATGTTAAGGATTTGGCAGCATCCACAATTTTTTTCTTGTACATCCAAGATCCTCAGCAACAAAAAAAGCCTGTGTGACCGTGTATGAACTGCCTTTCATTACTTAATGACCTAATTCGGATCAGTCATTATTAATTTATGCAGTAAGCACATGAAATAATGAATTAACAATGAAATAGAGGCTATAAAATGAATTAGTTATAAATAGATGAATAAATCCACTCTTAAATGGGTTTGAATTAATTAAATACTGGTGTGTGTGTGTGTGTGTGTGTGTGTGTGTGTGTGTGTGTGTGTGTGTGTGTGTGTGTGTGTGTGTGTGTGAAAGAGAGAAAGAGAGAGCACATGAGCTAATTAATAAATAATTAAATACTTCCTATTAAATGAATGAATGATAAAATATACTAATTAGCCATGTTTTACCCATGGTGCATGTGTGTGTGTGTGTGTGTGTGTGTGTGTGTGTGTGTGTGTGTGTGTGTGTGTGTGTGTGTGTGTGTGTTTGTGTGTGCGTGGCTGTAAAATATCGAGAAAGAAAAAAAACCTTCCCATTAGGGGAACATAAATGTGCTGTATATTATTAGAGTATTAGAAACACAATGTGACTGGACCTGCCAAAAAAAGAGGGACATGAAGTATCTGCCTTGATTTGTCTGATTGCTCTTAATTATTACTACAGCCTTCACTTTTTTTTTACGCACCATTTATTACGAAACATAAATCATTCATTTTTTTTCCACCTTTATATTGTCCCTGGTTGTCATAATTATGTCGAAATCAGCACAATCACTTCATTCCCCATCATCCCCGTGCATGTTACCTGGCCTGTCACACAACACTCAGTGCTCACACCTGTTTCTGTTTTATCACTAATTAGCACCTTTGGATATGTTCTGTATATTTGTATGCTTTAGTCTTTGTTTTGTTTTTTGTGTATCTTTTTGTGTTCTGCAGTCTTGCATAGAGTTTACCTGTTTTTTACACTGTTTACATGTTTGTTGCTTTCTGTTTTTCCTTGTATGTCTGCTAGTTCTTGATTTCCTTATAAACAAAAATCTGCTCTTGCAACTGCCATTTTCTGAAATATCTGACAGAAAGCTTAACCTAAAGCAGGAAATAAGAGTAATTGATAATTATATTGGATCTAGAGAAAGTGCAGTGTTGGCAGGGTGCCAGGAGAGGATTTGTGGTATGTATGTCAGGGTGGTGCAGGACATGTATGAGGACAGTGTGACAGCAGTGAAGTGTGCAGTTGGAATGACAGACTGGTAAAAGTATAGGTGGAATTGCATCAAGAATCGGCTCTGAGCCCTTTCCTATTTGCAGTGCTGATGGACATGTTAACAGACAAGGTCAGACATGAGTCTATATGGATGTTATTTTGATTTATGGTGAGAGTAAGGAGCAGGTTGAGAAGAGCCTGTAGAGCTGGAGGTATGTGCTGGAGAGAAGGAGAATGAAAGTCAGTAGTAGTAAGACAGAGTAGCAGGAGTTCTGATACCTGGTGGTCAAAAGTGCAAAGAGTGTGTTAGAGAAGTAAAGAAAAGTGTGCAGGCAGGATGAAGTGGGTGGAGAAAAGTGTTGAGAAAAGGAGTGCTTTCTTCATACTTGCTTTGGCAATGTCATGTAAAAAAAAAGTAAACTAAAACAGAGAGAGAAAGAGAGAGAAAGAGAGAAAGAGGCATAAGGTATTACTATATATACAATATATTATTACCTACTGCACACTTCTGTACATTAATCACCCTCATCCCTGTATATATTGAGCTCATACCTTATTTGTATACTGTTATTTAGTGTCAAATAGCAACTATGCATTACTGGTTAGATGCTAATGTCTCTAGGTCAGGTATGTAACCCTAGATCCCAGAGGGAACGAGACGCTGTTTCGCGATGCTTTGGGAACGCCATGTGTTATCTACAATCTGAACCACACGTGAAAGCTGGCCAATAGGCAAGTCATGATGTCATTGCTGGGCGAAGTCGAGAAAAAAACAGGAGCTACAAAATGGCTGCGTGGGCATAGCGACATTAGCTTCTGCAAAAGAGAGAAGGTAAGCGGCGCAGGGATGCAACGTCTTGTCTTTTTAGGGAAACTAGGGTTACATATGTAACCTAGAGACGTTTTCCATTCAGGAACTCTGCGTTGCAACGATTTGGGAACGAGTGTCCAAACACGCCACACTGACCAGTCCCTGCCTAGTGTGTAAGAGCCTCACAACCAGCACGTAGGACAGAGGAGCCCAGAGTGGCCCATAAGATGATGATACACTACCCACCTGCTGAGAGTCTGCTTATTGGCAAGGAATCCCTTCCTGTTTGGGCCATAGCAGACAAAAAGCTGCTCCGACTTCCTCCACGGACTCGTCCGGCCGGTTCTGCTTCTCATAGTCGGAGGCTAGGAACGGAGGAGGGCAGAATGCCTGCAGCACGACAGGGCGTGAGGGAGCCGTAGGCACCTTGGGTACGTACCCAGGTTTTGGGTGGAGGAATGCACTGTCCATGCCAGGGGTAAACTCCGGGCAAGAAGGGTCCACGGACAGAACGTGTAGATCCCAGATCCTCTTTAGGGAGGAAATCGCTATGAGAAAAGGAGTCGTCACAGACAGGTACCTAAGGGCCTCTTCGGCACACCGACCAATTGCTGTGTGCTTGGTGGCCCTAAGGGTTAGGTCAGCAGCGCGATGCAACTCCTTAACGTCCTCAGCCCCAGAACTAAGTCTCTCGTCCAACTCCCGCAGCAAGTCAGCCTGGTATGCCTGCAACACAACCATAGTGTGGAGGCAACCCACAGCCTGATACACTTGCACATAAGCCTTCCCCATGCATTCATGACCTCCAGAATAGACTATTGTAATGCATTACTAAGTGGATGTCCTGCATCATTAATAAACAAGCTTCAGTTAGTTCAGAATGTGGCAGCAAGAGTTCTTACAAGGTCAAGAAAATATGATTATATAATCCCAGTCTTATCATACTTGCACTGGCTTTCTGTTAATTTTCGAATAGACTACAAACTACTACTTCTTACTTATAAAGCCCTAAATGGTTTGGCAATGGTTTGGCTCCCATGTATCTATCCAGTCTTTTAACACGCAACAATCTTTCATGCTCCCTGAGATCTCAAATCTCTGGACTTCTAGTAGTTCCTAGAATAGCAAAGTCCACTAAAGGCAGGAGATCATTCTTACATTTAGCTCCTAAACTTTGGAACAGTCTTCCTGACAGTGTTCGTGGTTCAGACACAATCTCCCAGTTTAAGTGTAGATTAAAAACTTATCTTTTTAGCAAAGCCTACACATAACATACGTCTCACATACGTCTCACAACCTTGTGCTCCAGAACATATGATCACATCCACATTATCAACTTGTGCTGTTAATATCATAAACAGCAGCTACGCTAATTTCTCTCCACTGCTTCTCTTTTCCTCCTCATCCCGAGGCATCCTGAGGTTTGGCCAGCTCCAGTCACATCCCACCTCATTTATTACGGACCTTTGAAGAAGTAGATGCCAAACTAGCAAACATCCCGTACCACCTAGGGACGTTCCAGTGCCAATTGGATCCCACTACATGTGTGGAGATTTGACATTGGACCTCCTGGAGTGTTTAAAGGCTCTGCCATGGAGAAGCTGGTGCTGGATCTGTGATGATCACAAATGTTGAGCTCAGTAGCTCCTAGTGTTATAACCATAAAGACTGTATAAGACTGTAGAAATAACATTACTTATAATCTTATACTCCAGTACTCATCTTAGTTCTCACTCTCCAGTGTTCTGTATTGTTGGAAGATTTATGATCAAACTCTTGATGTCACCCAAATGAGGATGGGTTCCCCTTTTGAGTCTGGTTCCTCTCAAGGTTTCTTCCTCATAACATCTAAGGGAGTTTTTCCTTGCCACAGTCAGGGATTGCTTATCAGGGATAAATGCACACCATTCACCTTGACTGTTGATTTCTGTAAAGCTGCTTTGAGACAATGTCTGTTGTGAAAAGCACTATTGAAATAAACTTGGCTTGACTTGACTTGACTTGACTTGACTTGACTTGACTTGACTTGACTTGACTAGCTGCACACCTTAGCCCCAAGTACATTCGTGTTTAGCGAGGTTTGTTGTGTCTCCCAGGACCTGGACACCTCGGTGTGCTGGTCGGGCAAGAACGGTAGGCCCCGGCGCTGAGGGAGTGACATGGCTTACTTTCGCTTTTTAACCGGCCAAGCTAGTTCGAGCTTGGACACGGCCCACATCACAACCTCAAGGATCCCCTCGTACAGCACAGGCTCACTAGCCTCCATCATCTCATTCTCCTCTGAGGGTGAGATGTGGAGCACCATGCTGCTTTTATCGGGAGAGGAAGCAGCCGCCTGGCAGAGGACTCATCCGACTCTGTCCCTTCTGCCAGATCGACCTGTGAGCCCCACAACCAGCGAGCCCACTTTGCCTCAGCAAGAGCAGGACCGGAGCCGCGAGGAAAAGCACACACAGCCGATATTTTTACTTCGCTAGCCATGCTCAAACAGAATATCACACACAAAACGCTTACCTGAACAAGCAGAAGCTAATGTCCAGCTATTTTGTAGCTCCTGGCAGT
This sequence comes from Silurus asotus, assembly GCA_024362625.1. Classification (NCBI taxonomy): domain Eukaryota; kingdom Metazoa; phylum Chordata; class Actinopteri; order Siluriformes; family Siluridae; genus Silurus; species Silurus asotus. Next base: position 3,200,224 of record MU583213.1, on the reverse strand, counting down.
TGCGACGTTGCCCGCCGATGACGTCACGACTTGCCTATTGGCCAGATTTCACACGTGGTTCAGAGCGTGGACAACGCGAGGTGTTCCCAAAGCTTTGCGAAGCAGCTCAAATTCCCAAATGGGTAACTGTATTTCATTATCTCTGTACATGTACCTTGCACAATGACAGTGAAGTTGAATCTAATCTAATCTATAAAAAAAAAAATTAAGTGAATAAAGCAGAAGAGTCTCATTAATTGTGATTTGTTCTGTCCCCACAGGTTTCACATTTTTAGCTTTTGTGGTGTCACTGTGCTGATACGTACAGTGTGTGTGTGTGTGTGTGTGTGTGTGTGTGTGTGTGTGTGTGTGTGTGTGTGTGTGTGTGTGTGTGTGTGTTTGTGTGTGTTTGTGTGTGTTTAAGAGTGAGAGAGAGAGGGGGAGAGATCGAGAGAGATAGTCTGCCTGTTCCCCAGATGGAGGCTAAATTCAGAAATTCAGCCACAGCAGTCATCCTGAGCACATCTTCACAGCTGGAAAGCTGAATAGCTGCAGTGTGGCAGTTTAGCATAGAATCAACATACTACTCTCTCTGTGCAATACTGCTAGTACTACTAGCACTACTATTACTGCTACTACTTCTACTTCTTCTACTTCTATTTTTATTATTATTAATATTATTATCATTATTATTATCATGATTATCATTATAATGATAATAATGATAATAATATTAATAATAATAATAATACATGTATTTATGAGTAAATAAAATCACAATCACAACTCACAAATGCTATAAAAATCCTACAGCAATTATATTTTGGGCCCCAAGGCCCTTACCACAGCCATGACTAGTCTCTTATGATGAAGCAAGACATTCCTGAATAGTAAGCTTTAAGTTTGGCATGTAACAAGCACACTGCCTGGAGACTGTATACTTGTGTTTTTACAAATACATACACACCGAACAGGCATAATGTTATGACATAACATTTAGAAAATAAAACTGATTAATTCTTTATCATGGCTCCTGTTATTAGGAGGGATTTATTAGAAAGCAAGTAAACATTTTTTTCCTCAAAGTTGATGTGTTAGAAGCAGGAAAAAGGGGCAAGCGTAAGGAGTTTGAGAAGGGCCAAATTGTAACAGCTCTTGTGCGCTGTTCCCGATCTGCTGTGGTCAGTATCTATTAAAAGTGGTCCAAGTAGTGAACAGTAGTGAACAGACGAGCTCCTGTAGCTCAAACGCTTGTAGCTCAGACTGCTGAAGACTTTAATGCTGTTCATACTCAATGGCTTTGTTTTGGCAGCAAAAAGGGGACCAACACAATATTAGGCGGGTGTTCATAATGTTATGCCTGATCAGTGTGTACAAGCATAAAGTAACCTAATTTGGACAGTGAAAGTCATGTGACGAGACAAGTGTGATGTGCAAGGTGAGAATTAAATACATGTGCTAATCAAGGGTTACAGGTATGAGTGATAAATGCTGGGGCTGACAATGTAATCTTGTGTCTCTAGGGATTATCATGAGAGGGAACATTAAGCATCCCATTGGGATGAATAAAGTATCTAGCTATCTCTATCTATTATTAGTTCAGTGGTGGACATTACATTACATTAAGATCAAGTGTCATCCTGAACATTTATGTGAATTAATGTTCATACACAGTATGACTTTACATGAGTACCATAAATCATAATGTAATATGCATATTGTATTGGATTTTTTATTACCAATTATTACCAGTTAAGAGTTTTTGGATTGTTTTCCCTCTGAGATATTTATTTCTGATCACATAAGTACATTTATTGCGACCAGTATTATGTCTATTTTGCTTTATTACATGCACACTATCGGTTGCTGAAGATCATCCTGTGCCCTCAGTGTTTACAGTGCTCTATCAGAGTGCCTGACTGTTCATCACTCGGCTGGATCTGTAATCCTTCCTCTCTCGCAAGCAGGTGTCATCCTTATAATAATTTAGCTGGTAAGCAGCAGGCTCCTTACAAAAAGAATATTCATCATGTGTCCATAAGCAGGCGTCAGAAAGAGGAATTATGACAAGCTCCTGTACACAGAAACATGGCAGCAACCAGGTGATCTTAAGCACACAGAACACAATAATCCAATCTGGCATTAGTCATACCTATGATTATGCTGCTAAACCTTCTGGCCTAAATATGGTTTCTGTCACTGGCTTGCAAATTTGATTAAAATAAAAGATTTAAAGTCTAATAGTAATATAATATGAAGCTTTGGGTAAACATTTATAATATAGTGAATATACCTTAGATTTTATTAAATGAAACCTAAACCATAAAACTTTGGGACGCAGGTATGTGTTGCTTAACAAAAAAAACTTCCAAATAAGCAGTTTCTAAGATATGAAATGACAAAAGTATGGCATATTATATGTGAACAAGAGTAAAAGAAAAATAGTGTAGAAACTGTTACTAACCTTTTTGCTAAACATGTCAAAAGTTAAAAGTTATTTTTTATTTCCATGTATCATGGGTTGCATTTACAAGGAATTACATACTACATGTATATAAAACAAAAAATAAATTAAATTAAATAAAGTAATCAATAAAGACAATTTAAAATCTTTTCTAAATAAGTGCCAATGCACAGAGTTGCGATATGTATTTGATTATATACTGTATGAGATGGCAGTGTGAGGTTTCCATTAATGTAAGTGTTTGTGGAGGTTTGTGGTGTTTGTGTTTCAGATCAAATCAGGCAGGCAGATCAGAAATTAGGGTGGTTGTTGTTGTTGATGAGGTCAGTTGCAGACAGTTGCAAAAGAAAATCCGCAATTCTGCAAATATTTATAGGGCTTTTGATGTTATTTTGGGTTTTTGGGGGGTTGTTTTATTTTTATTTTTCACTTACTTTGCCTATTTGGCTGTTTGTTTTGTTGTGTAGCTATTTGTTTATTTTGATATTTATTAATTTGTTTGTTTGTTAGTTAGTTAGTTTGTTTATGTTTTTGGTGGTTTGGCTATTTATCTAGTTATTTATTTGGTTGAGTTTATCTCTTTACTTATTTTTATCTTTGGCTTTCTTTTCTGGCTATTTAATTTTCAATTCATTTATAATGATAATAATAATAATTATTATTATTAGTAGTAGTAGTAGTAGTAGTAGAAGTAGTAGTAGTAGTAATGGTAGTAGTAGTAGTAGTAGTAGTAGTAGTAGTAGTAGTATATTTTTGTTTAACCAGGGAGCAGATTTTTTATTTTGTTTGTATGCATGCATTTCCATGATATAAAGTTACTTCTGTTACCACTTATTCACTTCACTGCGTAACCACTACCACCACTTCAACCTGCATATTTCTGCACTGCTTTTTATTCAAATATTGATTAAACTAAAGTTTATCCCCACATACTAAACACTTTTTATATCAGTATGATACAAAACTCTCAGAATAGTTGTAAGGATCCTTTGAGCTGAGCAGAGCAACATCACTATTCAATCAGCAGTATCATCAGAAATCTCAAATTCATGATACAACACAGTGTGCCACATTTCATTTTTGGATGACCTCTAAAAAGAAGCATAATCCTGAGGAAAGGAAACGAGTAAAGAACCCAACCCGCCTTACAGACATTTTTGATTGCATGGGAAAACATGGCATTTCATCATCCTCATGCAGTCACACGTTTATTTGTAGCCTATCCAAAGATATTTTTGCTCTCAGTTTATGCTCCAATCCCTAACTACGCAGAAGAGAAGATATTATATTAACATAATCCACATTATCAGATGCCTGACATACAGTACCTCCAATGTTTTTCCATGGTTATGGTAACAGTAGCACTGCATGCATAATTTCATATGAACTAGGCAAGGTTCCATTAAATGGCCCAGAACTATAATTATAACAGAACATTTGTGTTCTTGTACCAATTTGCATGATTTCATATGGTCACATGCTGTATCTGAGATCTGTTGTTTTTAAAGTTTTTTTAAGTATAAAAGCTACAGTTTACACTCACATGATCTACTGTATATTGCTAACTGTCAAATTTTACTGTATGGAGTCTGGGCATAGTCTGCCTGTGTCCGTGTAGGTTTCCTCAGGGATCTCCAAAGGTGTAATTCTGACTGACATCGGCTGATCTTTGGCTCAATCACCATTGTGACCTTAACCAACGAATAAGACATAATTGAAAAAATTTAATGCATTGCAACCCTATAGAAGTATTGAAATCTTACCATGAATCTGTGTACTTTTTCTTTTTTAACACTATTTCTTTTTTCTTTTTTCTCACACAACTTTTCTTAACAGTGAATTTGCATATCCACTGCAGGAAAAAAAAAACAGATATATTGCTTGTTTTTTAAATTCCACCTGCATCCAAAAGTATGTGTTATTTACAAGGTCTGCCTCGACCTACCGCTGCCTCGGTTTCCTTTGTCTTGAATGATATTGACATGCTGTGGACAAGCTGGATGCACTACCTACTACTACTGGGATCTGTGTTTCCATGGTGTTCTCGGATCTGACATCTGCCAGGTGGACAGGTCCATCTGGAGTTTCTGTTATCATGATGAGTGCTTCACAGCAGATATCACCTCATGCTGTCTGCTCAGGACATAGCTGACTTTACACCTGTGGCATTTCCGATCTACCGTGATCAGGCTGAAGGGTAGAGGTTATAGGGATGTCGAGAGTGAGGATGTTTTCTGTTTACAGTTGTCTGATTCTGTTTCCAATTTTAGTAAGGTCAATAATGTGTGCGTGTGTTCAGTTGGTATGTTTGCTTCATATCATAATACAGTCGAACCCACTTATCTCGACCTCGGTTAACTCGCCAACCCTATTAAGTGTTTTGAAGTGGAACCGCCAAATCTCGCTTTGTCTTAGCATTTTCTCATCGGTTATGTAGATTCTTTTATGTCGCCGAACCCTAATATCTCGAGCACAATGAGGGGCAAATTTACCACTTATTGTCGGTTATCTCGATCAGCGCAGCCACAGAAAAACTTGTGGAAGTGGTGGAAAAATCAAGCCTTACAGATGCTACAGGAGTGTAGGATACTTTTCAGAGCTGTCTGTCAGAGTGAAATGACTCGAGAATTTGTTGACACTGCTTAGCTTTTTGTAAAAACGAACTACATCCCGCACATTTTTTGTGATTTTGTGAGCCATCTTTGTGTTTATAATGTTGGAGAATATATTAAAGGTTCGTATCGAGAATCGACGGTGGTTTGTATTGTATACTGGTAAATCTCTGCTGTTAGTTGGTGCACATATGCCTTTTGTTGTTAAAAGGCACAGTCCACTAAGTCCCAACCTGAAAAGAGGCAGTCTGTATATAAAATCCATGGGTGCGCTTGGTAGAAGCGCTGGGCTGAACAGCACACGGGAGATTGTGGGATGAGCAGCAAAAGCATAGAATGAACAACGGCAGAATCGGGGGAATCTGGGATGCGCTTTGGGAGGAAAAGCGCAGCCGGTGAGAGAGTGCGGAGTCCGAGTGGGAAGGCACTTACCAGGATACGCATGAGCGATAACAACGACCGCCCTTGAACCAACATATACCAACAATAACGGACGGTGAGAGTGTGGAAGTGAGAGGTTTAAATAGGAGCTGGTGATAAGTGCTAAACGAGTCAGGAGCTTCAGAGAAGGTGAAGGTTTGACAGCCGCCGAAGGGGGCGTGGCAGGTGGTTTCCTGACAGTTAACAAACATTTATGTACATTTTTATAGCATGCCTACATCAAACAAAACGCGGCAACGCTGTTGTGTAAAAAAAAACAAAAAAACACGTGCATGTACAATCTCATTTAATAACGCACATCATGTACATAAGGAAATTTCAAGCATGTTAATATATTGCCGCCATATTCGTTTTCGTTTATCTCGATCATCGGTTATCTCGGCGCGTTTTGGCATCCCCTAGGCCCTTAACATAACCGGGTTCCACTGTACTAACCATCTAAGAATTATAATATTATAACAAGCTAATTTGTTGCATAGCATTCCAGACACTAAGCAAAATGAATCTTGGTGTGTTGCGCAGGTGTATAAATAATGCAGTGGAGGGCCGTGCATTTGGAACCTGGGCCTTCACTGGGGACTCTTCCCCCAACTTAATCCACCTCTTAATACCACCACTATCACATTGCAATTATAGAAACCATCAATACAATACAATGCAATATAACAACGCGTGGCATTACAAAGAGAGAGGCATTTCACATATAATGGTGAATACCATTTTACTTAAGCAAGAAACCCAGTTAAGACAATTCCAAACCTCTACACTACAACTGCAACTGTGCACCTACAACATCTAGAGCAGTTCAGAATCACTATTTGTCTAATAAGATGACAAAAACATTACAAATGTAAATAAAATACAACCTCTTCACCAGAGATGCATACTTATAATTTGCACCGCTCCTCAGAGGCTGTAAGCCAGTGGTACCGCTCGTATTTACTGGTCTGAAGGTGGCGAACAAACCCTTTCCCGGGCTGAGACTAGGGAAAGGTTGGCCGACCTCCTCACAATGTCTAGCTTTTCTGGAAAATTACTCAGATATATTCAAGTGTGCAGCGTGCAACACACATGTTTGCTAGTCGAACTTGGCTCCAACAGTTTCCCTCTGAACAACCAATCAGAGAACGAAAAATTGCTAACTCTTGTTATGGGCCAACTAACTGGCCCTGTGATGCGAACATAAAATCTAATTTGGATTATAACTGAGCTAATTCTTAAGGAGACTATGGTTAAAAGGGCCAGCAGAACAGACTTTGCCCTAGGCAGATAACATTGACATGTCAGCACATAGAGGCTGAAGTCTGATTGAACGAAAAAAAATCTTTACACATACTGGAAGCAGTGAAGCCAAGAGAAACGCTACGGAATAAAAATAATAAACTGTTGGAAATAAATTAAATACAATTTTAAATGTTTTATTGTAATTGTTGAAAAGAAACTATTTCATGGAACAAATATTAGAATTTAGGTTGTAAATGTTGGTCAGTGCTTCTGATTGTGTTTAAGCCAGCAGAGACGTTTTTGCTGGCCTTGACCGCCCGTCACAAAAAAAATTTCATAAATTGTCAGGTAATTTTATAAGTACCAGTGATGGATGGTAACCAATAACCATAATAGTTTATAACATATTTGAATGATAATTTCACAGCATTATATTCATAATTTCTTCCTCAAAACAATCACTGACAATATTTTGTAAGAACATATTTATAGCATGTTTAGTAGCAACATATAATTAAGACCAATTATTGAAACTAGTACACCAGTCATAGTAAAACAAAGGTTTAAAAACAGAAACAAAGACAAGTAAAGATATGAAAAAGCATGTTTTGGTTTTATATGTTAAATATGTAAGTACAGATAGATTAAAGGAAAAACAGGTGGTTTTTATGCTGTGAGGGACACTTTTCCGGCATTGGGTCCACTTCCTTAGAGAAAAGGGTCAATGCAAAGTTATTCTGACTGACCACCTTTATCTACCCAGTGAAGAAACATTGCTGTCCTGATGGGAACTTTCTCTTACAGAATGATAATGCCCTTATACACACTAATGGCTGGGGTCACTGAAGGGTTTTCTCGAGAAAACAATGTAAATTGAATGCTATAACCTTTAGGTCTCATCCCAATTGAAGACAGACATTTTTTTTGATAGACAGCACTGTGCACCACTACCACTTCCCAAACATCAACTGGAATATATCTTTTAAAATAGTGGAGATTATTTCCCAGTACATTTTCAGAAGTATATTGGATCATAGTTTGCCAACCAAAAGCACTTAAGCTATTGTTATGGCCCAGGACCCTACTAAGGCATCCTATTACTTAAATAAAATATATTTTTCTTTGTAATCTGTCAATAGCTTATCCATTTACATTACCTAATTTAGCAGATGCCTTTACTTAGAGTCACTTACAATGCTTTGTAATGTCCATCAACAACATATCCCCATGCCTAATAAATATGTTTAATGAATTACCATCAAGATGAAACCTCATTAGAAACATGAACAGAAAGGAAACAAGCAAGGGGATTTTTTTTATTATAAATTATATTTTACTGCTCTTCTAAGTGAGTAGGAATGTGGGTTTTTAGTCTTTGTTTAAAATCATTTAGGGCTAGATGTTCTAATAAATACATTTTTAACCAGGTCTTTCCTGTTCCTTAAGTTATAGTTTGTCAACTTAATGCACGACAGAGGCTTGATCTGAATGCACCGCAGAGTCAGGTTTGATACGTTTTGGAATTTGTATGGAAATGTCAAGTCCCATAAAGCTTTAGCAAGCTAGTGGAGAAAGGCTAGTGGAAAAAACCACTAGTGGAATGGTGATGTAGTGTAACTTGTGGAGACAAAAAAAGCTACTGGAGCACTTGCAATGTTTTAGTGATACTCAAGGGAAAACCTGTTATCAAGCACAATCTCAACATAGCACGGTCTTAGACAATTTTTTTGTTACATATTACATTACATATGAGGAGAAAATGATAATTGGTTGTATTGCCTTCCATGATGTTTTGTTAGACATATTAAGATCGTAGAATCATGAGTGTCTGTGGGAGGACAGAAAAGAACAAATTGAGCATCATCAGGATAGCAGTGGTATTAAAATATGTGAGGATATAACTGGACCTTATTGAAAGAGCAAATATGGGGGAAATAGAAAAGGACCAAGCACTGGGCCTTGTGGAATGTCAAAGAGGATGATCCCACCAGGCAGGAAGCAAGCGATACTGTGCCACTAATTGCAAGGATTTTGAAAAAGGACATGGAGTCTTGTGACCTGCCATATTAAAGGCCGCTGGGAAGTAAAAGTACATATTGATTGATGATAGTCAGTATGGCCATTTCTATGGATAGTGCACCTTTTGGAAACTGTTTAAGGTCTTGGAGGTGGTAAGGGGGAGGAGGTCTTGCAAGATGTTCTGTGTAAAAGTGCTAGATTCAAGATCTATTTTGTAGATAGAAGAAGAAAATGTGCAAGGGAGAGAGGAGGGTATAATATGCATATAGTAGGTTGGAGGAAAGATTGGCAGATTTTGTAAAAAAAAAATTAAATAAAAAAAAATCAGCACTCAGGAAAGTGAAAAAGAAGAGAGTGCTAAAAAAAAATTATATAGAAATATTGCATTAAATGCTGTTTTTTTATGTTCTTTGCAGAAGTCACTTAAGAAATAAAATGTCCAAAATTGTAGATTGGTATGAGAAGAGATTATTCACAAGTTGTGATTTTCTTTAGCTTCTCTCCACTGCCCATCGCTGACAGTCAAGGAGCAGGAAGAGAAAACTTTGTTGGTCTGGAAAATAAAGCACAGATGTGATCACTGAATAAAGTGAAGAAAGAAATTTAGTGTTGGTTGATCTAACTAGAAAAATAATAGGAAAATGAGTCGAGTTGTGGTGATGTTAAGATGAAATCATTCGATTTTTGATTTTATTAATTTTCTTTCTTTGTGTTCTTGTGTTTCTTACTCAGCAGGTGATTGTCACTAAAAATATTTGTACGTACATATTGAATGACTTTGGGTTTTTGTGTGCGCTCATTTTCTACCGAAAACTGCATGGTCAGCTGTATGTAAAGTAGCAATAACTAAGCCTGTTTGACAAATTGAACTCAGCATAAGTGGGCATGCTGGTAAGGTTTAGGTATAAAAGAATATTCCAACTAACATCATAGCAACATTAAAACTCTCCAAAAAGATCTGACCAGGGATGTTCCATTTGTGGACACCCGGTGACCATATGAGTCTTCCAAATTTTTGCCACAAGTATGTAGAACACACAATGGTATACATTCTTATTGTATACTGTTGTATTACAGTTTCCTTTTCCTGCAAAAAAGCATGTTCCAGCCATGACCTCAACTTCGCTAATCACCTTTGGTATGAATAGTAATGCTGACTGCCCAGTTTAACTAATGTTTATTTTCACTTTCTTTCCATATTTTAAAATACACTGTTAGGTATACATAGTCTATTTTATGAATAGGTTATTCATCCTTTCTAAGCAGGGAATACTTACAATTAAAACATTTATGAAAAAGCTGGTACAGTTGTAGATTTGAAGTCTTATTACTCTTAGATCAAGGGTTCAAAGCTTTGAGGAGCATGACCATTTTACCCTTTCGGTCGATGAAATACACCTATCTATCTATCTATCTATCTATCTATCTATCTATCTATCTATCTATCTGTCTGTCTGTCTGTCTGTCTGTCTGTCTGTCTGTCTGTTTGACAGACTGACAGATTTTTCTGTCTGGACAAACATTTTTGTGGCCATCTGACCATATGATTTGTATCTGCTTTTTGAACATTCCATTCCACGTTTAGTCCCCATTTTGCTGTTAAATAATAAATAGCTATATCCATTCTTCAGGGAAGATGTTACACTACATTCTGGAGTGTGGTTGTGGAGATTTGTGCTCAGGTAGCTATTGAAGTAGACAATCGGGGGATATTAGTAAATTCAGGCATCGATGTATGGTGAAGATTCCTGGGGATCAGTCAGCATTCCAGTTCATCCATAAGATGTTTAATAGGGCTGAGGTCAAAGCTCTATAGCAGGCCACCCAAAATCTTGTACCTCTCTATCTATCTCTCTATCTATCTCTCTATCTATCTATCTATCTATCTATCTATCTATCTATCTATCTATCTATCTATCTATCTATCTAACTATCTATCTGTCTATCTATGTGTCTATCTATCTATCTATCTATCTATCTATCTATCTATCTATCTATCTATCTATCTATCTATCTATCTATCTGTCTATGTGTCTATCTATCTGTGTCTATTTATCTATCCAGCTTGAGGCAATTTTCAAATTAGTGTCAGTTTAAAAAGGTGACCCTCAAATCTGCAATTACACTGTCATTAATAGTATAGTGATGCTGTACTGATGTTCAGTTTTGTACATCAACCAACACTTGATAACTGTAGAGATGTACCAGCCCCTCAAATGAATTGGTAATTGGACACTGACCACCATCTCAGGATCACTAATTTGTAAAATGTCTAATTGAGTATTTAGATTATTTGGAATAAATGACTGATTTTATTTTTTTATCTGGAAAAAAGCAGGATTTAAAAAAGATAACATTCCACATAGTGTCCATCTGTTAATCTTGAGATCACACGAAAAAATTCTATAGTTGAGAGAATAATAAGTATAAAGTTCATATTGAAGAAAAACAAACAATGAATGTTAAGGAAGCTCTTTGTGAAGCTCTTACTTACAGTATGCGTCACAGAATCATTAAGTTATATTCTCCTGTTACTTTGTCTTCATGCCTGTTTCTAAATTGTATTCTTATAGCAGTGACCTGGATTAACTGTTTTAAACTTGCTTGGTATGTCTATTCTGCAACTAAGTGTGTTCCCAATTGTAAATTGTTACTGGCACCATTTTTTTACACCCCCACAGTCAAATGCAAAAATGAACATGGCTTGATACATCTTCTTTTACTTCTTGACTTGAAGACTTAATATGCATTTTAAATATATTTGTGATGAAGGAACATAATAATTGTTTATGCAATTTATACTTTTAAAATAGGCTTAAAGTTTAAAAATGTCTTGTTGAAACCAGCTGACTATCCAAGAGCTTTGCTTTAAATTCACACACACGCACACACACACACACACACACACACACACACACACACACACACACACACACACACACACACACACACACAGGGCAGACACACACTATGATGCACATTCCACTCCCTTGTGCTCTACTCTTAATTTTTTCTTCATTTTGTCTTTGTTTTCTCCTTTCCTCTTTATTCCCCCTCTCATTTTATCATCCTTTCAATATTTTGGATACTCCTTTTATTATTTTCTTCTCAGTCCTGGTTTTCCTTCTTAAATCTTCCTGAATCCTTTTCTCCATTCCAAGCTTTCTTTCTTACCTATTTTCATTTTTTTTTTCTTTTGATTGTGTTATCTTCCATCTTGCTTCTCCTCCCTTATTGTTTAATTGCTTATTCCACCTTTACTTTCTCTTTCTTCTTCTTCTTCTTCTTCTTCTTCTGCTTCTCTTTCTTTCTTTCTTTCTTTCTTTCTTTCTTTCTTCTTTCTAGCTCTTTTTAACATTATGCTTCTACCTTTCTCTAAATGCATTTCTTTTTTTTCTTGTCATTATTATTTATGCCTTTCTTTCTTTTTCTTTCTATCACTGTAAATTTCATACAGAAATGTGAATGAGGTTAAATATACTAGTTCATTCAGCAAAAAAAAATAAAATAAAAACAACAACAACAACATTTTAACATCATAATAACTATAATTAAACTTCAGGTGTCACACACAGCTATGGAGCCAAATAAATCAACAATACACGAGAAACATTGATTCTCGTTCCTGCATTCTGATTACCCCTAATAACAAAAAAAAAAAAATAAAAACAACAACAACAACATTTTAACATCATAGTAACTATAATTAAACTTCAGGTGTCACACACAGCTATGGAGCCAAATAAATCAACAATACACGAGAAACATTGATTCTCGTTCCTGCATTCTGATTACCCCTAATAACACTCTCTTCACCCAAACTGTCTTGTCTAAAACCTCTTCTCTCTTGTTGCCCTTTCGTTTGTTCCATTATCATTTGGAACATGCGACCTCATTACAATGCACCCGATGTTCGAGAATTTTTTTAAAGAAAAAGGAAAGAAATAATTATTTGGGCCTGAATGGAAACCTAATGTCTCTTCTTTCTAATGGTTGTTGATCCTCAGAAACTCACTTTTAAAACCTCTGAAGGTGGTTTAAATAAAATTTGTCTTATATATCTCACTGTCTATCACATTATGCTTGATAATTTATCTCTCCTTTACTCTGGCTGTCTAGCATAATAAAAATAAGAAAAAAACGGGAGAACGATAATAAAGGATTTGCTCTTTTACTTCTTAATCAGCTACTGTGGTCTGGCAGTGGTCTTTGTTCAAGGGTAGCATGCTTCTGGTCGAAATGTCTACGCAGTTCAGTCTGAGTACTCATTTTCAGCATACTATATTAGATCAAGCAAATTTCCACTCTCGTTGTTCATTTCCATGGAAAGGACAAACATTAGATGACTAGCACGAATGTTCTTCTGTATCAGAGGGTGGTGGCCACTAGACAGAACAATTTCACTTATGGCATTGCAGACCCACAGTGCCATCATGTGGTCAACATGTTAACTACACATGTGAATACCTACAGTCAGGTCCAAAACAAATATTTCTATACCATTAGAACAAAATAAATCTACTCCAATTATACTTTTCCTTTAATGGAGTGAAATAATGTATGCTTTAGTCAAGTGTTTTTTTTGTTTTATTATAAATAGGGGAAGCAAAAGTATAAGGAATAATCAATGGCTAGGTGTGTGTCATATGAATTTAATGCACAACATGGAGGCAGATGCCCACCTGACATAAAGCAGGGTGCATTTAAATGATGTAACTCACCCCTAGTTGACCCTAAAGTCATTGTCAGCACTGATAAGTTAAGGCTTTTGATTTTTGCAGTGTTTTTTTTTTTACAGTTTTTATAAAAACACTTAATTTTCATTTGGTTAATTTCTACACAGGTTATTAGATGTAGACTATTCCTGCACTAAATTATACACCAAATACATTTTTAATAGTGATTAGAGAAAGAGAGAGAAAGACGGAAAACTAGAGTAAGAAAACTAGAGTGAGGTTACACAGAACTGTGTTTGAACAATGATTCTTTACTAATAATTAAGCTCCTTGTGCCATTTTCTTTTTTTTTTTCTTTTTTTTCATAATTAGAAATTTTTGTCATTTTTTATATTTATACTCATCAAAATTCATTTTGTGCCTCCATATGATGTTCATAATATCAGTTGAATAGCATGTACAATTTTTGTTTTGGCAGCAAAAGCGGGACCAACACAATATTAGCCAGGTGGTCATAATGTTATGTCTGATTGACGGCCATAAAGTTATAAATAAATATACATAAATATCTATATATACACACTAAATATATGGAATAGTTTTGGGAAACTACAATTCCTATAAATCAGTTTTAATCAAAAATAATACAACAGATAGCAGAGATGGCAAAAGTCAACACATCCTTAACTCAAGTATAAGTACAGATACATTTTAAAAGACTTTGATGAACGTCGAAATATGTGTGTGAGAGCCAGGAAACGATACACCAGTGGTAGGTTGAAAAAGCCACACAATGACAGGAAATAGGTTGATGGGCTGAAAACGGTGCACAATGAAAAGAAAAAATATTAATCATATAACCAAATAGATTAAAACTAAAGTCACGAGCCTGTTTTGAAAATGTAAGAAGTGGAAAGAACAGAAATTTGTGTGAAAAAGTAAAACGTTTAATTGTCAGGTACTGACACAAAACAAAGTTTTTGTACTTCACCACTTCACATCTCTGACATACAGTATAAGCTGTAATTTCACCCACATAGCCATAGTTTTAATTTTAGAGCTAGTATGCAGAATTTGCCCTGCATCTCAATAGTACTGGGATTTGAACTTGTGACCTTTTCAAGTTCAAGACAGTAACCACTGAGCTACAACTTCCCACAGTAGTCTTTTTCATTACTTCACTGGCCTACAGAGCCCAGCACTGTTTTGCATTGGTGTTTGTGATGAAAACTGATTGCACAACCCAATGATGTTCAGATGCCAGAGTTTTACCCTCTCATAAGATCTGACTCTCATCCACCTACAGTAGACTTGTTCCTAGAAGCTGCTGCTGTTCTCATAGTAAACTGACCATTCTATTAAGGGATTTGTACTGACTGAGTTAAGAGCACACAATAATGTGAAGTGAAATGCTACAGTATATCACCTAAAAGTTTTTCTCAAATGAATCTGGTTTCTTCAAATTTTTCATATCAAGGCAACTTTTAATTGCTACGGTCACCCCTGGATCTAAATTTACACCTGGATTCTTATACATTGTTAAAAAGTGCTAAAATATATTTCAAGTAAATGTAAAAAAAAAAAAAACTCTTGCATTATTATTGGAAATCTCCACATATAGTTAGTTTGGCTCATTAGCATGAGAACAACTCCCTGTACTTTTTTGCTAAAATGGTGACTAATATCAGAAAGAAGCATGGAAGCAGTGTTTTCTCCAGTGCATCATTAAGTGCTGATTGGCTCTCAGTGGTGTAATCCCACGTTGTATCCGTCTACTTAAGTGCACTCAGTAGCACACATTAGGAGAAGTGTGTAAAGAATCCATGAGACCAGCTTGCACACCTTTTTCTGTTCTTGTTAGTGGGAAATTGAAAACACAACTTCAACTTGTACTGATTGGATGCTAACAGAAGATTGCCTTATGTTCTCAAAAAGCAAACGTTTAAGACAGCAGGTTTTATTTCATTTCAAATCAACCCAGCACTTTTGGAATAGTTCTTGCAGGGGTCTGAAGTATTTACATGCCTTTTTTCAAGCTAAAACTTGACTTTTAATGGCAAATGGCAGATGAATTCTGTGTTACCTTGGTGCACTCTCGCATACACAAACAGCTACTTTTGGAACCAGACTCTCCAAAAACAGACTTGGTCAATATTTTGGGGTTTTTTTTGGTCAGTGAATATACAAGTTCCTCAACTGGGGAACACTAGTACAGGTTTGGACAGTCCCCAAAACTCAAAAAATGTCAATTGGAAACATTGCTTTAATTTAAGTGTGATAAAAACACAAACTAAAGCACTCAATCGGGAATGTATTCCCACCAATGTTTCACAGGATGCACATTGGATCCACAATTATAAAGTGGTTACTTAGGATTACAATAGTGCTAGACAAGATTTATTACTTTTATAATGGCAAACATTTTCAATATCCCCAACAGTTGCTCTATAATTTATTCAATAATCTTGAAATTTTGCAAATATTATAGCAATTTATATTAAAGCTACTGAAAATCTAAAAGGAAAGCAGCATTGTTATAAGTCATATAATCCTAGGATTAAAATATTTTTTAAACTATTGATTTGACAACGATTGACTCTCCAAAACTAACTATCTTGCATTAGATGAAGTATCCAGCTTCCCTCTTGTGCTGATTTTACAGTCTGCTACTCACATTATACTCTCAGTGATTTTAATGAAACTTCTTACCCGGTCCCAACTTTCGTTTTAAGTCAATTGATTAATTTATATTATATTTATTCATTATGTATTTTATTTTTAATTTGTTTTACTATTATGCCATTGATTCTCAGCTATCAGACTATCAGACAGACATGACCCTATAAACTAAAAACAAGAAATTCACTGATTTCCTTTAGGCGCATTCTGCCTGCTTTCAATAGGTTTTTATTCTAGGCAAAGAAGTTGACAAGTTGAAGCCTAATTGTACTACATTTTAATCTGTCTTTACAACAGGGAATTACTGTGTAACCATAAAGGAAAATTAGTTGCAATTCTGAGGGACTGAATTGCTAGGAGCTGAAAGAGGTAAACTCTGGAAAAGCAGCAAGTGTCTCTGGAGAATTATTTAAGAGTACATGCTTGGGCGGAAATACAATGTTTGAGGTTATATATATTATACAAAGATGTGAGGATGAACATTACTTTAAAACCCTTTAACAAAAAGATTTTGATTATATGGTTGTCAAACAGGTATAGATTAGAAGGTATAAGAATATATATCCATGTTATGTCGTAACAGCACATACCCAAAAAAGTATATTACTCAAAGCAAATAAAGAGTGTATACTATTCTTATCATTTCTTAGGGGATACAGCTAATAAATAAGTGCATTCCAGCTGGTAACATTTCAAATGGGGTTGTAATGTAGTCCCTTTATTATTATAGGATACTTCTGGAGTTGGTTATATGTGGTGTTTACAGTAAAGCTGGTGGCAAACCCCTATAAAAACCTATTATTAAGTGTAACTTTGTCAATGACAAGTACATTATATTTATTATTAATACTATAATTATTATTATCATTATTGCTGTTGTTGTTGTTGCTGTTGCTGTTGTTGCTGTAATTGTGTTTTTTGTGCTGTGAAGAACATATTCTTTGGCCTTTGAAATTATTTATTTACACAGCACAGAAAGGCATAACATTTCCAGTGCACGTTCATTATGGTGGGAATAAACAGCTTTCTCCACTGACCAGAACAGCAGTGAATCCCCTGAAAGTAGTATCCAGGGTCACTGAGGTACAACTGATCCTTGACGGTGGCATCTGCTGTGGCATTTCTGATCCATCTGCTTTCTATCACATTGCTGTCCTAAAGATCCCACACGCCTTTACCTGAATGAATAACTAAGCAGCAATTAGGACGTCCATGTGTTCTGCCATAAAGGTCCAAAAAACTTGAATAAAAATGCAAATTTAAAACAAAATGATCGCACAACTAAACAAAATGTTACCTGATTGAGTTTGGACACCTGATGCTTTGATTGGGGGATGGATGTTGAAGTATATGGAAGGTTTGAGGCTTTTACTGAATTGGTATTTGCTGTATATTTTGCTATGACGAGTCTGTTTATTAGATTTAAAAATACATTTGTACCTTCGATCAAACAGCGTGGCCTAGGTCATGATGTTCATTGTATGTGATATGAAAATGTGCACTAAGTTAGCAGCCATGAGAAGTTGCTATACAGCTGCAGTGTCTTTTATTAGCTTGTTAGTGATTGATGTCTATGTTGTATCTTATCAGACAGATAAGTGGAATGACTTTTGGCATTGATCCTTTCTTCTCCACAGGCAGTTGAGTTTGGTAGAGCCTCATTAAAATGAGACAACACTCCCAGACATCCACTGATCTTGTGATACTCTTCACAGGTCAGTGGTGTGAAGGATGTCCTTAGAGTGATCAATGCAGGACCAATTAGGTCTTTTTGCTTAAAATGTAGTTGCAGCCTGGCAAATGTGTTGTTTCAATAGGTGTCAAAGGCTTTTGTTTTGCAGCTGTGCTAGACCTGAAATATATTAGCTTCATATTCAACATAGACAAGAGTTTCTTTTCACAAATTCAAAGCCTGTGCAGTAGACAAAGTTCAAAAAGTACACACATCCTTCACTCAAGTAGAAATCCAGCCAATGGCAAATCGCGACCAGGAAGCTACAAAATGCTCATGCAGTGGAGCCGATGCTAGCTTCTGAAAATAGCTAGCTGCAGAAAATAGTTACAATCTGATTTCCCGCGGGAAAGTATTACGTGGTGGACAGTAAGTTTGTTTTGTTTTGACTTGAGTGCAGCTTTATTGTTTTTTTTGTTATTATTTACACACACATGCAAACATACTTACACACACTTAAATTGGCTGTATTACCCAAATGGGGTCTAACAAATGGTATCTTTGTTTTTTATAAAACATTATAAAATATAAGAAATGTAATGCTGTCAAATCAAAATGCTGTAAATGCTTTGGGAATGTGCCTGAGTGTTCACGCTCTAAAGTAATGTGTGTAATCAGTCAAAAATTGGATGCTGGCTGTCACCGGCAGGGTGACGTCACGACCAGGAGTAGAAAATGCATATCGATTGAAGGCAGTGGCAGCTTCTGTAAGGGAGAAGGAAGCACTGCAGGGATGCTGGAGGTGTGGCATAGAGAGCCAGCATCTCATTCCCTCAGGGAACTAGATTTACATACTTAACCTAGAGATGTTCGGTCCGTCTTCAAGGACCCGTCCTGTGGACGTAGGTGTCCAGTGCATGCACCGGTTCAGTTTCTCCTGGTCTGGGGCCTGGAACGGAGGAGGATAGAATGCCTGTAACCTTATGGGTCATGGGATGACCGAATGCACCTTGGGGGTTGTAACCCGTATGGGGTAAACTCCAGGAAGAAGGGGGCCACGGAAAGGGCCTGAATGTTCCCTACTTACTTGAAAGAGTAGATGGCCAACAAGAATGTGGTCTTTACTGAAAGATGCCTCCAAGATGCCTCGGCTAAAGGCTCGAAAGGAGGCTCAAACAGAGCCGCCAAAACGACGGCCAGGTCCCACACGTTACCATCGGGTCTCTGCCAGAGATTGCCTGGCCACAGGGGTGTAATAAGCCAAAATGGAAGACGCGTAGACTTTTAGAGTGGATGGAGTCAACCCCTTGGTGTACTGTCCCTGGAGGAATCCAGCAATGAACCAAGTGCTCACACCATGAGCAGAACAGATGCCACCTAGTGGCATATGACCTCCTCGTGAGAGACGTATAAGTCGTTAGCGTTAAACAATGACTGGGGACTCCCAGCACAGGGCCTAACGATAGGAACCGGGGATCTCTCCAAACATCTAAGGCACGTAGGCTCCGGCCGCGTGACCCTAAATGGTGCGGAGGGGGTTGTCATTACATGATAACCCACGGGTCCTGAGCCACCACTGAAGGGTTCTCGTACAGCAGGCCAAGTGGAATCACACTGGACGCAGCTGCCATAAGCCTTAGCAGTTTTTAGAACTGCTTGACAGTGAGAGGCTGCCTTCTCTGACCTTTTTGATGGCCATAAGGATGGCCACAATACGGGCAGGGGAAAGCTTCATGCGCAAAGTAGTCGAATCCCATATGACATCGAGATAGGTGGTTCTCTGTAATGGAGAAAGCACACCCTTCCCAGCCTTCAGGTGAAACCCCAACACCTTCATGTGGGCGAGAACGACATCTTGATGCCGGATTGAGCTAGGATCAACCAATCGTAGATGTAGTTGAGGATGCGGATGCCCTGAGGCCCTAGGGGAACCAGAGCCACATCCATACATTTTGTGAAGGTACGGGGTGAAAGGGCAAGGCCAAATGAAAGAACCCGATATTGGTAAGCTTTAGCCCTGAAAGCAAACCTTAGGAACTTCCTATGAGAAGGTAGGATGGATACATAAAATTATGCATCCTTTTGTTCTACTGTGACAAATCAGTCCTTGGATCTGATTTGAAGCATGATCTGCTTGAGGGTCAGCATCTTAAACCTGAGTTTACCTCATGAGAGAGCGGTTCAGCTATTGTAGATTTAAGATCTAATAGGACGCAACCCTCCGTCCTTTTTCAGGACTATGAAGTACCGGCTGTATAACCAGTTTTTTATTAATTAAATGTGTTAATTGTTGCACATTTGTCCAAACTATAAATCCCAACGTCTGGAAAAGATTTCCCAGTGAACATGATGGAAGACCAGGAAGGCTTTTGTGGAAGTATATTACTGATTACACCTGAACTGTGAGCAAACCAAAAAGCCAACTGTATAGTATTTTTTTCAAAGAAATTTCTTAAAGGGCAAGGATTAAAAATCTGCTTTCTTTTTTTTACACTTTTCAGTGGGAGATGCTTGCACAGATTACAATTACCTCATTTACACAACTGAGCAGTTGAGGCACCAGAAGTGGCAGCTTTAGGCTGGGATGTAAACAC
>MU583213.1:3166167-3178801 GCA_024362625.1 Silurus asotus | reverse complement strand
GTCCCATTTAGTGGTGCTGTCCACTGGACAGAATTCGTTATCTTGCCAGTACTGGGATATCTTCTCTTCAAGAAACTGGCAGAAAGCGTTGTCATTAAGGAGAGAACTATTAAATTTCCAGTAAGACGACTTTGGGGTTGAAAATCCTGTTAAATCTAAGTACACTGGGCTGTGGTCCGAAAGAACCGCTGGACCGATTACACAGGATCTCACACAATTAACAAATCCGGAGGGCAAGAATAAATAGTCTAATCTGGAATAAGAATTATGGGGAGAGGAATAAAATGTAAAATCCTTGACCCCTGGGTGCAGCTCCCTCCATATGTCCACTAAGCCTAAAGCGTGACACATATTTTGCAGAGTTCTTGAAGAAGGGGCAGATGATCTAGTGAAAGATGATCTGTCTAACCCACCATCCATGACACAGTTAAAGTCCCCAGCCATAATCCCCAGGCCATTACACCTATGATTAAACAATAGGACCATCTTTGATATAAAATCAGGGCTGTCCTCATTCGGGGCATACACATTTAAGACAGTAAGAGGTTTTCCAAAGATGCGACCAGTAATCAGAACAAACCTGCCTTCAGGATCCTTTTCAACCTGTTTTAAGATGAAAGGAAAATGTTTATGTATTAAAATGGCCACGCCCTGTTTATTTGACGAGAAAGAGCTAAAATATACTTCTCCAACCCAGTCCCTTTTAAGCTTCAAATGTTCGGCGTCCGACAAATGTGTCTCCTGTAGGAGTGCGATAGTTACTAGAACTTTCTTTCTTTTGACTACGTTACCCATGCCCTTCACGTTCCATGTGACCACCCTAGTCAGATCAGACATACATCAGTGCTGTTAAAAGTATTTAAATGCTGTGGACTGACAGAAGTAAGATTAAGACAACACAACCCCATAACATAACCGGCTCTCCTAAACATAAACAAAAACCCCCACCAACCCACCCCCCTCTGCCCTATCCCCAAACGATAGGACTCACATATCAACTCGTCACACACACCACTCACCAACACCTCCATTGACCACCCAGAAACACGACAGACAGAAAGAACCCCTCAAAAACTCCTAGAAATAAACAAAGTTGACCATAAATTACCTTAACAAGAAACAATATCAATTAAATACAACCTATAAAGAAAGAGAAGAAAAAAAAAAGTTGTGGACATGTAATGAAATGGCTTTTTTCAACTAAAAAGGAAAAATAATAATAAAATAAATGATCAAAAAAAATAAAAAATAAAAAAAACTTTAGTGCAGACCGGCAAAACAGTCCTAAATATAGAACCGAAGTTTGTCCAAACAAACAAAAGTCCACCAAGTGGTAATGCAACGAACTGAAAAAGCCATATAATTGTGTTCAGGTTCAGTAAGGAGAAACATGAAACGCCCTCAAAGTAATTGAAGGAATTGGAAAAAACGGGAATAGACCTATTGTCTACAGAAAAGCAAAAGATCACTCGGCTGCGTCCAGAAAGTTAGTAGCTGCCTCCACAGTGTCAAATAGAATGATCTTTCCATTGTGTAAACAGCGGAGTCTAGCTGGATAAGCAAAGCCACGGTATAACCCTCGATCCACCATTCTCTTACACACGCCCCCAAACGCTCGCCGTTTCCGCACAATCTCCGCCGATAAATCTGGGAAAAAGCGTAAGGTGGCACCACTAAGGTTTACCGGTGTTTTCCTGGCAGCTCTCAAAACCGCCTCTTTTACTGGAAAGCGGAGGAACCGCACAATAACACTCCTCGGCAGCGCGTTCGGTGTTAATCGAGACGGAAGGGGGGCTCTGTGCGCTCTCTCGATCTCAATAGCAGGGAAACCTGTGGGAAGCTGAAGCCAAACCAGCAACATAGACTGTAAGAAAGTAGTCAGAGATTCACTGCCTTCCGCGTTCTCAGGAAGAAGATCTTGTTTAAGTGTATTGATTTGAGTAGACAAAAAAAAATTATCAGGTGAGTTTCAAGTCACATGCATGCGGAATTGGCCAAAATACATGTGCTGAAGAGAAGGGGAATGACAGTCAGTAGAAATAAGACAGAGTACATGTGTGTGAATGAGAGGGATGGCAGTGGAGTGGTGCGGTTGCAGGGAGAAGTGGTGGAGAAGGTGGATGAGATTAGATTCCTGGGGTTAACAGTGCAAATTAATGGAGAGTGTGTTAGAAAAGTGAAGAAAAGAATGCAGGCAGGGTGGAGTTGGTGGAAAAGTTGCAGTAGTGATTTGTAATAGAAAAGTATCTGCAGGAGTGAAAGGAAAAGTTTATAGGACTGTGGTGAGACCTGAGATGTTGTATGGTTTAAGAGACAGTGACACTGACTAAAAGACAGGAGGTTGAGCTGGAGGTAGCAGAGCTGAAGATGTTGACATTTTCTTCGGGAGTGATGACGATGAACAGGATTAGAAACAAGTTTATTAGAGGGACAGCGCAAGTAGAGACATGGCGTATATCGGTAGGAGAATGCTGAGGATGGAGCCACCAGGAAGGAGGAAAAGAGGAAGGCCAAAAAAGGAGGTTCATGGATGTGGTGAAGGAAGACACAAAGGTAGTTGGTTTGAAAGAGGTGAAGGGAAAAGCCAAAAGAAGAAAAAGAAGTAGAAGTTTGCCAAGGGAATACATAGAAAGGTCCCGAGAGAACAGCTTGGGATCAGAATTTAAGCATACCGGAGCTTAAACCTTGTCCTTGCTACCCCTTTACCCTTGCCTAATAACTGTGACAGTTGTGCCCTCTTAGTCAGAGGATTACTGAACAGCAAGGCAAGATATCCATGCTTTGACAATTTGAGGATTATGGATTTGGTCCCTGGTAAAAAGAAGAATACTTATGAACAGATTGTCACTTTCAAGCCTCAGACTTTTGTGTCTGGCCTGGAGAGGTGGTGAGGTGCTCCTCTATGTGTCATATAATGCCACAGACTTCTGTCTATGATAAGGCCAGTGGAAGCTGCACACTGCTATCTGCTTTAAGATACTTTAAAAACTTGTAACCAACTACTCATTTGATTCAAATATTGTTAAAAAGTTACCTTTTCTGCAGCAGTTCTGAAAGTATGTAGCATTTTTTTTAAGAAAACTTTTTTTTATTCCAATGCTTGCTGTTTTTATTGATTTATGAACATGTTTTTAAGTCCCTGTATACATTTATAATGTAAAAAATGCCAAATTATATTATTATTATTTATCTAAAAAATATGACCAGTCCGTTTCTTCCAGCCTTCTTTGTTCTCTACAGAACATACATATAAAATTAGCATTATTTACTTTACTTTATGTACTTTACTGTAAGTATTTCCAATTCGGGAGGCTTTGATTTTAACTTTCATACATTTCAAAGTCAAATCATTAACTATTCACTTGACTACATTTTGCAACATCAATCTGTTCTTTTTATTTATGAGTGGACATAACTTAACTGGTCAAGCACACAGCAAGACACCAATCACGGCCGAGCACACACTTTGTTCTAAACTTGTTTTGATTGCTGCTTGGTGGTATCTACTTATCACCAACATGCAGTTCAGTGTTCAGTTCAACAGCAAGCAAAACTTTTGAGAGAAATAAATGATGGAAGAAACTCTTGACTCTAACTTGCCAAAACACCCACAGCCTTATTTGCGTAATTTATTGGGCTCATGATAATTTTAACAGATATCAATTGGTGTTTGACTTTAAAAATTCATATTGTTTAATATATTGGTGTGCTAATAGTAACATTAGAGTCTTTTTTTACATAAACTGGGATGATTAAGCAAAAGTCTTGTGACAAAAATGATAATAGGAACATTAAAGACAAATCAGGCACATACTTTTGTAATTTTATTCAAGTGAAAGTTTAAATTGAGCACGTTTACTGTTTTTTACTGGAGTCATTTTTACCTACTGTATCCCTACTTTAACTTAAGAACATGAATTGTATACTCCACCACTGATTCTATAGTTACTCAAAACTTTACCATGTAAACATTTCATTTTAAACACAAATTTGTTATTTCTTTTTATTTGTAATTTATTTTATTACCATTTTGAGCAGCCTAAGTTTATTGTGCAGGACATTGTAAAATTTGGATTTAACTTGAGTCATTAATTTTTAACTGTTACATGGCTGTACATCAACCATTCTACACAGAACATATTCTATATTAATATTTATATTATACTGTATGGTACCCACGCAATGGCTCAATGACGGAATCCACTGGTGTGGGTGAAGGTATTCTGCATGTTAGTCCTTCTAGTGCGGCTGTAAAAGATTACTCAAATAGATTGCTCTTTGTTACATTATTCAAATTTTAACCTCTAATCTGACTCTAATTTATAATAAAGATTTAACTTGATTATCTCTAATTCAAGCTGATCCCGTTATTGGTGTACTTTTTTAATTTTAGTAGATTATTCTAAGCATTCCGTCTTTTCAATTAATCATTTATTATGGTTAACTATACCTGCTCACAGAGGCACATTGGCGAATCCGAATCTTAGTCAGAGGATATAACGGTAAACTAATATTCATTGATTTGGTTACTTGGTCATAACTTGCTAAGTCAGTGATAGCCGCTACACATGCTCACGGACACAAACTCGCCAGACTGTCCCTTAGTCAGAGGATATAACGATAAACTAATATTCTTTAAGTAGGCCGCCAATGCTTGCTCATGCATAAAGAATATGGTATTTAGTCACTTAGTTCTAACTTGCTAAAGTCAGAGATAGTCAGAAATCAGAAGGTCTCAGACGTTGTGCTCTATGCTCCATCCCTTCATGAGCCTTCAGTTTGTACTATCCTGGTCACAGATTTGTGGTAACGCCAGACTACATAATCAACTAGATATAAATGATTAATAATGATATAAATTTAATCAGAGTTAATCAAGAATTTTACATTTATTTGCCAGGCAATAATGTTTGACTTGATAAACAAATGGTACATTTAAAACAGATAATAGAAAAAAGTTATATAACTTTCATAATAAGTTTACTAAAGAATTGTTAAAGTATCACTATACCTGGCAAGAGAGACACACAGAGACTGTGTGGGAAGTTCTGACTATCGAATGCTTCCCAAACTGCTTCGCCAAATTTTCTTAAATACCCAAACCATCGTAAACACTTGTAAATTCAAAGTGATAAAGCTTTGCACACCTTCCCCGGGGGCAAACCTTATGTCAGTAGGACAGAAATTCCCCAAACCTGGGGTCTGTTCTACTGATATGGGACTGAGATCATATTTTCAATCACACTGAGACTTTTAAAATGATACTAGACATGTAAAGGTAAAATGTATACATTATTTAAGTAAAGTAAATTGAATTCTGGGATCTTCTCAGTCACCTTTCCATTATCCGGCCATCTCCCCAGGAGGGAAAGAGGGGGGCTCAAGGATGGGTGACTGGGCAGCTAAACAAATGGCTTTATCTCCTCAGATCAAAGAGATCCTCTCTTCAGATTAGAAGATTTATTGTTTTGTTGCATGCTAGTTTTCAGGGTCTGGCCTAATGAAGTTGCATGGCAGTTCTTGGGGTCTGGTACCATGAACAGATCTGACCATCCTTACAATACTCAATGCTATGGCAAAGTTTATTTTGTCCTGGCGACAAATTTGTTTATAGGACACTCCTATCCCACAGTCCAAATAAAAATCAGCCACATTGACAAGCAACATTTCAAAACACCAGTCTGCACTGCTCTATTGTACTTAGAAAATTTAGCTTCTGTTTACACATTTAAAGAAGTATGAGAAAGATATTTTGGTCCAGTTCCCATGCAAGGCTGTATTTGCTAATGTTTTCCCAGTTTACTTAGTCTTCATTTCTGTCTTCAGTTACAATTGTATTTCATTGTGTAACGGTTTCAGCGGCAGTGTCCTCGCCACACCACCAGAGGTAGCCATCACTTGAGTACTGAACACATCCTGATTTATAGGTTACTTCCTGTTTTTAACATTCTTAACTCGTAGCCATGCTTTACGCAGTGTAAAGTATTGTGTTTGCTAGTTATTGCATTACCAAGCTGTTTACTTTTCATGTTTTCATTGTGTACCGAACTTTGCTACGTTGCTCACTTGCCTTACAGATTTGTTTACCTCGCTTGGACTTTTGCCTGTTTACCGACCCTGCCTTAGACTAGACTAGACCTGCCTAAACAAACTTTGGTCCCATTCGGCAGCTTCACAGCTGAGCAAGCTCCAGAACGATCTGCTACCCCCAGCCGGTTCAACCATGTGTGTGTGTGTGTGTGTGTGTGTGTGTGCCCCACTTAGGATACTGCCCCACTTAGGACTCTCATAGGTCCTGTTCCTTTGCTAGAGTTATTTACATTTTACTTCCATGCGCCACTTCAATTCATCTTTCACCTCACGTATGTGGCACTCCTTCGGCAGTCTGCTCGGAATCACATCGGTCTCAGGTCAGGATACCACCCTCCAGCAAACAGTCAAGCTGAGAGGGTGAACCAAGAATTAAGACGGTTCCTATGCATTTAATGTCATAGGGAACAACAGTGTTAGGGTTAGGGTTAGGGTTAGGGTTAGGGTGGTGGTGAGTTCCTAACGTGGGCCGAATATGCCCAAAATTCACTGATTCACTCATCCACCAAGCTCACTCCAATATAATGCATAATTTCCATTAACAGGGGTAACTTCTGATATTCCTGCTGTCATTGACTGGGTCAACCGTAGTTAAGAGGTTTGGGAAATTTTGCGTTGTTTGGTGTCAGACGTTACTGGCTAATTGCCAACGATGCCCTCGCCCACAATATTAACCGGGACAGATGTTTTGGTTATCTTCTCAAACATTAAACTCAAGTTACCATGCAAGAAACTAAGCCACCAGTTCATTAAATCTTTTAAAATAGTACAAGTCAACCCAGTCACATATCACCTGCAACTGCCCAATCACTATCGCATTTCACCATCATTTCATGTTTTTCTGCGCACGCCTGTCGATAACTCTCATTTTACTAACAAGACAGATAAACAAGAGGGAATTTGCCAAAAGGCACCTCTAAGACCTTGAGACACAAAGATTGAACTCTTTACCCTGAATGCCAAGTGTCATGAGGAAACCAGCCACCGCTCATCACTTGCCCAATACCAGTGGCAGGCATTTGGTACCTAATGCAATCACTATCATATCGCAATTATAGAAACCATCAATAGTATACAAAGACACAATATAACAAAGTGTGGCATTACAAAGAGAGGCATTTCATAGATGGAGGGTGAATACCATTTAACTAAAGCAAGAAACCTGGTTAATACAACTCCAAACCTCTACACTACCGCCGCAACTCTGCACCTACATCATCAGTTCAGAATCAATATTTGTCTAATAACATGACAAAAACATTAAAAATGTAAATAAAATACAACCTTCTCCAAAGATGCATACTCATAATCTGAACCGCACCGATGCTCCGCATCCAACCTGATGGATCTTGAGAGGTTCTGCAAATAAGAATACAAGAATTGCCCCAAAATAGGTATGCCATGCTTGTAGCATCATACACTTTAAGACCTGAGTAATTGGTAATTGCTTTGTAGAATTAATTCAATCTATTTTGGAATAAGGCTGTAACATAACAAAATGTGGCATAAAGTGAAGCGCTGTGAAAACTTTCCTGATGCATTGTATTAATACCTCATGATAACTTGGACATCTTCTATCAAAAAGTGATACAAAAAAAGGTGATTAAATATGTAAAAAAAAAAAAAAAGCCATATTTCTACACTTCATTTTTTGTTGCATACATTTTAAAATTATATATTTTACTAGCTATAATTAAATAAATTTTGATATATCTCAACATTTTAAAATAATTAAATTGATAAAGACATAATAAGATGTGGCAGCATAATAAAGTCAGCACTCACACATTAAAAGCACAGCCAGATTCTCTCTCTGACTTTCAGTCATTAATTATCATCAAGATTTAAACTCAACCTCTGGATGATAAGGTCTTACCTTTTCTTTTGCCCCACTCAGAAGCTGGGGAATTCTATGGGGTAAATTCCTGTAGCAAAACCATGCTTATAAACTATGACTATGCCTAATAAACAAAACTATGATATACCAACATACAAATACCGAATTAAAAATAATTGTATTGCTGTTTGAGGTCTTATGTATAATTTCAACCCATGGAACAGTCTGTAGTGTTGCCAAAAAAACTGTCATAAGTTACAGATTTTTTTTTTTTTTTTATCAAAGAAATATTATCTAAAAAATTTGAGTAATGAGGTGATGTGGACAGGATACAACAGTAACACAAGTAGCTTATATATATATTTTACAAATAGATGCGGCAGCAGGTAAAGAGGGATGTGGCGAAAGCCAAGGAAAAGGCATATGAGGAGCTGTATGAGAAGTTGGACACTAAGGAAGGAGAAAAGCATTTGGCCAGGAAGAGAGATTGAGCTGGGAAGGATGTGCTGCAAGTTAGAGCAATAAAGGATGGAGCTGGAAATGTGTTGACTAGTGAGGAGAGTGTGTTGAGAAGATGGAGGAAGAATTTTGAGCAGCTAATGAACGAGCAAAATGAGAGAAAGGGTTGGATGGTGTGGAGTTGGTAAAGGAGGAAGTGGATAGGATTAGTAAGAAGGAAGTGAGAGCAGCGATTAAGAGGATGAAGAGTGGAAAAAGTCACTTGGACCAGATGACATACCGGTGGAAGCATGGAGATGTTTAGGAGAGATGGCAGTGGAGTTTTGAACCAGATTGTTTAACAGGATTTTGGAAGGTTAGAGGATGCCTGAGGAATGGAAAAGGAGTTTGCTTGTACCGATCTTTAAGAAAAAGGGGGATGTGTAGACCTGCAGTAACTACAGCAGAATTAAGTTGATCAGTCACACCATGAAGTTATGGGAAAGAGTAGTGGAAGCCAAGCCAAGATTAAGAAAGAGGCGACTATCTGTGAGCAGCAGTATGGTTTTATGCCGAGGAAGAGCACCAAAGATGCATTATTTGCTTTGAGAATGCTGATGGAGAAGTATAGAGAAGGTTAGAAGGAGTTGCATTGTGTGTTTGTGGATTTAGAGAAGCTAGTATGCCAAGAGAGGAATTTTGGTACTGTATGAGGAAGTCAGGTGTGTCAGAGAAGTATGTGCGTGTGGTGCAGGCCATGTATGAGGACAGTGTGACAGCAGTGAAGTGTACATTAGGAACGACAGACTGTTTCAAGGTGAAGGTTGGACTGCATCAAGGATCGGCTGTGAGCCCTTTCCTGTTTGCAGTGGGGATGGACAGCTTGACGGACGAGGTCAGACAGGAGTCTCCATGGACTATGATGTTTGCAGATGATATTGTTATTTGTGGTAAGAGTAGGGAGCAGGTGGAGAAGAGCCTGGAGAGGTGGAGGTATGCGCTGGGGAAAAGGGGAATGAAAGTCAGTGAAGTAAGACAGAGTAGATGTGTGTGAATGAGAGAGTGAAGTAATGCGGTTGCAGGGAGAAGAGGTGGAGAAGGTGGAGGAGTTCAGGTATCTGGGGTCAACAGTGCAAAGTAATAAAGAGTTTGTTAGAGAAGTAAAGTAAAGAGTGCAGGCAGGGTGGAGTGGGTGGAGAAGAGTGACCGGAGTGATTTGTGATAGAAGAGTATCTGCGAGAGTGAAAGGGAAAGTTTATAGGACTGTGGTGAGACCTGCGATGTTGTATGGATTAGAGACAGGGGCATTGAATAAAAGACAGGAGCTGGACCTGGAGATAGCAGAGCTGAAGATGTTGAGGGAGTGACATGGAAAGACAGAATTAGAAAAGAGTTTATTATAGGGACAGCGCATGTAGGACGTTTTGGAGACAAGGTGAGGGAGGTGTGATTGAGATGGTGTGATTGGGGCATCATAGCCTGAAGGCATGATATGGCTGGAATATGGATGATACTTGAGTGAGTACAGTTCAGACCACATTGAAGAACATAGCAACCGAGAGCATTAAGCAGGTTTGTGCCCTGATCTCCATTGAATACACCAGCCTCATCAACATGGGACTGGCTGTAAATGCACAAGGGAACAGTCTGCCACCACTGTTTGTTTTTCTCCACAAATAATTGATACAGCCAATGAAGGACCTTCTGGGTGCATGTGATGAAGTAAGTACTTTTAAATTAATACTGGGTTTCATCTGAATGAATCCCATTAATAATCCAGTGAAAGGTTGCTGTCACTGCCCTGCTCCACTGACAGACTGAGGAAGTCGTTTCTTTCCCATGCCGTACAGCAAAGTTTTCTCTTCGGGGGGACTTTTTTTTACTGTTTTGAACTTCCTTAGCCGTTCTGAACTGCACTACACCCTGTACACTATGCACATTAACACTCCGGTTTGAACAGAACTCTTCAAAATGCTTCGGGTTGCACAGGACTCAAAAAACACTGACTCTTTGCAAAGACACTTAACTTGCACAGATTCAACAAACACTCAGTGTTTATGAAATTTTTGTGCACAGACTCTTTTCTATAATGTACCTTTAATTTCTTTTTATCTGCTGGAAGCTGTACATTTCCTATTGGGATGAATAAAGTATCGATCTACATCATCTACTGAATGCCAAATATGGTAAACATATTTACCAATTTTCTTTTTAGCAAATAAGGTACACAGAAAACTACAAACCTTTTACAAAAAATTACCCTAATTAAACAATGTATGCTCTGTCTATATTATTTCTGCTCCTATTATCACAAACCAGTATGGAAGCAGCACCAAGCAAGACAGGCAAGTTTCCATAAGGGTGAGAGTTTAGGTGAGTGTATCATCCTTATTGATCTCCCTAAACTACATTACAGTATATCCACAGCAAGCAGTGCTGGACCAAGGCCAAGAAGATGGTGCCAAGGACCTTAGCCATCTAAACAATGGACTCTTCTCTGTTCACTCAGGGAAGCACTTCTACTCCCTAAATGCCAACAAAGAAGGAATAAGGAGCAGCTTCTTCCAACAGTGTATTTAGAAACCCTTAAACAGAAGATCACTAGTCCTAGTGATTTTTTAATGTGTCTTCGAAAGATCACTTCTCAGTTGATGTGGGAAAAAAAAAGAAACAAATAGATGAATAACTAACTATGAGATCATTTTTCCTTTAGATGTTATGAAAACATTTGTTAAGCCTCGTTGGTAAATTTGCAAAGAGAATTTTACAGAAAAAGAGTCAATGTTCCATTGAAACATTCCATCTATTCAATACGTGTTGAAAGATTTCAACTTTGAATATGGTCCATATGTTCAACAAACAGTTCACTTAAACAAAAGTAAAGAAATTGTATTAACTCACGATTATTGTTTGAACATTTTAATAAAGAATAAAATAATAATAATAATAAATAAATTTAAGTAAAACAGGCTTAATTAAAACCTTCAAACCAACACACATTTATATACAACGTCCTTTATAATAAACTACAGCTCAATCTCAAATCAAGCACCAAAATCTGCCACAGCGCTCAGGACCTCAGTCTGGGCTGAAGGTTCACGTTCCCACAACAACCCTATTCGGTCAAACACGGAGTGGCTCAGGGACGACTGTGTAAATGTCCTATAGCCCTGACTTCAATCCACATCTCTTGAGAGTCCCAAAAGTGGCTGTCCAAGGATGGTCTCCATCCAACCTGACCAAGCTTGGGAGGAAATCCACCAATACATGTGTGCAAAGCTTGTTGCATCATACTAAAAAAGACTTGAGATAAAGGTGCTTCAACTAAGTGCTGAGTAAAGGGATATTTCAGATTTTGTCATTAAAAA
The DNA here is from genome assembly GCA_024362625.1 of Silurus asotus. NCBI lineage: Eukaryota > Metazoa > Chordata > Actinopteri > Siluriformes > Siluridae > Silurus > Silurus asotus. Next base: position 3,167,068 of record MU583213.1, on the reverse strand, counting down.
AGGAAATTTGTTTTTTTTAAATGTAAGATCATTTAATATGTATGAGACATATCTTTTTCACATGCTTGTCACACACACACACACACACACACACACACACACACACACACACACACACACACACACCTCAAGGTCAAAGTCACTGAGATCAGATTTCTCTGTCATTGTGATGAGAATAATAGATGAAACCCTTGAACTTTATCTTCATGACTTTATATAAGGCTACACGTGTTCTTAATAGAGTCGCACTCCAACAAATCCGTCCGACACGACTGACACCAGAACCTCTATCCGAATGTGATCGCTTGATCTGACACACTAAATTGGCTCGGACACGTGTGTTTGCTCTGCAGGAATGAAGGTTATAGTCGGGGAGTAAAACACTCGGCTGAGCTTTTGTGATTTGAAAAGTGCTGCGCTTTAACTTCCGGCTTTTGCCCGCGATCCAATCAGCTTCGACTTGACTCTGGTCCACCTGGGAGTCAGTGCGGGACTGGCAGCTCCTGGACGTGTCTCTGTTTCGGTAGTGAACATCTGGTGCCGGACTGTTTATATAAAGTTTAATCCACAGTTGGAGGGTTAACAGGTTCCTCGTGCGTGTCGCTAAAGAGCTCGGAATGGACTGGTTTTGTTCGCGGTGTCACCCAGATCATGTTTCACGCGGCATGACCAGACATCGACTTGTTATATTCTGGGTAAGTGACTTTCAGAAACATTCATCATGCAGGATTGAATAGAGACTGAGGGACTGTTAGGTCCTGTGCAGATCTGTTCAGAGATGATGATGATGATGATGAAGATGATGATGGTTGTTCTTTATATACAGATACCATCATCTTCTTCTTCATCATCATCATCATCATATATATCATATATCATATATGATCATATATATATATAT
>MU583213.1:3085400-3166113 GCA_024362625.1 Silurus asotus | reverse complement strand
TGCCACCATTATGATTAAAAAGTCAAAAGATACAGAGAAATCCCCAAAAGTCAGGCTTGATAAAATGATAACGGTGGCGAATGTGAAAAAAAATGAGTGTTAATAAAAAATAAAAAAAAAATGAGGCCTATGGAGACCAAGGCATGTCTTGAAAATGTACCCGAATTATATCATCATATAGCGACGTGAATACACTGTATGGCCAAGCGTTTGTAAACACCTTATTGTCATGTTGAACAATCTTTAAGATTTAGCCCTCATTTAGCAGTTTTATATTATTTTGTGAAATGAAAATATATACAGTAATCCCCTGCTTTACCGCAGTTCGAATTTTGCAGAATTGCATTTTCCACTCATTTGTTTCGCTGATTTTCATTTAATTTAATTTTCATTTCCCTCATTTGTATCGCTCTTGCGGATAGCACGATAGTTAAAAAAACATACAGTAAAACTGTTTTTATGGATTTTTTTTGTTGAAATATTTATATTTTTAATAAAAATATAATCATCAATTACAGTATTGTATACATAAAATAGCATTTATGTATATAAGAATTTAAGAAATACGATTTAAGAAATTGTGCATTGGATACAAATTGGCATTTGTTTCACAATGCATCATTTTTTTTTACATATTTGCAATAATATATTTATTTATATTTAGGTATTAATAGATATGTTATACGTTTATTATTTAGAAAGTTACCAATAATTTGTGACCAATATTTTTTATTAAGATTGATTTCTTCTCGCCAAACTGTTGCTACGTGAAGATGACGTATCACCAGATTTGGCCAAAGATGTATTTTAAAATAAAACATTAACTTTAAGTGGTACAAAATAATTTAACAATATACCACAGCAACACTATGTATAAAAATAAACTACTGTATTTTTGTATTTTAAAAATTATCAAATACCTATTACAAGGGAGGATACAACTTTTTCGCAAACCTTCCATCAATTGGCCTATATGATCTGTTCTGTCACCATTACACGGACTCAGTTGATTAAGTTAACATGTTCAAAAAAGTGTTTGAAATCGGACATAGTTAACAGATCAAATATTCACATACCATTCCCAGTGATCTCTCAGATGAAGGCACCAATCATAGGCCACATTGTTATGATGTCATCATGTCGACTTCTTCCAAAGTATTTTACAGTATTTAAAAAACTACACAAATATGAAACACTGAAGTGCTTTAATACAAAATATGAAGCCATTTTCATCAACTCTATCAAATACACATTACAAAAATACAATTTTAGATTTGAAATACGTATTTGAAATAAATTATAAATACTGCCCATCGCTGCATATCACAACAATATGGAGACCGAGGCATGTCCTGAGAGTCACATAGAATATATATATGGCCGAGGTAGGGCTGCATCTTCTTGGAAATAGAACAAGAAACGTCTGTTTAATCTTTTTTCTTAATTTTTTTGCACTACAAAGGCCTGTTTGTAAAAGGCCATGTGTAAGAATTCAGAAGAGACTTTAGTAAATTTATGATAAGCCAAAGAAATAAAACTGTCTGTACCATAATGATTTGCATATCATACATTTTTTGCATAGTATTGCAGTGAATCATGTTGGGTTGTGTCACACACATATTTATAATAGGATGTGCATACCTTTTTTTAGAATAGGAATTAAACTTGGATATATTTTAGAGAAGCCAATGTGCAGCTTTTATAACAGTACAAATTTATTATTGTCAAAAAAAAGAAATAAAACTGTCTGTACCATAATGATTTGCATATCATACATTTTTTGCATAGTATTGCAGTGAATCATGTTGGGTTGTGTCACACACATATTTATAATAGGATGTGCATACCTTTTTTTAGAATAGGAATTAAACTTGGATATATTTTAGAGAAGCCAATGTGCAGCTTGTATAACAGTACACATTTAAATATTGTCAAAAAAGCTTGCAGCAAAAGTGAACATGTCAAAACTGTGCCCAAAGTGTCAAAATTTTGTGTGAGCACCATTGTTATCTTAATCCTCCTGGGCATGGAATTCATCAGAGCTGCACAGGTTGTTTCTGGGATCCTCTTCCACTCCATTATAATGACATCATGGAGCTGCTGGCTGTTAGACACGTAGTGCTTCTCCACTGACAAGTGGCTCTTTAGCTTCTGCAACCTCTAAAGCAATGCTGCAGCACTCATGCGTCTGTTTTTTGAAGGCAGCTTCTGCACTTGATACACAGCACGAGGACTCAACTTCTTTGACCGACCTTTGAAAGGCCTGTTTCTAGTGGAACCCCTCTTGGAAAACCTCTGTATGACCCTGGTCACTGTACTGTAACTCATATTCAGAGTGTTACCGATCTTCTTAAAGCCTCGGCCATCTTTGTGGAGAGCACAACTGCAGCTCTCAAATCCTCAGAGAGTTCTTGCCATGAGGTGGCATGTTGAACATAAGAGGTCGGTAATAGAGATTTGTACTCAAAGCACTGAATATTTACATGCTCAAAGTTGTATGGTCCTGTTAAGCATGATGAGCATGATGAACAGGACATGAGGTTTTGCATGGTTGCATGACGCAAAGCTGTTATCATTTAGGGTGCACTTCCTTTCGATGCCAGCAATTTTGACAATAATGGCTGTATGTTAAGTTATTTTTAGAGGACAGTAAATCTATACATACATACAAAGATATGGTCTACACAACAGTTCTACTTATTTCACATACTTTAAACAAATGTCTCTATTCCTTCCATCCTTCATTCATTCACTCCCTCGATATGTGAAGGATTTTCTCCTTTTAAGTTACATTTAAAAAGCAAGCACAGTTTGTGATTTCTCAGTGTTTTGATGTTGAGTGTTCTCGATGTTGAGAAGCTGGGGTCAGAGAGCAGGGTCAGCCTCTCTGGAGAACAGAGAGTTACTGTAAGAGCCTTGCCCATGTGCCAAAAAGTGGTGATTTGTCAATGCTGAGGCTCGAACTCCCGACATGCCGATCTGTACCCCAGAACCTTAATCACTGAGCTACCACTTCCCTGTATTTATCAAAATAGAAATACATATAAATAGAATGATATCTAGTATGTACTATATGCAAAAGTGCATGTGATAACATAGTACACACAGTAACTGTCCTGCTAAGACCTGTACTGCACAATATGAGTTGTAGAGTCACTTTTTTGGACCTATGCAGCTCTATAATGAATAATAATATAATGAGCGTTCGATGTTTAAGCATTTTATAAGAATGGTAATAGTGTGAGTTCTGCGAAAAAGGAATTTTGGCATCATTACCAGTTAGGACGCCACGATTGTGTCCCGTATCCTAATGCTATTACAACATGGGTTTTTATTTATGGTTGTCTGTATTTATTTTATGTAATTAGACTTCAACATGGATATCGATTTCCGACAAATGATACCTCACATGTATATGGCCAAACGTTTGTGAACATCTCGTTGTCACGTCCAGATGTGTTTGTTGAACTTCCTCTTTAAGATTTAGCTGTTTTATATTCTTTTGTAAATGCTATTCTGCTCTAGTGTCAGCAATGTTACAGCCCCAATGTAGTGTCAAATCACACTATTTATTTGGAAAAACAAAATAAAGACTTTGGAGTGGCCTAGTCAAAGTCCTATTGAGATGCTGTTTCATTACCATAAAAAAGCGATTCATGCTCGAAAACTCTCCAATGTGGCTGAATTAAAACAATTCTGCATAGATGAGTGACCAAAATTCCTCCACAACGCTGTAACAGACTCTCGCAAACGTGTGATTGCAGTTGTTGCTGCTAAGGGCGGCCCAACCAGTTATTAGGTTTGGAGGGCAAACACTTTTTCACACAGGGCCAAGTAGTTTTGTATTTTGTTTTTGCTCAATAATAAAAACCTTCATTTAAAAACTGCATGTTGTGTTCACTTGTGTTATCGTTTACTAATATTTAAATTAGTTTGATGATCTGAAACATTAAATTGTGACAAACATGCAAAACATTTGAAATCAGGACTACTGATCAGGAAAACTGTACCAATTTCCCTTTTTCTCACTTCCTCTTTCTCTCTATCACTATTATCTACTAGCAGAATTATAATTAAAAAGCACTTTATTTCTAAGTATGTTTGCACTTATGAGGAATTTCTTTTGGTGACAGAAGCTTCCACTTGCACATTTTTTTTATAACGGATATATAAAAAAGCAAAACATTATGTTTTAAAAGAAGGTAAAGAAATTATTGCACAGAAAAGTAAAGATTTAGATAAGTAATTTTCTGAGCCATTTTTCTCACTCTGGATTTATATAGTTCCTGTAGAGTGGGCAAGGGAGCACCTATAATCCTTTCAAACCGTTCAAACCGTCCTCAGTAGTCTTCTGATGTCTGATTGTGTAGCTGAGCTAAACCAGACGGTTATAGAAGTGCACAGGACACACTTGATGATGGCTGAGTAGCAGCAGCTCATATAGCAGGTTCAACTTCCTCAGTCGGCAAAGAAAGTACATCCTCAGTTGGGCATTTTTAACAATGGAGTTGATGTGATTGTCCAACTTAAGGCCCTTAGAGATGGTGGTGCCCAAGAGCCTGAATGACTCCACTGCTGCCACAATGCTGTTCATAATGGTATGTGGGGAGATTGCACGGGGTTCTCTCCTGAAATCCACAATCATCTTCACTGTTTAGAGTGTGTTAAGCCCCAGGTTGTTATGACTGCACCAGGCAGCCAGATGCTAAACCTCGCTTCTATATGCAGATTCATCACCGTCATCAATGAGGCAGATCAGAATCAAAATCAGAATCAGGTTTATTGGCCAAGTGTGTTGACACACACAAGGAATTTGGTTCCAGCTGTCAGATGACTGTAGTGTCATCTATAAACTTCAGGAGCTTGACAGAGGGGTCTGTGGAGGTGCAGTTGTTGGTGTAGAGAAAAGCAGTGCGGAGAGAATACATCCCTGAGGGGCACCAGTGCTGATAGTATGGATGTATAACATAAATTTCCCCAGTTTCACTAGCTGTTGCCCACCTGTCAGAAGGCTGGTGCTCCACTGACAGGTAGAGCTAGAAACCGAGTGCTGGGTTAGTTTGGTCTGGAGGAGAGTTGGGTTAATGGTGCTGAAGGCCGAACTGAAGTCCACGAAAATTATCCTTACATAAGTCCCCAGTTTGTGCAGATAGTACAGAATGAAGTGCAGTCACCGCATCACCACAGGCCTATTTGCTCGGTAGGTAAACTGCAGGGGGTCCAGCAAGGATCCAAGAATGTCCTTCAGATAAGTCAACACCAGTCTCTCAAATGACTTCATAACCACAGATGTTAGGTCTGTAGTCATTGTGTCCAGTGATTTTTGGTTTCTTTGGGATGGGGATGATGGTGGAACGTTTAAAGCAGGCAGGCACTTCACAAAGGTTCCAGTGATTATCTGTTAAAGAATCGTGAAAGGATGGACTCCAGCTGGTCTGCAAAGATTCTTAGACAGGCTGCTAAAACTCCGTCGAGTCTTGGTGCTTTTCTTATTTTTAATTTTCCTTCTGCACATCATTTTCACTGATCTGAATTATAAGAAGTAGGGGAGAGGGGGGCTGCTGAAAGTGTTGATAATTGAGTTGTGAAATGGTCAGAATTGGTGTTAGGTGTGAGACTAGGGGTTTCAAATCTACAGTAAATCTCACTAAGGTCATCAACCAGTTGTTGATTTCTTACAGAGCTGGGAGATGATGTAGCTTATAATGTCTCTAAAGTAGGGTCATTGGCTGAAAACTGCTATGTACATATATATGGCAAGATTCATCAATAGTCATTGCCATCAATTAGCCATAGGATCAATGGATATTTGTATGAAAATCAAAAAATATCACTCTTAATTAGTTATTGGTTAGTACTGCACTATACAATGTGTCTCTACAAGCTGTCATAGCTAGGTGCTATGTATGACAGCACCTCATTTCTGCATTTATTAGCAGATGTTGGTTCATTGTTTGATTGGTCTGCACCACTTCCCCTTCCTTACTAATTTTAGCAAAAGTGTCATGCTGTGTGGTGAGATTATATCTAATACATTTTTTTCGAATGCAGCCATGCTGAATGATTTGCTGTCTGTCTGAACCAAAGAAATAAAAGCAAACTTTCTATACCATACTGAATTGCATAGCATACAATTTTTTTCTATTGTATTGCTATGGGCTGAAATATGTGCCACCAGAAACTGAATTTGAATAACATAATTTGAAATTGTATTGTTTAATTTGAATCATTGCATTGAAAAACTGATTCTGAATTGTATCATTTGAAACTGAATTTATTCAAAAACTGAATCTGAATTGTATCATTTGAAATTAAATTTATTCGTTTGGAACTGAAGTCCAATAAAATTTGATCCTCACTGAAAATTAAACTCTCTATATATCTTCACATTCACTTCTCACAAGATCAGAGATACAATTCAGATTCAGTTTTTGAATAAATTCAGTTTCAAATGATACAATTCAGAATCAGTTTTTCAATGCAATGATTCAAATTAAACAATACAATTTCAAATTATGTTATTCAAATTCAGTTTCTGGTGGCACATATTTCAGCCCATATATTGCATTGAATCGCATTGTGTTTTGTAAAAGTCGGATTGCACTGCATAGTAATAGGGGTGAATCATATCACATCGCATTGGTAGCTGCTTCATATGTATCGTTACTGTTTCATACAGTTGGCTATGCATGCGAATCACATCGGCCTCAGTTATGAAGGCCGATGTGATCTTCATAACTGAGGCCGATGTGATTTTTATAGAAAATCTTCCATTCCTATAAAAAAATGTATATAATGTTATTTATATTAGTGAACATCTCATTTCTGTGGTGCCATAATGCAACATGGGATAAAAATTGTAAAAAGGCAAGTTAATCTCATTTTAAGTTTTTTGAAAGGGTTTGTGGTCCGGATTTTGAGTTCTTACACTTCAACCTAGACAAATCATGTTTCCTGTAGCTTGTGGTGGGCAGAGGTGTACTGTCATGCCAGAGCAGGTTTGGGCTGCTAATTTTTATTGATGGGAAACTGCAGCGTAACAACATGTGTAGACATCTTCCACTCCGGTACAGTGCACTTTCTGCACCTCAACAACTAGCCATAAGATCAGTGAATATTTGTATGAAAAAATATAATGACACTCTTCTTTAATAAATCTGTGGAGAGTACTGCACTATACAATGTGTCCTTACAAGCTGTCATGATAGCTGGGGGCTATGCATGATGGCACTAAGGCATTTGTGCATTCGTGGGTAGATTTTGTGAAGTTTCATTCTTTGGTTGGTCTCCACCACTTCCTCTTACAAGTGTCATGTTTTGTGGTGAGCTTGCCAGTTCTTTTGTTAAAGTCTACTGCAACCTTTCCAAATGCAGCCATGAGTTCCATACATTCTCCTTTTTTTTCCCGAAGGCATTAAAGTCTTCAGTATGAACAAATTTGGAAGACATATGGCTAAGAAAGATATTAATTTCTCAGCATACCTGATAGCACCTGAACCTAGAACCTAAAAACCTTGACCGTGACTGTATTTGTCTTAAGTCGCATTTTTTACCCATATGCAAACATTTGACTAAAGTGATCCTTTTATTCATTTCATTTCAATACAATCCCTATTACCTATGATTTATTTAACAGTCTGGTGTAAGTCTGAAAGTATAATCAGGTGTGAGAACCTTTTATTTGTGACTATAATGATCAGCTGATCACCTTGTGGCTTGAGAATGCGGACCAGCTTGATTGAAAATTATAGAGTTAGTGAGATTCTTTATCATGGGTACTTTTAATAAAATTATGCATATTTATTTAAGCCATAATTGGTTACTTAATAGAATTAGTACATCTTGAATCTTTTTTGTACACTTTTCTGGCCACAACTTACAGAATATATATATATATATATATATATATATACACTTTACTATACTATAAACTGGAAACATACCAGCAAGAATGTAACCTTGCAAAACTCTAGTTCTGCTTTATTCAGAAATAAGATAAATTATGTGTTAAGTAATATTTCTACAATTCTGTATGGGTTCATACATGTGGATCATGAGCAGTTCCTTCTCTTTTCTATAATCTTTTTTTTTCCTTTTTTTTAAATTATTTTTAACAATCAGCTCTCATTGTCTCCTGTGTCAATTAATTTCAATAAACTTTTATTTGTACAGCGCTCTTAACAATAGACATTGTCTCAAAGCAGCTTCACACAGATAATGTGGTAAGAAAGAATGAATAAGAATGTACTTAGATTGTCCCTAATGAGCAAGGCGGTAGCTGTGGCAAGGGAAAACTCCCTGAGGTGGAATAAGAAAGAATCCTTGAGAGTAACTGATTTAAAATTGAATACATTCCCATCTGGGTGGCACCGAATATCCATTTGAACGGAAATCGAAATGATGTTGAGGTGTGCAGGTGATCAGCTGTCCTTCTCTCAGTCGTCCCTATGATGTGGTTCTAGATGAGTTACCTTTTGTATTCTATTAGGCCTTTTATATGCTTACATGCACAGTACATTAAATAATGAGGAAATAACACACATCATCTGGCTATTAAACAGATGGATACGATGTCATTATTGACAGGTGCTTGATAAAGGGGATTCCATATAAACAGTGCTGAGAAACTAAACACAGTACAGTGGTACCTTGACCTACGAGTTGAATTCGTTCCGGGGACGAGCTCGTATCTCAATTTGCTCGCACATCAAATCAATTTTCTACATTGAAAATACTTAAAATGGCATTAATCCGTTCCTCAAAATGAAGCCCTGTTTTTATGTTTCATGTTATTAAATTATGACAATACATTTCTAAATAACAAATGTTGTATAAAATCATAATAGAAATTGTATGTAAAGATATAACAAGGTTTTACGCAGTGTATTTTACCTTGGAGATGAGGCGATAAGCTGAGGTGGAGGGAAGTATCCCTAAACATTTTTTTTACTTTTTCGTCTTTGCTTATTTAAATTTTCGTCACAATCTTTGCTTTCTGGCTTCGCTTCGCCATCTAGCAGCGGCGTCTCGAGCTCGTACCTCAAATTTTAGCTCGATGAACAAAGCAAAAATATCCACCGAGTGACCATTCGTACCTCGGAAAACTCGTACATTAAAGCACTCGTAGGTCAATGTACCACTGTACTTTCTTTTAATAATAATAATAATAAGAAAGATTATTATTATTACTATTCTTTTACTTATATTTACTGTAAGAATTCATACTTTACCGTGTGGACAATTTATGTTCCTTTGTTATTTGCCATTCATAAAGTATCCACAGTAAACATATAATCCCCCCGTATACACATAATAGCAGGAAACACAAGAGATATAACCCCTATGTTTTTATCATAAACAAAAGCCCTGAACAACCGCAAAAACCGGTTACTGGAACTATTGTAAGATGTTGTGATAAATTACTAGCCTGGGCAGGTTACTTGATAACCTTTGGGTGTAATTTGTTTTAGAGTGTGATCCTGAGCATGTTGCTGTACCCAGTGATATCGATGTTGGCGGTTCAGCTGTACACAGAGCTGAGTGGCAGTTATGCTGCTGGACATCATTCTGTATTGCTCATTAACTGTCCCACTGAGCAGACTGCTAGAGATGTTGCCAGGTACACACACACACACACACACACACACACACACACACACACACACACGGATACACACACTCATCTTCACATGTATATGACCTTTACCAAATACTAACACACTTCATATACAGTGTCATGTTACATTTATTCACTTTATTTATAAAAAAAAATCAAACATTTACTGTACTTACTTATGAAAGCATTTTTTGTTGCTTTCAACAAATCACCAAATGCTTTGGTACATTCATTTAATTGATTGTGTACAATTGTCTGCTGTTTCCTACCTCATCAATTGTTTGTCATGTTGACCAAAATAGATTATGCAGGTTCTCACCTGAACACGTCTTAACCCCCCAAAACATCTAGACATTACTTTATTGCATTAAATGCAAAATGTTAAACCAGTTGTCATAATGTGTGAAGATATATATATATATATATATCTTCTTCTTCTTTCGGCTTCTCTCACTAGGGGTCGCCACAGGGGATCATCCATCTCCATACCCCCCTGTCCTCTACATCTGCCTCTTTTACACCAACTACCTGCATGCCTTCACCACATCAATAAACCTTCTCCTTGGCCTTCCTCTTTACCTCCTTCCTGGTAGCTCCATCCTCAGCATTCTCTTACCAATATACCCCATGTCCCTCCTCTGCACATGTCCAAACCATCTCAATAACACCTCCCACAGTCCTATAAACTTTCCCTTTCACTCTCGCAGATACCCTCCTATCACAAATCACTCCTGTAACTCTTCTCCACCCACTCCATTCTGCCTGCACTCTTTCCTTATCTTTTCTAACACAGTCTTTACTTAACATTCTTAATAAATTACATGATTATATAAAAACAAAGTGGTGGATAGAGGTTTGCAAACTCCTAATGCTCCTTTGTATGAAACCTTGTCTCCATCTCCTGCTGTGAGATTTACCTATAAATTAAACAATGATGTTCATGAATGCCAACGCTAAGGTGGAAACCTTTCTGTATTTTTATGATAATGATCTAGTCTGAGAGAGAAATAGTTATCAGAGTCGAAACAGCTGCTTCCCTTGAATGTTTTGTTTTCATTTTTTACCTCAGTGCTTTGTTCTCCTTCAAGGGACTGCCCCCTCCAAATTGTGTATAAAACCACAATGTTCACTCTGACGTGCAATAAAGACTACTGCTGTAAGATACCCGAGTCTCCTGGAAAAAAAGTTTACAACAGGACAAACACTAGTACAGTGCAGTAGAAGTGTAAATTTCAAACCGTCGTTTACATGAGGAAATACCTAAACTGTGCACCGTCATATTGACCACATTGCTAAACATTTTGACTGTTTTGTTTGTTAACAATGACAAAAAGCACAGGAAATGAAAGTACAGGCTTTTGCAAGCAATTGTGTTGAGCTTTTTGTACTACCGTAATTTCCGGACTATTAAGCGCACCCAAATAAAAGCCGCACCCACTGAATTTGACAAATATTTTTATGTTGAACATAAATAAGCCGCACCTGTCTATAAGCCGCATGTCTTCACTGAAACTAATGAACTTTACACAGTCTTTAACAAAATACAGTGTCTATTACACGGCTTGTATCTAAACAGTAGCCTACCAAGAAAGTTATTGTTCACTGTCTTCCTCCTTCCTTTCACAACTATTTCTTTCGGGAGTTTTTCTTTTGGCATCGTCGTTCGTTTAAAAATCACCATCGGTGAAGCTTTTCTACCGACGCCGTGCAGCTCAGAACACAGGTGAAGTGTGTTTTCATGCCCGGTTGTTTTCAGCGTGATGAATAGTTCGCATTTCCTGTTGTCAGTCCGAGTGAGCGGCAGGAAAAAACGTCAGAGGAACTTCATCCATATTTATGATATGGTGCTTCCCGATTCAGTGGGAGCGCATCTGATTTAATATAAAGAGTCTTATTGGTTCACCTGAACCCGTTCCGCAATTTCATTGGTCTAATGTTATGGGGTTCAGTTTTTTGGCATGGAGTTTGTGAAACCAGGAAAACCAAGAAAAACCTTAAATTAGCCGCTTCATTGTTTAAACCGCAGTGTTCAAAGCGTGGGAAAAAAGTAGCGGCTTATAGTCTGGAAAATACGGTAATTGTTTTGGAAAAAAAATGCACTGACTGGTTTGCAAATATTAGGGATGATTAGAGATGTATGTATAATTTCAGTGTCATACTTGTGGTCTGTCATCTAGTATTTTACAATGACAAATCTACGAAACTGATCAGTTTAGATAGAAGTTTTGTAGATTTGTCATTGTGAAATACTTGATGACAGACCACAAGTATGACACTGAAATTATTTCAGTCATAGTTCTAGTTCTAAAGATTATAAAAGCTACTAAAACTGATCAGAACCAAACAGACTTGTCTGACTGAATAATGATTGGCAGGTGGTCTAAGGTAGTTTTTCCTTGTCACAGTCGCCATGGCTTGCACATCAGGGATAAATACACATCGTTCACCTTTACTCTTAAATTCTGTAAAGCTGCTTTGAGGCAATGTCTATTGTGAAAAACGCTAAAGAATTAACAAACTGACTTTTATTTCCACTGAAGCATGACAAGGTCAGATTAACTTTGTTGTATTTTTGGCATTGTCATTTATAAAATTAGGATTTTATGCTACAAAAATAAAATAACATTTCAGAACATTAGATTTTAGAACAGTAAGACATTTAAATCAATCATTCTATTACCTACTTATTTTTTATTTATTTATTTTTTTTTAAATAGTGTTGATTTCATTTTGGTGCAGCTTGATTCACAATTCACAATTATCACACAAACTGCTACAACACAATAATAGCAACTGTAACTACAGTAAATGCAAAGGGCATTCAAGGCCAAATGATCAGGAAAAATATCTTACTTCAGTGTAAATCGAGGAAAAAATGTAAACTGATACTGTGTATGCAGATACATGCAAATTGCGGATTTTGGATTGGTACTTTGCTAGATTTAGTCACTGCTAAATTTGAATACAGTCCTGACTAAAACACAAAACAACACAAGTATATGCATCCAAATGCTATTTAGGTTGTGTAAATGAGTAACCAAAAAAAAAACCCAGTTTCTGCACACTCTTTTATATATTTTTAGTTGTTTCCAGATATTTTTATTTGATGCCACCTTAATTTTTCACTTTCACTCAACTGATCACCATTTCGATGCCATGCAAGCATTATCTTTTGACTTTCTCATCACTGGGCTTCCTCCCTTCCTTCCTTCCTTCCTTCTTTTGCCCTAGATAACTGCATAATAGCAGTGCAAGAGCAGCTCAGTTGTTTATTTAAACATTCCTTTTGCCATTTGTAACTAATACACATTTTTTTATAATGCTTTGATTTAACTATATTATAAAGAATACACATCTTTCAAAATGTAATAACACGGTATAAATATAATACAGTATAACGAAGAGTATAAAAAAAACTGACACACATTTTACATAATGCTGTAATATAACTATAATTAAACTACACATCTTCATAAAGTTGTAATTTAACTATAATTTAACTAACACACCATGCATAATGTCATAATAACTCTAATTGATGTTATTGCCATTATCACATCCTTGTGTATGTAAAGTACATACTGACTTAAAGCAACCCACATTTTTCAGACTGAAAACCACAGGAATAGAAATGAAATTTTACACGAGAACACAATTCGTATCACGTCACTGTGTTCGTTGTCAGTGAAACGACCGCCGTGGAATCACCAGCATTGTTTTGGTCAAAAAATCTCATTAGTGCAGTGTGTCGTGTGCAAAGGTAAGTGTAATAGTAAGTGTGATAGGGATGTGAGAGAGAAAGAGAGAGAGAGAGAGAGAGAGAGAGAGAGAGAGAGAGAGAGAACACTGATGTCTTTGAGTAGATATGCAGTTATATGCCAATACTCAGAATTGTAGAAATGGCTCAGCACTACAAGTGATGGCAGTGTTTTACTGAATACTGTCTGAATATTTTATTCTGATTGGATAGAGGGTGTGTTCAAACAGGCGCCGGCCAGTTAAATCACCATTTTGAATGAATGTGCTGCCTTACAAATAACCATAGTAACATAGTCATACACTCCCTCTCTCTCTCTCTCTCTCTCTTGCTTTAATAACTCTATATTATAATTCAATTATTGCACTGCTTTATTTCTGTACATGAAATTTGATCTGGAGAAGCCGAATTCCAGCTTTAATGACAAATGTGCAAAATAATTATTGAGAATGAACCCACTTTTATCCCTCATTCAGTCAGTTTTGCAAACTCTAAAGCACTCCGCTTTGCCTCGTTTATTCACTTCCTCATAGTGGGTAACAAATCCTGTAACACACACCAATCCGTGGATTATTTCCCCAGTATAAACCAGTTTATAACAACACATGAGTGTTAAATCTCGTATTACTTGCAAATGTGTGAAATGGTCAATCAAAACATGGTCAGTTCAGAAGTGAGGTACCTGCAGTGGACATTTTTCTGCATGTAGGGTAAAAGCATCAATTCGGTGCAGTTACGGCCAAAATGAAGAGACTGAATTTGTGTAGCATATATAGAGAATGTTGTGCTCAAGTAGTAATTTTATCATCAAGACAATACGAGCAAATGCAGGAAACAAAATGAAATTGACTTGAGCATACATTTGAGCCATCAAAGTAATTAAGCATAAGTGGTTACGTTTGATTAAGTGGTTTATTAATGTTTTTTTTTTTTATGAAAAATGATTTACAGTCAGACCCCAATGTATGACATATAGACTTGCGAATTTTCGGCGATATGACAGTCACGCCAAAAAAAAAAATCGCAGAACATCAAAATTCAGCCAAGAAAAACGTTTAAATCTGCACGCGATCAGTAGATTAACACGGTAAACAGTGGGGAAGAAAGGGGGGCTGGCAGGCATGCGTTGGTGGACCCGCAAAGCTTTGTCGCTAGCGTGTCTTCCTCTAGTTAAAACGTGTTCAGTGTTCTCAAAGCCTTAATGGATCTTGTGTGTGATTTTTTCACTTCCAAATAATTACGTATGATTTTGCATGTTTGATGTGAATTCTTGGCTGAAATAGAGCAATTACTGTCACTGTAAAACTTCCTATCACATAAATAAGTCAGATATTAAAGCTTGAGGTTTAGACTGACTTGGAGTGAGACAGTGAGAGAGGCTTTCTAACACAATGGCACAAATCAGAGATCTTTGGTTATCATGAGAAATATGTTTTATCTGTTATAATACCATAATAGGACAAATTATACTGTGTATTCATTTGAAACACTGACCTGAATGCTTTATGATGGGACGGGGTGACAACATTAAACACGGTTAATTTATTAACCTACAGGAGGTGAGGGTTAAACTAGAAAATGTGTAACTCTTAAATCAGTCAATTCAGAAACAAGGCTTTGAAACACATTAGATCCGACTTGGCAATAAAACAATGAAGCAGCCTTCTTTATATACACAGTATATCTACATTTACATTTATGGCATTTGCCAGATGCTCTTATCCAGAGCATTTTACAACTGAGCAAATGAAGGTTAAAGGTCTAGCAGTGGCAGCTTGGTGGTGCTGGGATTTGAACTTGTGCAGTTGAGTCCAGTGATTTAACACTGGGATACCACAGTATGCACAAACAAGTAATCACTGAGCAAAAACATGGCAACTGAATACAAAAGAGAAACGAAACAATAAACAGGGCATTGATGGTTTGGACATGTGCAGAGGATGGACATGGGGTAAATCGGTAGGAGAATGCTGTGGATGGAGCCACCAGGAAGGAGGTAAAGAGGAAGACCATGGATGGTTTTTGGATGTGGTGAAGGAAGACATGCAGGTAGTTGAGTTAGAGGCAGATGTAGAGGACAGGGGGGTGTGGAGACGGATGATCCGCTGTGGCGACCCCTAATGGGAGCAGCCGAAAGAGGAAGAAGAAGGTGATGAAGACAGGACCAAAACACATGGCAGCCCACACTGAGCTGACTTGTCAGGGATCAGGGTTAGAATGGTTGAGTTGAGTGAATAGATAATAAAAATGTTTCTCTTTCAGATACATCATGGAGAAAAGGATGGCAGCATGTGTGAATATTCTTCCTCGTACATCCACCATGTAAGAACACACTGGCTTTATTTTCTACAATACATTTACTTTTCAACAAAACCTTTTCGTACATTTTCTTTTTCATACTTTTTCTATTATAAAGTCAAGTCAAATAGGCTTCATTGTCATTTCACTCATATACAGCAGGAGTGAGCAACTTTTAAAGTGATGCGTATGCTAGATTATTTTGCCTTTAACCTGTAACAGGTTTAGAAAAGACTTAAAACCAAATTATTTTAAATTTTGTAGTAGGGGAGTTTGTTGTGTTTGCTGAGAGAATTTTAAGTTGTAATCTCAGCTATTGATTTTATATTTTTTTTACATCTGTGCATGAGCAATATTTTTGCCGAGTGTAATTATTCCTTTGGAAATCAAGCTTGTTACTGCATGCAATAACGGAAAGACGTTGCACCTTTTGTCCGGCATAAATACACGTGGATTTTTTTATATATATGGTTTTTATTTTTTTACATATAATAGAAGGAAGGAGATTACAAGTAGGAACAGTTAGTCAGCAGGAAGAGTTAATCAGCAGAAACATTCTGAAGTTTCCTGTTTGGCACTGCTCGTACTGGGTGTAAAATCATTTTACAATTGTTTTCCAGCAAGCGGTTTGTTTTATTTGCAGGATTTATCGAGCATAGCGTGTTTTATGCAACAACAAAGAAATTCAAACACATTTAAATGCAGACTGAGTTATAAGGTATAATGCTTTAGAATGAGGTTCTCCAGTAATACGACATGAATGGGTTGAATAATCCCTTCCGCTCGTCTACAAAATATATACTGTATATATATATATATATATTGTTTATAATTTTATCATCTACTTTAGATGATTTCCTGTTAAGCAATTTAAATTATTTTGAGGTATGGAGGTTTTTTGGAGAAGCTAAACAGATAACTGAGCTGTTATTGTTTATTGAACGTACAAGTTACACAAAAATTGAGTTTGAACAAATTTTGTGTTTGTGGATTTTTTTTGTTTACTTTTGTTTATCTATACAAAAAGGTGTTCGGGTTTTTGGTCTTTAGGGGAAGCATCGCATGTGGTCACACAAGTAAAAGTGTGTGTGTTTGTGTGTGTGTGTGTGTGCGTGCGTGCGTACGTGCATAAAAGAGATGCGCTATAGAGAGAGAAAGAGAGAGGCAAAGTAAGAGTGAGAAATTCATTCTCCTCTAGAAAGAGTGTGAAAATTTGAGAATTTATTTGAGAACACTTATTACAATATTACAATCATACATTTTACTTACTATAATTATATAATTTATATTTTAAAGTATAAATTGTGTGTGTGTGTGTGTGTGTGTGTGTGTGTGTGTGTGTGTGTGTGTACAGTATATGTATATATACTTTGAAAGTGTTAAATGATATTGCACATGATATATATTCTCTCTCTCCCTCTCTCTCTCTCCCTATATATACATATATACAGTGCCCTCCACAATTATTGGCACCCCTGTTTAAGATGTGGTCATGGACTTCTAAAAATTCTCCTTTTTTTTAAAACAACATAGAACCCAAATGCAAAACCTTTCATTTAAGTACATTATTTTGGTGGTAAAAAAATCACACATTTAGAAAAGAAAAAAAAAAACTTGAAATCACCACAATTATTGGCCCCCCTAACAATTCCTCTGAAAATTTTAATTTTTTTTTTTTTATATATATTTTTCTTTAGTTGCTAAGGTTGGTCAGGGTATCTAGGGACTTTTAATTAGTAATTCATGATTTTCTGTTTCCCTGGGGTATAAATATGACGTGACACAGAGGCCTAATTCTCTTACCCATTTGTCAACATGGCAAAGACAAGAGAACACACCATTCAAGTAAGGCAGATGTGTGTCGACCTTCATAAGTCAGGCAATGGCTACAAGAAAATAGCCACTCGCCTTAACTTGCCGGTATCTACAGTCAGAGGAATCATTAAGAAGTTTAAAACAACTGGAACAGTGACAAACAAGGCTGGAAGAGGTCCCAAGTTTATCTTGCCACAACGCACAGTGAGGAGGATGGTAAGAGAAGTAAAACAATTTCCCAAGCTAACCGTCACAGAATTGCATCAAAGAGTGGCATCTTGGGGTCACAGAGTCTCCAAAACAACCATCAGACGCTCTCTACATGCCAACAAGCTGTTTGGTAGGCATGCAAGGAAAAAGCCTTTTCTCACTAACACTCACAAACGTAAACGTCTGGAGTTTGCTAAGCGGTACTGGGACTTCAACTGGGATCGTGTGCTTTGGTCAGATGAGACTAACACTCTAAGTGGGTCTGGCGTAAAATAAAAGATGAGTATGCCGAAAAGCACCTCATGCCCACCGTGAAGTATGGTGGAGGATCTGTGATGCTGTGGGCCTGTTTCTCTTCCAAAGGCCCTGGGAACCTTGTTAGGGTGCATGGCATTATGAACGCTTTGAAGTACCAGGATATTTTAAATAAAAACCTGATGGCCTCTGCCAGAAAGCTGAAGATGGGTCGTCATTGGGTCTTTCAGCAGGATAATGATCCAAAACATGTGGCAAAATCTACACAAAAGTGGTTCAGCAGTCACAAACTCAAGGTCCTCCCATGGCCATCTCAGTCCCCAGACCTCAACCCAATCGAAAACCTGTGGGGCGAGCTAAAGAGAAGAGTGCATAAGAGAGGACCCAGGACACTGGATGATCTAGAAAGATTGTGCAAAGAAGAATGGTCAAAAATCCCTCTCTCTGTGTTCTCCAATCTTGTGAAATGTTATAGGAGGAGATTAAGTGCTGTCTTGTTGGCAAAAGGAGGTTGTACAAAGTATTAACATCAGGGGTGCCAATAATTGTGGCACACATGATTTCAAGTTTATTTTTTTTTCTTTCTAAATGTGTGATTTTTTTACCACCAAAGTAATGTACTCAAATAAACTGTTGGATTTTTATATATATATATATATATATATATATATATATTAGGTCCGCTGGTGGTCTAGTGGTTAGGATGCGGCGCTTTCACCGCATACATTTCTTCTTCTTCTCCCTGCTCTTAATTTAGATGTGCGCACATAATACTGTATGTGCGCGTAGTCAGAATTGCAAGAAAAAAGTCAGTTTTTTTTCTCACATTTGCATGAGTTTATATCTCGCTATTCTCGCAAGTTCACATGCATTTACCAATGTGTTAACTATTTCTTCATTTCTTAAAATTGCAAAATCGCTGACTCACTCATTCTGCCTAAAGTACAAGATGGCAGCTGTGCCTTGATGATGTCAGGTTTCAATTAACATATTCAAAATCCATTCAATATATTTAGACTTTTTATTCAATATACACAGAATCTATTCAATATATGAAGTCTTTTCATTTTCCACCTCACTGTCCTACCGGCTGCCTTTTAAAAGTATCGCTGGGCTTGAAGACAGTGAGGGTCCGCCACTCCAATTGGGCTCCAGCTGTGTCTTGTAAGGACGCCACGCCTCCCCATTTGCTGCGATAGTCACGCTTGCCCCTCTCGGTACCTGATGTGGAGGCCTGTCATTACAATACATACTTAATTACTTACTTACTTACTGATTATTAATCACGTGAAATTATTTTAACTCTTACTTTTGTCCAGGAATGGCACCTTGCATTTTTAGCACTGTTCTTATTCTGTCTTATTTTATTATTTTATTTTATGTCTCTCTCTCTTTTTTTTTTTTTTTTTTACTTTTTGTTCCAAAAGAGCTCCAGCTTTGCTCCGCCTTCAAGCCCCACCAAGAACGTTGCCTCCCCTATGAGCTTCACCAAGGTCTTTGCCCCATCCCCAGCCTTTGCTGATAATGTGGCTCCGTCCCTGAGTTTTGTGGTCATTCTAGTCTCCGCAGAGGACAAGGAGCCCTTTCCCCGTACTGTTTCCTGACAGAATAGTCTGGACCTGCCTTTTCCTGAAATTATCCAAAGTGACTTAAAGTTATATATTTTATACAACTGATCAGTTTAGGGTTAAGGGCCATGCTGAAGGGCCCAACTGTTAACAACAATTTAAACCCACAACCGTTGCAATCAATAAGTCCAATATCTTCGACCTGGGCATGGTGGATAACAGAGCGTTGCATCACATACAAATATCTCATGCAGCAAAAATGATTGTCATTAGTAAAGCAAGAGACCCAATGAAAACAATTCAACAAGTCATCTTTCATTGTAGCCACAACTGCACCACCTGCAGACATCGTCTCTAGTAGAAGCATCAATATTGATCTTATGAAATGACCCCTGGTTTTTACATGTATTTTTGTGCATTTATTTTGTGCATTATGGTTTTCTTAGGGATTTGAAATTAAGGCAAATTGTGTGTTTTTGTGCAAATTCTACAGGAAAGAAAATGTGGCGAGGACACTTACTAGTCCTTAGCCTTGTGTTTCTGTGTAATGAGTCAGCTATATGTGGTTGAAATTATATTAAAAGCTTCTTGACTTGACTTGACTTTATGATGTCCACCTTTTTCATAAAAAACAGCTAATAAATTCATACAAATATATTTGAGCTTGTGCTGTTTGCTACAGATGAGGCTTGCGATCTTAGACTAGTGCGTTCCCCCACCATCCGATACAGTTTATGCCAGCAGAGAAGGCCTTACTGGCCCTGATGGCCCACTACTGGTTTAAACAGAATGTAAGGAAATTGAAAAACCTTCAGTATTTCAGTGGGTGGAAATGCAGGTGATGAGAGAGATCATGAACAAAGACCAGGCTAGGTGGAGCTAAGATTTAGGCCATGGGAAAGAAAATAATCAAATAATGGTTAATGGTGAGATGTCCTGCCCTCTTCTTCCTAAATTGCAAGTTTCAGTAATATGTGTGAAAGTTTGCACCACCTCATCAATGTTCGAGGCACATCCTCATTTCTATACAAGCTATTTTATTTCATTAACAATTTATAAATCATTGTTTACATTCACACCGAACTTTTTTGTTTTTCAGGTGGTAACTGACTAAATGTTCGGGATTTTTAAGTTGTTACCATTAAGTTTAAGACGTTTGCAGTTTTTAAACACATTTATGAAAGAAAAATATTTTTGAAATATTTTCATGTTTTTTTTTTCCTTTGTTTGATTAGGAATCCTGCAAGTATCTGTGTTTTCACATTTATGATTTGTGACTATTTGGTTATTATTATTATTATTTTTTTTTATTAATGCTTGTTTTTGACACCTCTCAAGACTGTATACTGATTGACTGTAACTGTGTTATATATTATATTAACTTATTTGTTTATAAGGTATTACTGGAAAGGGGAGATTCAAGATTCTTCCGAAATCCTGCTGGTGTGTAAAAATAAATTCTAATAATATTTTTATAAGCTTTCATAGTATTAATTGCAAAGACTGCAATAAGTTCTACTGCTTTAATGATGTAAAGCAAAATCGTTTACAATTATGCC
Source organism: Silurus asotus (assembly GCA_024362625.1). Taxonomy (NCBI): domain Eukaryota; kingdom Metazoa; phylum Chordata; class Actinopteri; order Siluriformes; family Siluridae; genus Silurus; species Silurus asotus. The sequence continues at coordinate 3,145,035 of MU583213.1, read as the reverse complement.
AAAATTGAAAATATCTAACAAATATATCTACATTTACATTTTTTAGCTGGTGAGGACTAGAACTTCTATGATTCATCCTCTCACTGATTTAATAAAGTAAGTGATATTTCTTTATTTAAAACACATAAGTAATGTCATTTCGATTTCTAATGCCGGTCTGTGTGTTTCTCTAGAACCGTACATCCATACCAAACTCCAGAAATCCTCAGTTTACCCATTCAAGATGGAAGTCTCTCCTACATGAAATGGATAGATGATGCAGTTCCTAATGTATGACCCTTATCATCGCCCTGTTGTCAAATAAGAGCGCGTTCCTATTGGCTACAGAACATTTATATTTTTATTTTTTATAGATGGTGCTATATCATGGAATATTTGTCAAGGGGACATGGACTGGTTATATTTCATTGATGCATAAAAACTAGGGCTGTCAAAAAACGTTAACACTAATTCATTTAAACAGAAATTCTTGACCATTTTTCTAAAATATTAATAAATAAGTCAAAAAGAGGCAAAATTAAAACCGTCAACACAACACACATTTATTCCTGACATCCTTTCTTTACTCAGATATATAAAAAAAAAGCATAAAATTCCGCCATGATGCTTCTTTTATTCTTCTTCATTGGTTGTTCACATTCTCAGTAGAGCATTGCTATTTACTATGTTAACGGATCATAGACTTATATTCCTATTCCCCAAACCAAAATCCGGCATGATGCACACGTCCGGCATTTAAAACAATCCATGTGAAAAACAACCCAAATTCCCGTTTGCTCTCCTGAAGATTTACGTATTTTAAAACACCATATTGACAAGAATATTTTGTCTTCATGCTCTGTGTTGCGTCTGGTTTCACTAATAATAAACATACATTTGCATAAAGCATCCATATTTCTTTATGCCCATGTTGATTAGAGTAATAAAAACGTGAGAAGTATTAATTTAACGTACGTTTAAAACAGTTTAAAAATATTGTGGCGATTCGTCACGTGACGATCATGCGATTAATCGCGATTTAATATTTTTTAGCGATTGACAGCCCTAATCAAAACATCACCAAATGGATGCAGATTAGTGCTGATATTTGTAAGATCACAGGTTTAAATGTACGCATTTTTAGCTGCCCAGTGGTTTGGCATGAACATCCATTTGAAAGGACATGTCTTATAGGAAGACAGGTCAGGACATTGTTGGATTTCTGTATGTAGAGTATCATGAACTTTGTTTAGCTGTTGGTCAGGTGGGGTTTAAAAAAAAAAGAGTTAAATGGCACAGGATCTTGATAAGACTGTTTTTTGCGTCAATTACCAAAGTTTATATGGACGAAATACACCTGCCTTTGCTCAAAGTGACCTTGTAACAATAAGAGATAAGTGTGTGATCAGTCATTTATAATGTAACTAACTTCCCACTTTATTCAGCTATAGTTATCTTGACAAGAGTTTTGATAGAGGACAAATAAATGTCTTACCTGTCCAGCAAAAATAGCGATAAAACTTCCTTATTTCAGTCCTTATATGAACTTTATCTCTGCAAACATGCTAGGAGATTTTCAGAGACTACAAAACAGCTTGTGACTATGGTCAGAGATACGTGGTTAGGCCAACACTTTTCTAGACTAATAGCTGTGTGGCAATGTTCTTGCTATTATGCTGTGTAAAAAGAGGGTTACTTATGAACAGATCCATGAAGTTAGAGAGCAGGGTTAAACTTACTGTAAGCACCAGGAACCATGTCTCCTACAATTTTTGCATCCATGCATTAATCAGTGAACAGTGTTTCAGCGTTTCATGCATATTTTTGCAACCACAGGATTGCAGTTCAAAAGGTTCAGCTTGTTCCCCCAGCTAGGAACCTTGTGAAATAACCACATCTCTTGCACACTTTGCAACCTCATGGTGAACAGAAAGAGAAGTTCCTGAGACAGGTTGCACAGAAAAAATGCTACCATGAAACCGATTCTGCTGGACATGATTCCAGAAAGACAGTGGTCTTTTTAAGCCTTTTCTTTGTTATTATATCATATCAGGGGTCACTGCAATGTGCCTGTTTATGGACTCATCATTTAGGAACATCACTGCTTTTGAGGACTGATATTCCAAACTATTGTCTTGCTTGGGCAGAGGGTTTTAGACAAACATCTATGGCCATACTTCTGATCAGAGGAGACGATAGGATGCACCACAGGGTAGCTCGATTCAATGGGGCTGAATGTCACCCTGCAGATATTATAGTGCCTTAACAGCTAAGAAGTCTGCTATGGGCAGCTCCGGTTGCTTTTTATAAAGCATGTGATTTATAAATGTTCATATTTATTTGTGAATAATTGTTAATCATTGTACTAAACTGATTTACCTTTCTGTTTTCTTTATTTTTTGTCGTTTTTTTTTTTTTTTTTTTTTTTCTTTATTTTTTGTCGTTTTTTTTTTTTTTGTTTGTTTCTGTTGTATTGGTACTACAAGTTCCTAATGGCACGATATTGCAAACACGTTAATCTTCGGACTGTAGCAAAACATCTTTTATGTAATACAATTCTGCATTCTTTGTATTTAAACATACCAAAGTTTCTGGTTTGTATGACACGATACAAAAATACTAGCTATACTAATAATAGTGCCGTTCATCCTGTGTCTTTTTTGTTAACGTTATTATAACTATTCTGTTCTGTTGGTCTCTTCTGAATTTCTTGCATCATCAGATCAACTGACATTCGGGTGTTGTGGTCTAGCAGTCTTTGGGAAACCTGGTAGTGATACGAGTGAAATCTTGTTTAGCCGCTAGTGCAGCACGGCCTCACGGCATTTCGAGATTATAGTCACAACATGTTCTCTATTGATTTGCGCTCATAAACACGAATTTCTCTCGCTTTCTGTTTTCGGCGTCTACGCCAAAGTTTTCTTTCTGCCCCTGGATACCACAGACGCAGTATTGTTTTTGTTTTCCATTTGTTATTGATTTTTTTATAATCTTCATGCACCATTACTCACCATTTAAGCAGGAGATTTTATCTTTGTTTTTATTGCTTTATAGTCAGTAAGCTCCAGTCAGAATACAATAAATAGATTCTCCCGGTTGATTAAGGAGACTGTGCTAAATAGAGACACACATTTATTACAGTACAATCCTCAATCTTACCCTAACCGTATATTTTCTGACTTATTCTCTGATAAAAATAGGGGGAAAAAGATTACCTTGCATTTCTGAAAGCATTTACCTATAAGTCTTTGGCGTCGCTTCGGAGACGGAGCCAGACGCAGGCAGCCGTGCTGAGTGACACGAAAAAAAAGGGAAATCAGTGTCCATGAAGACGAATCAATCTTCTGATACTCTATGCTATTTATTCGAACAATGTGACAATTCTTATTAAATTTAAAAAAAATAATACACGCCTACATTACAGATTCCCAACCCGAACATACACTTTTTTCTGTATATCCATCCTTCATTTTACTGCCAACGACTTCAGTACTGAGCTCTACTTATTTACATGTTTGATCACAGAAGTTCCAGTAGCGTTCAACAGTTGCTTATAGTTTAATAGGGGGAAATATATGCTTTTAACCCTGCATGCCTTCATAGAGGTGGCATCTAATTGTAGTTACAACATTGGAAGCTCAGAGAGAAGGATTAAAGATCCATCTGTACTTCTGTTTAGGTCACTTTTATGGAAAGGGCATCAACCAATGGTTGGATTATGGCAGCAATTTTTGGTTAACGATCTCTAAATCGAAATTAGATTTAGAGATGGTTAATCAAAAATTGCTGCCAAATTCCAACCATTGGTTGTAAAATTGTTGATCTTCTACCAGCCAGGTTCATTACAGCTCCGTTGGTGGTTCTTACATATTGCATTTCAGATTTGGAGCTATTTGTTTTTATTCCCATTCATAAATTCACTCATAATCGATATAAACACAGACCTGATAAAAAACAGTTAAACAAATAAACATTTCATTACAATTCTTTCTAACAATCTTTTCGGTCAAAATTATTGTTTATTTGTTCGTTTTTGTATATATATACACACACACACACACACACACACACACACACACACATAAAAGCAGGTAAACGTTAACCAAACCTTATACTACATGCAATTATACATTATGCCGGTTCAGTGGGATAAAACCTAAAAAATGATTCTGACCAGTGAAATTTCATAAATATTTATTTAATATCAATGAACAATACGAACTACAGCAGTGATCTACAGCACTTGCTCAAATAATCATAATAATAATAATATTAATAATAATTATAATAATAATAATAATAATAGATTTGTTTGAGGCCACATCTGAAACACAACCATTTACAAGTAGTACTTGGCATTAAAAACAATGGCAATACAATTTTTAAGACACTTGGTGTTTTTTTCTTTGTTTTTGTTTTTTTTTTCTTTGTTTTTTTTTTTGTTGGTGTTTTTTTTTTTTTTTTTTTTTTTTTTTTTTTTTTTTTTTTTTTTTGGGTTTTTTTTTTTTTTTTTTCAATTTCAATATTAGCAACAGTTTCAGCGACAGTCTAAACAGTTAATATTGATTCGAGTACAAAAATCCACTGCGGAATACAACGAGGAACGAGCCGACAGAGGGACGGGAGGCAAACAAGAACAAAAATGTAAAATTGGAAACATCGTCTTGTCAGTCGCCACACCGTACACTCCGTTCCACGGGTGAGCGTTAAAACTGCAGTGCAACTATAATACACTGAAGATCGAAATTTGCAAAAAAAAAATTGTCCAATTTTGCTTTTCAGTCAGGCTGCTACTAGTGTTGGATAATGGTTGTTGAAGCATATACAGAATTAGAAAGAAAAGAATTGGTTCGAGGGCATGCATTTTGCGTAAGATGATGCCAGTCTCTCCCTATCTTACATGCCCATGTTTCCATCTCCCTTCTCATTGTGTGAGACAGGACATAAACATGTAGATTATTATTTCATGATTACTTTAATCCTTCTTTGGCCTATTTAAGTAGAACGTAATCTGCAGTGTGAATTCAAACCTTTGTCTGACATTATTCCCTTTTTTTTTAATGTAAACTGTCTTGTGAAGATATCAAATCCTAATTCTAGTGTTTCAGTGTACAAAATCCCTTTTTTAGTTTTTAATATGATTGAAGGGAGGCATGCAGGTGTTCAGGAGCCCTTTTAATCCTTTTTTTTTAAAAGAGTGCACTTACATAGTATTATATTAGAGCCGGCAACAAGAGCCGAGGAGCGTGTGCTAATGAAACAAAGCTTGTGTCCACTTAATGAAACAGCCATAGGTAGTTGTTTTTTTTTAAGTGTTTCTAACTACTTGCCTCATGGGAATTATGATCCATGTCCTGTCTGATTGAATGCAGTTTGCAGGGAGTTGCAATAAAATGGCACTTGTGGGAGACTTCTGCCCTGTTTGCCAAGATTGTTAGATTGAGTGTTTCATAACATTAAATATACCTATATACTTTATTTTCAAGTTTTATCATTAAATATGTTTACACACACTGATCAGGCCATAACATTCTGACCACCTGCCTAATATTGTGTTGGTCCCCCCTATTGCTGCCAAAACAGTCCTGACCCTTCGAGCATCAACAGCATTAACTTCTTCAGCAGTTTGAGCTTCAGGAGCTTGTCTGTTGGATCAGACCACACGGACCAGCCTTCACTCTGCACGTGCATCAATGAGCCTCGGCTGCTTATGACCCTGTCGCCAGTTTACCACTGTTCCTTCTTTGGACCACTTAAGATTGATACTGACCACTACAAAACTGCAGTTTTGGAGAAGTTCTGACCCAGACGTCTAGCCGTCACAATTTGTCAAACTCGCTTAAATGCTTACGCTTGCCCATTTTTCCTGCTTCTAACATTTCAACTTTGAGGACAAAGTGTTCACTTGCTGCCCAATAAATAAATCCACCCACTAACAGGTGCCATGATGAAGAGATAATCAGTGTTATTCACTTCACCAGTCATAATGTTATGCCTGATCGGTGTATATACAGTATATATAATATAATGTGTTTATCTTAATGTGTGCAGATGAATAGATACTTTATTTTTGTTTAACTCTTTAAAATAATTACAGTGTGCAATTGACAGATAAATCACAACATGATTTAAATTTTAATCGATAATCTGATTTAGGTGCTTGAGATTTACATTCAGGCTTGGTTGCTATGCGATGCGATGCTATGCTATGCTTTGGATCATATCATTTGACCTGGAAATTTGTTATGACCCCAAGTCTTCCATGGCTACATTATCATTAAGTGTATCTGACAAGTTCTGTGTCATCAAAACCTGATTGAGGCCTTGCGATTTACTTCATACAGGAGGAAGCCTTTTTTTCTCTCTCGCATTTTTATCCCAGAGCGTATTCACTTTTTCTTTTCCTTACAGCATATTTGATATTATTATGACTGTTGCCAAGTTCAGCTTGAGTCTCAATGAAAAGACAGAAACACACATACACACGCACGCACGCACACGCGCACACAAACAAGTGCATTTTAACCTTCATATCACACTGGTTATTGTAAACTCACTCAGGTGCAAAGCTTTGTGGTTCCATTTCTACATCACCTAGTGTAGATGTGGACGGATACAAAAGTAAAAAAAATCCGAAAGAAAAAAAAAGAACTAAACACATAGAGCGCATGTGGCATCGAGGAGGGGTGGCAAGAGACACATTACGGGATTGTCATCACTTCAGGTCCAGGATGTCCTCGTCGAAGGATGTAGAGAGTGTTAAAGTGCTGGTCAGGGGTGGGCTGCCCTCAGGAGGCTCCGCCTCTGAACCGGAGGAACAATGTCGTTGAATGTCAATATCCCCATCGATACACTCCAACCCGACTCTGGAGGATTAAACATATATTGTTAAAAACAATTCAAATATGTGGACAGGCTGCATGCTCCTACTCCCATTACATGCTCCTCGTTTTATACACAGAGTCTTTTATACGTCACACACACTAAAAGTAGCAGCACATAACATGCTTGCACTGATTTGCAGAAGGTCTCCCCAACTTCTTCCCCTTCTTTCACAGTGGATCATCCATCTCCACACCCCCTGTCCTCTACATCTGTCTCTTTTAAACCAACTACCTGCATGTCTTCCCTCATCACATCCAAAAACCTCCTGCTTGGTCTTCCACTTTTCCTCCTTCCTGATGGCTCAATCCTCAGCATTCTTCTATCGATATGCCCCATGTCCCTCCTCTGCACATGTCCAAACCATCTCAATGACACCTCCCTCACTTTGTCCTCAAAACCTCCCACATGCGCCGTCCCTCAGAACGTCCCTGCAACTAATATTTTAAAAAGACATATGACTTTTTTTTTATATTATTGATAAGAGCACTCAGAGAAGATGTTTTCTAAAACATCCAGAAAGAGATTTAAATAAAGGGGACACTTGATTCACACACATGGGGAATTCCAACTTCTCAGGCCAAATCCATTTGCAAGACGCTTTTGTTTAGGACAGGAAAATAAGTCTACCTCCTCGGACAACTGGTGCGTTTACAGCGTGGGGAGAAAGCTTCAGCTCTACGGGTCTTTGATGCGCATGCGTTATTATTGTCCCAAATAAACACTGAGCTGCGTCCAAACTACGTCTCTGCTTGTCCACATTAGTACATAGCTTCTGGATACAGTCATGTGAAAAAGAAAGTACACCCACTTTAAATTCCATGGGTTTAACAATGACAATCAAAATCAGCTGGTCCTTGTTAGGTCTTAAAATTTGGCGGTTCACTGACAAAAAAAAAAAAGATTGAACTCCATCCTTTTAACGTTTGGAGACAAATCATATGTAATGGACATTTAGGGATGTGGGGATTGTTTGAGATTCATCAATGATCAAGGGATCAAGTAACTTACTGCTCAGTGCTTGCGATTACTGCTGGTCGCCTTTTCTCCTCCTCCCTAGTTTTTCTGCTTGTCTTCCTCTGTTTCATGGAGCCACTGTCTGACTTGCTACTGGGTTCTTCAGCTAAACCTGGAACAAGAAGCCCAAAACAATCTGAGTACCCAGTCAGAACCACAAGCAGCATGTATTGATCATGTATTCTCCCAACTCAAGCATTTCACTGCTTATTTATAAGATCAAATGCATAATTGGTTGTCTGTTAAAAAAATAATTCTGTCTGTTAAAAAAATAATTCTGTCTGTTAAACACACACATGCACACACATTTACCCAGCAGTTCTTTCCTTGTTCGGCTGGCGATCTCTTTGATCTCCATGCGAGACAGTGAGAGAGAGGGAGTGGTGGAGATCATGGAGGTGGGACCTATCACACCAGGCACTGCACCCATGAGCATCTTACTGACTAATGGCGATTTAAGTGGCCTCTCTATGCTTCGCCCTACTAGGTTACAGAGTGGGATCTTATAGATGTGTTTGAAGGGAGCTTCGCCTGGAATAAAACAAGAGCGACACAGTTAAACTTTCATTCGAGGAGACAGTATCTTTTATTGATACTTCAACAAAAAACATTGAAACAAAAAGTTTAATTGTAGGACCCTTCGAGGTGCCTTTTTTAGGGTTCCAAAATGCATAGGAACCCTGTTTCTTGCTTCGGCAAGCTTTTATCCAGGTAATTTTCTATAAGGTCTTGTGTATAAAGTTTAAATTAAATCTTCACCAAGCACAATAATTCGCCATCAGTCTGCTACATTAACACTGCATGAACACTACACCCCAAATAAAACAATTTTTTATCCTGTGTTCAGAAAAAAAAAGATCAGAAAGATCAGAATAAAATGACACTGTTTACCACTAGAGGTCTATGAAAACCTAAAAAAATTAAAAAATAATAAAAAAATGAATCAATGTATACCACATTAGCAGAAAAGGTAAAACAGCTTGACCTGCAGTGCTGTAACAGCGTTGTCATATAGTGACATCATTTTGCAAGTTAAAAGAAATATAAGCATGCAAAGGTGCACGTGTTTATGGAACCACCACACAAAAAATAAATAAATAAATAAATAAAAAATACACACACACATATATAAAGGGCTTCATCCTAAAGTGGTGGGGAAAAAAAATGATCAGGAAAATATAATGACCTTGAACATTACTCCAGAATCATTAGCTCCAGAACTTCTTTTGAAAAGAACCATTGAGCAGTAAAGAATGATTTTTGGATCGACTGGGGTATGTATAGTATATAAGGTGGCACAAAGACAAAGTTTTGTTAATCATTTAACATAATGGGGAGAATTAGAGAATATACACATGAAAATAGACTAAAGTTAACTAAAGGTTAATCTGACCTTAGAAAATGCCCATACTCACTGTTAAACAATAATTAAAACGTTTAAAATAGCCAGAGACAAAACCTGCCTGAAAAAGTGTATTTTATTATCTCCTAGTAAAGAGAATAACCAATATTTCTCCAAGGCTCATGAATGGTACATTGCAGAAAAATATCAATAGGATCATGAAGTATTTAATGCCACAATACTCTGAATGCTACCCCAGTCTACCAGCAGAGGTCGCCATCACCTCAGTACTAGTTTAGTTGCCTCAAAAAAAAAAAAAACTTTACATTTGTTCCTGATTCTGATTCATGAGTGCATTCATGCATTTTATTTAGAAGTTGCATATATAAAGACATTTTACAAAGGTGCCACTGATTCTGGAGTTGACTATAGGTTCTAGATGACTTATTGAGCATCGACGATTCAAGATCTGTGCATTTCTCCGAATTTAGTGCAATAAAGCATAAACTTGGAACATTGAACTTTGAACATTGAATCCATATATTTAATAATGTGTGCTGAATTCTTCAATATTCCATATAGAACCTGAGAATATCAAGGTCATGTGGCAATGTCTGTTTTCACAACGCATGCACAGGCGAAGAAAAATCCCTCCTAAGGTAAAACATTAGGGACCTCCGAAAATATCACACATATCAGGACAGGGTCGATTCGAAATACAAACCGTAACATGTAAGGACAGGGCCAATACCGAAAAAGCTTTTATATTTAGTATTTTAAACATTTTTAACCAGTCAATCAATTAATCAATCAATTTGAACAGAGAGACATATTTATCCTACTATTTAATAAATTGTGGTTTGTTACATGTACATATGATGAATATATATAAAATGTTTTAGTTTATGATTAGATTCAACATTATTGTCATTGTATAGAGTGTACGAGTGTACTATTTATATATATATATATATATATATACACAACATATTCCTCTTGTTTTTCTGCATCATGAACCAGGAAAAATGTATTTTATAATGTTGTATAAGTAAAATGTAAACAGTAAATGTCGTTATTAAATGCTATAAGATTTTGTCCCATGATGCAGAGATGTCAGCTGCATGTGGCTGATAAAAGTGCCAGGATGTACTTTTGTTACAGCCCCCAAATATGTCTCGATTACTAGAGACAGTTAGAGACAGAGGTTTAGAGAGAGAGATAAAGAGAGGGAAAGAGAGAGAGAGAGAGAGAGAGAGAGAGAGAGAGAGAGAGAGAGAGAGAGAAGGGCGTTGACAAAAGTATCCATGGTAACAAAAAAATCTGTTAGTCATGCAGTGGCAAATGTGGCCTTCTTTTATCCAGAGGTGACCCTTCCCTGCCACCGAACACCTTAATATTTCTCTCTCTCTCTCTCTCTCTCTCTCTCTCTCTCTCTCTCTCTCTTTCCAAAAGAAGGGATGGCCACATTGTGTTTACTGAAGAGATGCTTAAAGCCCAGTCAGCATGTGTCTGTGAATAATGAGAGCAGGACCACGGCACACTTCCACGGAAGTGCGTGTGGGTGTTAGTGAGGCATTATGGGTATGGCAGGCAAAAGCAGGAGTCCCTTTAGTACCTTCAGAATCTTTAGACATGTAGAGGGAAAGCTTGGTGCCGTAGGGGATCCGAATACAATCTGGACCAGGGGACGGAAAGAAAACGTTACACCAACCCATCCCACACAGATTAAAAACACAACCTTTTACACACTCAAACACACACTGGTCACCACAAAGCAGACATGGGTACATAAAGAACATACTGTCCAATAAATCAAACATAAGAACATGAAAATTCATGTATAAAAAAAAAAACACATTACTGTGATTTAGTGAACAGAAGGAAAAAATTCAAATGAGACGTACCGTCACCGAGGGGTGAGGGGAAAATGGGCATCTCATATCCTGTCGGAGTTTGAGGTGAACTCTGGGAACTGGTGTCTCTGGAGCTACAGTTGGAGGCAGAGTTGACTGGAGCTGATGATATGAAGTAAATGTCAGACTAAAGGAGCAAAACAAGAAAAGGAAACGGCATCAATAAAGCAGCATTTGAAAATGTTGCCATTAGCAACTAACCTCATCACCTCTCTAAATAAACCATTCACCAAAGGTAATGCAAACCAAACATTTTAACAAATCTATTTGTTTAAATATCTAGAATATAGTCAAAATGTATGTACTTTTTTTTGTTTTTATAAAATTGCAGTAAACTAAATATACGATAATAAAACCTATTTTAAGACATTTAAATTTTCGTAGTTATTTTTTTTTTTTTATTTTCATTAAAACACATATTTTACTTACATTAACATGATACTTACCCTGGATGCAACCAGATAAAGCTCTGGGACCACAGCAGTGTAAACCAGGTTTCCGTTTACCACCAGTCGGATCTCTATGGAGTCGGTGGTGAAGGCCAGAATGTAGGGGAATGCGCACACTGTAACACAGAAAGTGACATAACAAAGAGATCACCAAATTATTATGATGAATGCGTCCTGAAGGATGTAGGGCGGCCTTTGCACTGATTAAGAAAGTATCACCATTGTATGACACAAAGCACAAAAGTATAATCTGTATTACACAGAATTTAACACGCAACACAAATCTTACTTAAAGCACTAGTACACTCGGTCTTATTAAAGTGCATGTTAAATAAACTTAGTATAAACCAAACCCAAAACTATCTGAACACACTATATACTGAATATAAAAGCTTACCAGGTACAAGTACACACACAAAATTGTACAATTTTGATAAAACCCAGTCACTTACCAATACCATTAGGCATTTGATTCCAGCTGAAGTGAAAATCGAAAGAGTTGGGCTGAATCATGGGTGTGGCCCCATTAAACGGACACACCTTCTTGTAGGCGCAGAGATCTACAAGCAAACAATTTGCAGGTATCTTAAAGGACATTAAAAACTCTAAATGAATATACTGACAGACTCACTAACGGGTCCAGGTGATGTAAGTTCAAATGTTTTATCAATATTGATAACAGTAATTTGTACGTTTTTTAACTGGGTTACAGATTTAAAAAAAATAATCAAGTGACCTTTTTTCAAATGTTCATTACTTTAAATAATTCATAATAAAAAAAATATTTTAATGAATCGTCCTCCAAAGGGGTCTGAATACATAGAATGTAGAATTTTAGTTTTGTATTTGTAATACATTTGTAATATGTTTTTGCCTTTATGGGATAATAATCAGCTTGTAGACAAAATTAATCAAATTTCATTACGAATAAAAAAAATATATATAATGTTTGCAAAACCTGTAGTTTACCCGTTTTTTTCTTGACTAATAGTGTCCACCCTTAATAACTATCAGCTTTAAAAACGTATTATAATATAACATAACATTTGAATCCAATTAAAAAATGTAAATACTATGACTGATATAATGATAAATGAATAAAGATGATGGCAAAAATGTTGTGCCAAATGTCAGATTTATTTGGATATTACTGCATTTGTATTATTTATTATTATTGTTGTTGTTATTGTTATTATTTTGATACATTTTTACAGAAACTTACTGTTATAGCAGAGCAGTAACCCGGCCTCGCCATCTTCATACACGTCTATAGCCGCTACAAAATTGACCTGCAAAAACACACCCACGCACACCGACGATCAGCTGGTTGCGAATCGACGAGCTGGACATAATCTATGAGTATCTAAGTGTGCTGCTGACCCGGTTGGAGTCCACATGGTGCAGTCGGTAGGCGTCCCCTGTGCTCTCATTGATCAGGTCAAACTGGTGTTTGTATGCCACGCAGATCATGTGATCATTCTCTCCTGTCGGCCCATCGACCAATGCCATGACAACTGGAGAATCACACAGGCAGATCTCCTGTGTGGCATACACAGACAGGGATCAAGGACAATGGTTCCCTGCGATTCCTGCACAGCCTGTCGTATTGTGTTCAGCTTCGCCAAATGTAAGGATTTGCTCTAGCAGAAGTCGATGTTTGCTTTACACTTCATGAAAGCAGCAGAGACAGAAATACAGCACACAAGCGGAATCTTGCTACCTGAGTCAATATCGTAGGTTAGTTGTTAGAAGATGATAACAGTCAATAGTGACTTTTGACTTGCAGACAATTTCTTCTGTATGTTATTATCCCCTAGTGGCTAAGCCAGTAGGTGACTTTAAGCAGGATTGTGTAGTGCTCCCTAGCCATAACCGCATACCGTTTTCACTAGTGAGTCTGCTTTGTTAGCTGGACTTCACTAACATGTGATATTGGTGCCATAATTAAACTTTCCTTCCAGGCCTTTGCCTACATAGAGCTTGAGTTGAGTAATGTTCCATTGTTAGACACTGTTTGCAGTTTATTCTGTGAAACCAGCTGAATTACACATAGCTAGGCCTGGAACACCTGTATTAGGACACCTGACTTTCCCATCTATACATGTTTCTTTCCCAAACTTCGAAGGCACACAATTGTACAGAACATCTTTGGATGAAGTAGCTTAAAATTTTCCCTTTGCTTGAACTGGAAGATCCAAACCTGTTCCAGCATGAGAATGCCCCTAGATATGCTTTACACAAGTTGGAGTGAAAGATCTTCTGCTATAGAGCTCTGACCTCAATCCTATTAAACACCTTTGAGATGAAATGGAACGCTGACTGCACCCCAGGCCGCTGCACCTCACCTACATCAGTATCTTACTTTACTAACACACTTTAATCTGAATAAGCACAAGGCCACTCCAAAATCTAGTAAAATATCTTCTCAGAAGGGAAGAGCAAATTGGGACTAAATGTGGAAATCGCTGTTCAAAAAGCACATACTATACTTATGATTAGGTGTCTGCAAAAAACCTGTTGAAGTGTCCTATGATGTCAAAAAATGAGTAGTTGAGTTAAAGATATAAGTCACCGCATTTTTTACTTTTATTGGCTAAATCTGGTGACTTATTTCTTTAACTCCGCCTTTTTATGTCAGAGGACACTTCAACCAATAAACAAGCTACTGTAATACTATTGATTTCTTATGGTATGTGCTTTGCTATACTGTATTTAAATTTGACTTCCTTTTATAATTAATAATTCTATTTTTAGCAATAAATTTCAATATTGTAACATAAAACTCAATAAAAAGAATTCCATAAAAGTGTTTTGGTCTATGGTGCTATTCGCGAGTGAAATCAGCCAAACAAATTAGTCATGTGTCAAATGCAATTACGCGATAAGCAAATCTTATCAGTATACTTTCTCATCCTCTCCTACCCGGATGTACTGGAACTCCTCGACAGGGGAGTCACTCGCGCCGATGCTTGTGCTGACACAGCTGAGGCAGTCGAGACGCGGCTGTTTCCTTGTTATAAGGAGGAGCTTGTTCCTGATCGCCGCCACAATGCGAAGCTCCACACCATGGTGTGTGTTTATGGAATACAAATGGCAGCCTAAATTGACAACATAAAACACATTTTAAAAAGATGTATTGTTTTACCCCTTTCCCCCAACCCCAATATTTTTGGTATCAGTTGTATGGCCAATTCAATATTAAAAATATCCTCCTCTCTTGTCATCCTACAGTATAAACACATGGGTATTGGTCATACAATTACAAACATGGGTATGACAAATAAAAATGTTCTTAATAATAAATACAATATTCGCAGACATTGCAGTGATTATTTGGCATAATATGAAATAAATTGGCGAATAATTCCAAGTTTACATATCAGTGTGCACAGTTAAAATCTTTTATACCTTTGGTTTTCTCCAGTTTGTTTTCTCTGCTGTCACATTTGGTGCGCACCAGCTGCCTCTCCTCGATCCCGCGCTTAAGAGCGCTCAGTTTATACACGTACAGTCGGGCGTCTTTCCCTGAAATACAAGCAAAAACACATATGTGACACTGATATGAGAAATAGATAGCAGATTATAATGTTTTATCTTGCATCAATTTCGCAACATGCTGTTTTTATGTTAATTTGATGTTGATTGTAGGAAAGACACTGCTGTCATGTTTTGAGTCCAACACAGCCAGGCGATAAATCAAGCACAGCAGTTCCTCATTACAGAAAGCCGAATTGATTTTCTTCTATTTGTCAAGCAGGCCTGTTGATTATGAGTTAATAACATGCCAAAACAATTATTCAACACTTTTCACTGCTATTTTTGCTTGTTCGCTTCCTAATTAAGCGTATAGCGCTCATACACACTAAGGGAAGTCCAACAGACTTCTTATACTATAAGACTTCTTATGTTTCCTATTTGCTGGCTATTAAATTGCTGTAACTTTACAGAAATCGTCTGGTTTCTGCAAAAGATCCTACTTCAGGTGGTTCTATCTAGAACCAGAAACTCTGAAAGACAGTGTTTTGTATAGGTGTCTGCTATTTCCACTGGTGTCTCTCTAATGAGCTTTGAATATAGATAACATTAAAGACTCACACTAACTCTGTATGTGTGTCTGTGAGTGTTTATAGGGAAGTGCTGTTTCCACAGGTGTTACAGAGCTCATTAGGACCGAAGACACTGTTTTGCACACATTCTTTGCATTCTGTCCTCCTTATTACTTTCATTATTTCGTCTGCTCTGTTTATTTTGGTTGTCAGGTCTATGCTAATAAGCATCAAAAAAGCAACATACAGCAAATCCTTGGAAAAACTGAGATTCGTATAGAAACTCGCTAAATAAGACAGTAACCTCGGCTCACCAAGTTAGTTTCACTAGTGTGATTTTACTATCAAATAGATAAACACTTGCAATGTCCACAATATTTGACCTGGAATTTCTACTTTCTTTGTACTAATCATTTCTAATCGAAAAGCAGCGAACGCTTTCTCACACAAACCTTTATCAGCCCTCATAATAAGAAGATCCTGAGGTTCAAGTACATGCATCTGTTTAACTGCCAAGGTCTTGTCGATCACTTGAACCGGAGGCAGGGATGGAGAGTCTGATAAGGAATGAAAAAATAACAGCAAACAGTTATTTAGCAAATAAATAGATGATTATACATATAAAGAATTATATATGTAACATAAACCTGTAACTACTTTGTATTAGAAGTTGTCTCGGCTTCATTATCATCATGTGCAGTGTATATTTTTAGAGTATGACATAATCTGTTATTTACTACTACAGGTACTACAATTAATTAGAAATTAAATATGTAGCATTTAATCCACTTGTACTGATTATATCTT
This sequence comes from Silurus asotus, assembly GCA_024362625.1. Classification (NCBI taxonomy): domain Eukaryota; kingdom Metazoa; phylum Chordata; class Actinopteri; order Siluriformes; family Siluridae; genus Silurus; species Silurus asotus. Next base: position 3,128,600 of record MU583213.1, on the reverse strand, counting down.
ACCTGCACTAGAAAGCAAGGGATCCGAGGCTACAAAAACAAAGCAAGAACAGATTTAATCCATGTACGCGATATATGAATTGTTTTTATTGCAATGTACGTCTTCCTATATACATTTTGAGACGGGCTTTAAAATTTGACAATGTACAGAAATTCACATACTTATGTATGAAAAACTATATTTGAAGAAATACTATATTTGAAGTTACAGTTACAGATTTAACAGCTTGTAAAAAAAAAAAAAAAAGGAAAAAGAAAAAAAAAAGTGTTACATGTTATTTTCAGCATGTGAACCGCTGGTGGTTGATAATGAGATATTCTTACCCTCTAACAACACGACCCCAGCTGAGTCTGTGGCTACCAATAACGATTGCCCCCAGGAATCTCCACAGACGATTTCATGTGCAAAGCTACTGTAAAAAGACTGCGACTCCCATGGCTGCAAAATTAGATATAAAGCTAGCAACAATTCTTTGCAGTTTTTAAATGGGTGCTGAAATGCAATAATACACGATTAGACAATAATACTACAAATGCTGTTTCATATTATTTTGTGTGCACATGCACACTTTCTAGAAGTATGCTAATCATGAATAAACATAACATAATGAATATCTATTTAAATGAATGACTGTATATGATGTTTAAAAGAGCCCAGATGATGCATAACACTCAAATCAACTGTATGCCTAAAGTCTGTAGTGTACATACTGTATATGGTTTACGCAACACTTTACTGTATATAATAGCTTTCCATTCTTTTATTTTAAAAAGTGTTAATTCCAGAGTAGTTTAAACAGTACGATCAACACAATAAAAAATAAACTAAATTTTGGGAGGACACTACTGTATATGCAGTAGCACATGCTTTGCCAAAGACGTTTAACATCTCATAGCATTCAAAAGAGTCTCAAATATACAGAAAATAGAGATTATAAGTGTGGTAATAATATATCCTTAAAAATATATTACTATTTTTTGTATTCCCAAAAAACTATTAAGATGGTTGTGGTAGGTATTTGGTGCAGGAGCAGATATATTGCTTGTGCAACAAAAATGGTCGTGTTCATTATTCATCTTTAATAACTACTCTATTAGCATCACCGGGTATGAAATTACCAATGTAATTGCAGTTTGGGAAAGGAATCTAACAAAGTTAGTTAAATCAATATCGTCTATCACAAACTAGTGAACAGGACATAAATGTTCCTTGCAAGTTCTCTAAAAGTTCTTCTCACCTCTTTCCTGCAAAGACCAGTGTTGACTAGACTAGTAGGTGCATCCCCTCTAACTATGGTCTTCAATTTCAATGCCTAGGACAACAAACACATAAGTACATTCCATTCCATGTGTTTAATCCAACACATTTCTGTGTTGAATTAAACGATGCATATTTCAAAACATTTAAAACATTTATTTAGGAAAATGCAGGATAAAGCTCTGTGATGCACATATTGTCTTTAGTGTGTGTACAGGGTGTGAAATACCTGCCCTATCCGGACAAACTCTGCCTGGCGTGCCTCCTCCTTCTTGCGGGCTGACTTGGGTGATTCAGGCAGCACGTCACTAAAGGACCGACGGTTTAACATGTTCTGTGGAGAAAAGGGAACCTACAGGAGCAGTAACACAAAAAACACACACACACACAAAAACATACACGGGTCTTAGAGAAGGACCCAGGGGGGGAAAAAATGCAGAAATCCAGAACAGGGAAATAGAAGGTAGCCAAGAGGCATCAAAGCAGGCACTGGGTAAGAACTTGTTGTTAAGAAACAGTATTAGAAGCTTAGCAATAATAAAACTCATAAATCTAGGGCACGGGAGGTTGAGGCTAAAACCTAGGGGTGCAGTGCTAAAGGTTTTGATCATTTCAGTTTGAATCAGCCATAATAATATGAAAACTAGGCATCTGATATAGATCTATATAAAAATACAAGGAAGGTTATATGGAAACAAGAACATGTAAAAAAATATATATGAAAAATATAAAGAAATTAATAAGAAAAAAATAAGAAATGTTATAGTATGTAGGGTAGTAAAAAAACTATAGTTTTGTATATTACTACTACTACTACTAATAATAATAATAATAATAATAATTAATAATGACTAAACCTTTTGATTCTCTTTTCCCCCACAAATTACTTTATTTATTGATACAAACAAAAATCTGACCAATCCCTAATTTCTACCAAGAATTTAGTGTGTTAGCCATTGACACAGTCAGAATTGTAAAATTAGAAGGAGTGAGAGCATGATTAAACACTGAAAGGTGACAGAGGAAGGGTGAGAGAAAGGCAGGCTTCTTCAGACTAAGAGGCAAGATAATGAGGGGCTATAAACACAGAAATGAGGCTGCTGTGCCATAAGAACAGGATGCAGGCAATGAGAAAAGTGTTAATTAGTTGATAATTAGTGCAGGTACCTTGTGCAGGTCTGGCATGAGGTCCTGAAACAGAGTTCTGATCAGCATATCAAGAGTCCGCTGACGTTTCTGAGCAAACGTGGGGGTCTCAAGAGTGGCTTTCTCTCCATTTATTACTGCGAGATGGAGAGTAAGGAGAAAACGAGAGAGAGAGAGAGAGAGAGAGAGAGAGAGAGAGAGAGAGAGAGAGAAAGAAATACCAAGAGACAGATGTGTCAGACATTAATGAGGAACATTCACACTGAAATAACTAAATATGAAGAAAAGTTTGTCAGGTGCTTAATGATTCCAGTGTTAACACGATTTGCTGCACATTCTTTAATAGCTATTGAAAATAATTAATAATCACAAAAATTATATGAAAAAAAAAAAAAAAAAAAAAAAGAGCAGACTAACATTTGACTAGTAAAAAGTCCCTGAACTCCTGGTGGTCTGTAAATACTGGCGGTGAAGGAAGGGGTGGTCCGAACAAAGGTACACTCTCTTCTGAGAAAATCTTCAACCTGAAACAAAGTTTTACATTATATTATATTTATAATCACCATGGCTTTACAACCTTTTAACACTATGTGGGATCGTCTATGCTACCACTTTTATATAGAGCTCTAAGCAGACAGTCTTTATTCTTAGATACTACTGGAATATTTGTTTTTTTCAAACTTGCCTAAATGTTATGAACTTAGAACGTTTTCATTACTTTGCCGCACCTCCTTTAAAGCTGATCACATTCATTACGTCCCCATATAGTGTACATGCATATGTGTGATTTCACAACTAATGATTCATAACAGTGCAGTAAACTGTACTAAAACAAGCAGCCATGTTATGATCTTGACCTTCTTGATTAAGTTATTTGTGATGTGTTGTTTGAAAAATATATTTTAATAAAAAAGTAAAAAATCTGCTCTATCAATATTCAACATCAATAATTGCAAACATAACACAGTTTAATTATGTAAAAGAAATGGGATAAATACAAGTTTATATTTTCTGCATGTCTTGGTGACTAGGAACAGGAAACTCTTCAATTGTGTGTGTGTGTGTGTGTGTGTGTGTGTGTGTGTGTGTGTGTGTGTGTGTTTTTAATACAAAAATAAAGAATAATAAATTTAAAAAAATGGCACTAACCAAACAAAACAAACTAATGATGTAAATATATAACATCATATATAGAAACATACCTATAGCTGTCATTCTGACTGTTGTATCTAACTAAGGCAAAAATATCTGTAAAGTCAGTTAAGGATACATATATCAATATTATAAGGATTCATTTAATATTAAATAATAATTAATATAAAGGAACATAACATAACTATTCAGATCTAATGTAGTCTTCAGTGTTTAAACTGTGTAAAAAGATACGTGTGAAATGAGATCGAATCATGGAGGGCTTGAAAGACGGGGAGGCGTCGTCTCCTTCCTGGAATACGATGGTGACAATGTCATTCCCGATATGTCTCTTTCTCTCCACCTAAATGGCCAGAAAGGACAGACGTTATTATAATAATATTTCATTTATTCGATCTTAGCGAATTCAATTAAAACAAACAAAAAAAAAAATTTCCATTTTAATCCAATATGTTTTACTATCTTGAGTGAAAATCTGTGAAATCTGCCTAGTGACATAAAGCGCAATTACTTTATATAGTAAGAGAAATTGGGTTCTAAAGACCTGCCCAAACCTTCTTAAAGTCATTATGTAATAATAAATTACAAAACTTTAAAATTTGATTATATCTGCAAACACTTCATTTAAACATGGTCCAATTTTTGAAAACTCTACAGTATGACAGTCATGTGATCTCTACAAGTGCAAGTGAAAAAAGTGTACAATTTTAGTCTGTAAAGTCTGTTTTCTGTAATTTGACTGTAATATTTAAATGACTTTTTCATAAGTGATGTAGTGAATTGCCGAAATGATATAAATATCATTTGTCAAACAGCAACTACACATATTCAGACTATTTTTTCTTTTTTGTGCACAATCCCATAATTTACAGTGGAACCTCTATACTTGACTCTATATACGACACTTGCGACCTCGATAGTTTGTGACTTTTCATTTGGAAATGGACAAAGTTTGAAGTAACATCGCAAAACAGAGTTTGTACTAATAAATTGCATATTACGAAATGTTTGAAAAACTATTTGCTGGTGCTATAAATCTATTATACAGTAAAAAACGTAATCTAGAAATATTCCCAGTTAATATCATAGGTGCCTTCAATATACTTTGCTGCAATCATGTTTGATAATTGTAGCGTCTGTGTGTGTGTGTGTGTGTGTGTGTGTGTGTGTGTGTGTGTGTGTGCGTGAGGGAGGGAGTGATAGAGAGAGAAAATGTAGTATGTGCTCTTTTCACAGGCATCATTGGTAAATGCAGACTGACAGTAAGAGTTCAAGTGGTGCTCAGTAAAGGGGAAGTAAGGCCTTGAGCAAGTGCAGGTGTTTTCAAAAGCCTTCTGTTGGGAACTATGAAAGCTCTGAAAGCTCTGAATAGCTTAAGAGCTGTACTCACACTCAACCTCATGTCTGATAAACACAAAAAAAGTATCATGCATAAACTAAAAGCTGAAACTGATAACCAGTTGATATTATCAACAGTAGAAAAAAAAAACTGAATAAAAGTGTTCAGATGTGTAAAAGTGAGATGAATCATCCCTGTGTCACAATCATCATCCTAAATTGGCCATGTCGTGTGTTTTTTTTTTTTTTTTTTTTGGTTTTAACTTGTACTGGTACCCAAAAGTGTGTGTGCACCGTCAATCCCCATCCAACCTGAACAATCTTGAGAGGATTAGCAATGAAGAATGAAGGAAAATCCCCCAATCCAGGTGTGCACAGATGTTTGCATCATTCGCAAAAACACTCAAGACTGTAAATGTTGCCAAAGGTGCATCAAATAAGTAATCTTTAAATTTAGAAAGATTGACAGATGTCTGCAATTCTGTTTCCACCTTGTGTATATATACATAAACCTCCTCCTTAGTCTTACTCTTTTCCTTCTTCCTGGTGGCTCCATCCTCAGCATTCTCCTACCGATATACCCCATGTCTCTCCTCTGCACATGTCCATCTCAACCATCTCAATCTCGCCTTCTTAATCTTGTCTCAAAAACATCCTACATGCGCTGTCCCTCTAATAAACTAATTTTTAATCCTGTCTTTTACTCAATGCCACTGTCTCTAAACCATACAACATCACAGGTCTCACCACAGTCCTATAAACTTTCCCTTTCATTCTTGCAGATATTCTTCTATCACAAATCACTCCTGTCACTCTTCTCCACCCACTCCACCCTGCACTCTTTTCTTCACTTCTCTAACACACTCTCCATTACTTTGCACTGTAGACCCCAGGTACCTGAACTCCTCCACATTCTCTACCTTTTCTCCCTGCAACCGCACCACTCCACTGCACTCCCTCTCATTCACACACATGAACTCTGTCTTACTCCTACTGACTTTCATTCCCCTTCTTTCCAGCACATACCTCCACCTCTCCAGGCTCTTCTCAACCTTCTCCCTACTCTCACCACAAATTACAATATCATCAGCAAACATCATAGTCCACGAAGAGTCCTGTCTGACCTCATCAGTCAACCTGTCTATCACCACTGGAAGCAGAAAAGGGCTCAGAGCCGATCCTTGATGCAGTTCAACCTCCACATTGAACCAGTCTGTCGTTCCTACTGCACACTTCACTGCTGTCACACTGTCCTCATACATGTCCTGCACTACCCTCACATACTTCTCTGACACACCTGACTTCTTTATACAATACCACAACTCCTCTCTCCACCCTGTCGTGTGCTTTTTAAAATCCACTAACACACAATGCAACTCCTTCTGACCTTCTGTTTACTTTTCTATCAACATTCTCTAAGAGAATAATGTGTCTGTGGTGCTCTTCCTCGGCATGAAACCATTCTGTTGCTCATAGATGGTCACCTCTTCTCTCAGCCTGGCTTCCACTACTCTTTCCCATAACTTTCTGGTGTGACCGATCAACTTAATTCCCCTGTAGTTCCTGCAGGTCTGCACATCTTTCTTATTACTAAAGATTGGTACCAGCACACTCCCTCTTCATTTCTCAAGCATCCTCTCGCCTTCCAAAATTTTGTTGAACAATCTGGTTAAAAACTCCACTGCCATCTCTCCTAAACATCTCCATAATTCTACCGTATGTCATCTGGTCCAACCGACTTTCCACTGTTCATCCTCTTAATCGCTGCTCTCACTTCCTCCTTACTAATCCGATCCACTTTCTGCTTCACCAACTCCATATCATCCAACCTTCTCTCTCTATCATTTTCCTCATTTATCAGCTGCTCAAAATACTCCCTCCATCTTCTCAACACACTCTCCTCACTAGTCAACACATTTCCATCTCTATCCTTTATTGCTCTAACTTGCAGCACATCCTTCCCAGCCCAGTCCCTCTGCCTGGCTAATCGGTACAAATCCTTTTCTCCTTCCTTAGTGTCCAACTTCTCATAAAGCTCCTCATATGCCTTTTCCTTGGCTTTTGCCACATCCCTCTTTACCTGCTGCTGCATCTCCTTGTACTCCTGCCTACTTTTTTCATCACTCTGCCGATCCCAATTCTGTTTCAACAACCTCTTTTCCTTATGCTCTCCTGCACTTCCTCATTCCACCACCACGTCTCTTTGTTTTCCTTTCTATTTCCAGATGTCACACCAAGTACCTTTCTAGCTGTCTCCCTTATCACGTTTGCAGTAGTTGCCCAATCATCCAGCACCTCTTTACCACCACTGAGCCCCTGTCTGACCTCTTCCCTGAATCTCACACTACAGTCTTCCTCCTTCAGTTTCCACCATTTTATTCTTCTTTTAGTCCTCACTCTTCTCTTCTTGTTCACCTCCAAAACCGTCCTACAGACCACCATCCGATGCTGTCTAGCTACACTGTCCTCTGTCAACACCTTACAGTCTCCAATCTCCTTCAAGTTGCGTCTTCTACATAGAACAGAGTCCAATGATCAATTGTAGCTGCCTCATGTGGCCATCTATACTGTATACAAAGACTTAGTTTGTTATGTGATTCCCAGTCACTAGGAAGAGATAATTTTGTAAGGATAGCCCTATTCTCCCCAAGCATTAAGAAAAAATGCAAAATTAGTATGTTCAATTAGAAGCAATATTAACAATGAAAATCTATCAAGTTCACTTTGACTTTTACTGATTTCTTTAAAACTTTATATCTGACTTCCTACATCTGAAAAACTAGGGTCGGTGTAAATATTTTTTGATTATATTATCTTTCCATCAGTAACGTGCATTTTTCTGCCAGAGGATTTAAGCAGGACCTGATAGATGTCGAATCATTGTTGAGGTTGTCATATGTTAAGAAACAAATTTATTTAAAATGATAAAAAAAATTAAAAGGAAAAGGGAGTGCTCGCTAAAATTCCCTGTGGTTCAGAAATCATAAAACATACTGTTGTATTAAACCAAGCACAATTACAAATAATGCTGTTCACTAACTGATGACAAACTTCCAATTCTGTCTCAACGCAAAATCTCAAGCAAACATTTCCATACCAAAAGCAACCATGCACACACACACACACTGACAACATCAACCTTTCTGATTAATGATCAGACCTCATACGCTAATGGATTCCGGGAACAGGCTGTGCAAATTATTCTCCTTCTTTTCGCCAGTCCAGTAAAATATTTAATATGACAGTAGATCCTGTGCTTTGGCTACATCTGTGAACCTCCTTAGTGATTAGTCTAGACAATGTCGAATCCATACAAATGAAACAGGTGCTGCGGCGTCGCCAACCGTTAACTTGCTGTTAACTCATAAGTCTGATCTTTCAAAATGCCACAAATCTATTGTTGCTGTCATTTCATGTCAAGTTGATGAGGTGCTTCGGTGATTGTGTGTGACTCACTCTTCCATAGACGGCAAAGAGACGTGATGTCCCCACTTTAAGTTATGGACAAAGTGTACAGGATTATTAAGGAGGAGGGAGACACGAAGGTGAAACTGTGAGAGCACTGATTTTGTCTAACAGAAAATACAAAATGTCCCTAAAGAATGCACAAAAACACAGGTGGAAAAAGTCAGAACAACGGTAGTGATCGTTGTGACGATCACGGCCTCGGCCTTATAACCCATTTAATCTACTCGCTTACACACTGGCTCATCTTTTGCCGGAATAAACGCTCGGTTCCTTTTAAAATGCCCCACCAGTCGCACTGTAGTCGTTTATGAAGTATGGGCAGAGTACGTGACCTGTTGATCTAATGTACCTTTTCTGGCACAAACAAGACAAGCACGTGTCCTATTGTATTGGCCAAAATCATGTTTACACTTTCAGTAAACACCATGGTTTTAGTACAGTAATGTAATCACTAACCTCTAACAAAAGTAGCAATATCCTATTGACAACTAATACTTTAAAAATGAAAATACAAAACTTTAGTAAATGTAGTTGAATTTTCTGCTCAGATGGTTTGATTTTCATTTCTATAACAGTAGTTCCTTATACACAAATTAGGCATTAGTTAACATTATGACCAGCTGCCTAATATTGTGTTGGCCCTCCCTTTTGCTGCAAAAACAGTTCTGACCCTTCGTGCATCAACAGCATTAACTTCTTCAGCAGTTTGAGCTTCAGGAGCTCATCTGTTGGATCGGACCACACGGAGCAGCCTTCGCACCCCACGTGCATCAATGAGCTTCAGCCGCCCACGACCCTGTCACTGGTTCACCACTGTTCCTTCCTTGGAGCACTTTTGATCGATACTGACCACTATAGTCTTGAAACATCCCACAAGAGCTGGAGTTTTGGAGATGCTCCGCCCAAGTTGTCTAGCCGTCACAGATTAGCTTGTCAAACTCGCTTGTTGCCCATTTTTTTTCTGCATCTCACACGTCAACTTTGAGGATAAAAGGTTGCTGCTTATATTTTATATTTTATAAAATAATAATCAGAAATGAAAATATAAACAACTATTTTAAATTACTCTAAAAACTGTATGGTGTTTTCTTTATGTTTTAGTTTGAAATGATCTTAAACTATTGAACCTTTCTCTCGTTTTCATTGACCTGAATCTTCTCCTCTCCCCTCGCTGTTTTCTTCCTGTTTCCCCATTTTTCATTCTGCAGCGTATTCTGTGTTTATCCCCGTGGAAGCCCGTTTTCGCCACATTCAAAAAAGTGTGCCTAATTTGTTATGCCTGATCAGCGTATAACCCACATACTGACATTGATTGTGCTTATCATTTCTGGAGTAACAACTTATCCACAGTATGGCAATTCTATCGGTAATCTAAAACAGCGGTCCCCAACATTTTCTGCGTCATGGAGCAGTTTCATGCAAGATAATTTTTCCAATATTATATCACCATTATACACAATACATACTTTAATTGTTATAGTATTTATTTAATTAATATAGTGAAAGTGTTACCTAACTTACCAAAATACACTGCCAGCATAATTGACTAAAACATGCGACTGAAACGTTTGAAAAATAGACCTTTTCCTTTATAAAACACTGTGCAAACCACAAAAGTAAAACAAGCTCATTCTTATTTTCTATTTAAACTATCTGATCAACAAATGTTGAGAATTGTTGAAGGTGACTATTAGAGGATAAATACGTTTTATCTATAAATGGATAAACCGTTCAATATAAAATACATTGTCGAAGTGCTGTTGTATAAAAAAGGTCAAACACTTTGTGACATGCTGTTATCAAAAACCAATTAACTTTGAAGTAATAACTGTAACTCCTCTGTATCAGCCTCTGCATCGCACCACCCTTTGAATTAAAATCTTCTTATAGCAGGGTGCCCAAAATTGTCTTTTTTTCACATAAAAAATAGAATAGTTTTGTAGAATACTGTATGTAGTTGTAATTTTAAAAAGGTCTCACCTGTTGCTTATTCTCTTTAGAGTAAGGTAACATGGTAGATACGTGAAACATAAGCTCATGACCCTGATATACTGTATATATGGAGTGTATTCCTGTAGTGTCATCTAGAGGGGGGGGAAAAGAAACCGTAATGAATTGTGTGACAACCAGAAAAACATTTGTGTTTGGGAACGTGTGTGAAAATTGCTATATGTAAATGGACATGCATTTTGTACACGTGTTGAGTTCTGAGATTACTTTTAGTGTCCAGTCCTCCTCTATAACCTGCCCAGCCTTGCAGGCAAATTGTGTCGCCAAGCAAATTCAAAAACTTGTCAAAGTTCTCACTTCCGGTTTCTAGAAAGATGTAAATGAAATGTATTAGTGACATTCTGAAGACAGACTAAACAGGCATTAATGTTTTACTCTTAAAAACAGATATATACCAAATTATATCAAAGTATCAGGGCTGCAATGCAGCATTTACCATTACTAAACATTTCATCATCTGTCAACTGGCCATCTTTGGCATAGAGGACTCCAAATTTAAAGTTCACGCTGCCCTACAAGAACAAACAAACATGATACAAGTTAATATATAGTCAGTGGCATCATTTTCATTATTCTGTTTCTGAAGTATTTACGAGGAGGTATCAAAAACGTTCGAGACTAGTTTTGTAACACGCCAACAGATGGCAGCACAAGACTGCACGCACAGTCAAAGCGAGCACCGACCTTCATTAATCAGTGTGCCAAAAGACATCGTCCTGTGTACATCTGAAGCTGTGCAACTGCTGCCATTCTGACCACGTGTGCATCCTGTCAACAAACTCTCCTCGCCCGGAAACAACACCCTACTCGTCAGGTTTTGTACCCGCGGACTTCACCCTCTGTCCTAAAGATGCGGCTCAAAGGTCGCTGGAGATCCAGCACAAATAGCAGAAGGGGATTCGAAAAGAAGACTTTCAGGACACATTCCAGAAGTGGCAGGAAAATTTGGGAGCGCTGCATTGTTATGCGAGAAGACTATTTTCAAGGTGATAGTGTGTAAAAGTACTTTCTTGTAAACAGGGCTACTCTCGAAAAGTTTTGATACCACCTCGTAAATATATACTAAAATCCATATTACCTCTTGCTCTTCCAGTACCAGAAGATCCTGTGAAAATTAAAAACAGTAACTGAAATGAATTATATGGAAAATCAGTGCAGTGCAACATAAAAATGTAGTCAGACAGAATGAAATGGTTTTGACCGGTGTGGCTCGCACCTTTTGGATCTCTGGGTTGAGGATCTCTCTAGGACCCTTCTCAAAGCGCTCCATGTTCATAGCACTGCAGAGACAGAGGGAAAAGTCAAAAACGTGTTAGCACTGTGAAATTATGAGCGTCGTTTCATAACATCACAAGGAATCAAAATAAAAATAAACAGGCTTCATATCACTCATAAGATTGCATAACAGGGGTAACCTACTTTTCCAAAGAACAAACACAGAAACACCATCTATAAAAAAAAATGGAGCTTTGAGCAGACCATAAGCTGTAATACCGTACTGAATTTCTCATGTCATATCAATCTCACAGCTCCAGGGTCTCCTGAGCTCGGTTTAGTGTCTGCGCAGTGCTTCACGTTTTTTCCAAGGTCACCAGCATTAAGCATCGTCCCCTCTCAACCCCTATCATGGACTTCACTCCCTCCTACGGTCTGGCAGATTGTACTAGAGAACCCGTGCCGTGCCAGAATCCAAATACCAGACTCTAAAACAACGTCTTCCCTGCGGCTACTAAACACGCTGCTGTCACTTCACAAACAAGCCCCGAAAATACTGAACAATAGCAAACAAAAACTCAAACAAAGTGCCTATATTTAGCCATTAGATGTCATATCCTTGTTAAATCTCTGGGTGCTCTGAAGAGTTGATAAAAGCTGTGTTCAGACTGTCATCAGGCTGTGCTTCATTGTGTGTTCATTGCTCGGCGAATCATGTTTCGTTTTGCGTGCAGCACCCGCAGAATTGAAACGAGAAGGAAGTAAGTGAATAAAAAATGAGAAGATGAACATGTGTCCAAATGTGGGAAAAATATCGTCTTCAATACTTCACACAGGTGCTAAAATCTATCCATGTTATTGTATTATTAGTTTAATAAGAAACAGTAGCTGGAAGACTATCCCTCATAAAGTGTTGAGGAAAGATTATTTTCTAAAAGCTAATAAGTAACAGGCATACGAAATTAATTAGTAGTTTATGTAAAATGCCTGAAAATCACAAACCTGGCAACTTAGTTGACTTTTGCCGTGGACACATCGGGAAACATTGTTGTTCAAACTACAAATAAGCGCACGTGTGTCCCAGGGCATCTCCGCAAGCATTCTGAGTAATGGGATCACAAGATGCACTTGACCCTGCTCAGGCTTGTATTTAGCACTGTCTAGTTAAAAATCAATCACCAGAGACGGATCGTAATTACATATCAGTGGAGAGAAGTCATTTCACCTGGTGTTGGGTATGTTAATAATGTTTAAATAAGTTAAAGTATCGCCACACACGGATCATGTCATTTATCAGAAAAAGTCATTGTGACGTTACCAGGATAAATCTGAATTGCTGAATGAATGAATAATTAAATAGCATTTAAAGGATACACTGTATTTTGCAAATGTTTTTACTATAATGGTATAGGATGCATATTTCACATTATATTTAACAAGTTCAGATTACAGTTCATCGTCTCATTATTCTAGAGACAGATGAATTGTAATCTCTTTGCTACTAACGTCTTACGTTTTGCTCGGTACAGGGACGTAAGCGTTTTCATACGTTTCAGTTTGGATGAACAACATTTGGGAAACGTTTGAAAACAAAAATGTGAACGCCTAGCATAACTCCTTTTTTCAAATGTAGATTCGCCTTTGTTTTATAAAAAAGTTTTCTTGATTTTATATTTTAGAAAAACGAATTGGGCAATAGTGTGAAAACACAAGCATTTTTCAATACTCTTTTTTTCTTCATACTGATCCAGACCTGGAAATCACTCAAATCAAATTTCATGCTTTTTCATACTTTTATTTCATACAAAAATGCGTATTAACCCTGCTAGTGGAACATCTTCCCAGAAGATTGAGTCACATGCTTTTATCTCTATACTGTAGTGTATGTGTGTAAAACAGGTGTGTTGGAGACAGTGTGACATGGCACACAGGTAACCTTAGCGTGGATTCATATGGAGTACCGCTTACCTTAATATGGATTTGACTGATAAAGTTTTCGTAGGGCTGTAAGGAAGGCTAATCTTAAGCGTACCCTGCAAAACAACAAATTGCGGCACACAGACAGACAGTAATTAGGCTGATATTTGGATTTAATAATACTGCCGTTTATGCAGAGATAAATAAAAAAATTTACAGCAGAAAAACAATGTTATCTATTATGCAACAGTGCATGTACTTCATTAATCTGACCTTTATTAATAATCACTGGTGGAATAGATTTGTGTAATTATTGATTTATTTGGTGGATGAGGGAATGTGTGTATACAGTATTAACCCCCCCTCACACACAAAATAAATCAGCCTCTATAATGATATCAACTAATTAGCTCTCCTGCACTTTTTTCTGAGTGGCTAAGCAGGATGACTGGAAACAGGTAGATAATATGATTCACTGATCATTAGAGCCACGTTCTCTCTTACCGTTTTGCGCCAAAGGATGGCTCGGTACTGAGGAACCCTCTGGTTGTTCTGGTCTGACAAGACCACAGATAAGTAGAATGGGTTCTTCTCTGCATCCACACCAACATAGTTCTGATGGACTGGAGGCAAAATGTAGAATGAGTGACCTTAGAGCTGAAAAAGAGCGTGCATACCTATAAAAGCACGCATACGCACTTAGAGTATACACGTGATTTCAAATGACTTTGGAAAAGCTCGAACATTCGTTAAAGCTGGTCTGCGCAAATGCGTAGGGGTGGTTAGGAGACAGAAGATAAATGAATAAAGCCGGAAATGCAATTACAGGATGAGGATCTGTTCTGTTTCACTGTCCCCACCCTGCCTGTGTCACATTTTCGTTCTCTCTCTTCATCTCGCTCCATCTCTCTCCCTCTGGATCCCTCCCTCCCATTCAGTAAAAAAAGTAAGTGCACTGCTTTAAACGAATTAAGAAGACATAATGTAGGCATCTGCTTTCTGGGCATGCAGTGGAGATGTGTGTGCATTGTGGAGTTAAGTAAGTAAGTGTGTGTTTGTGTGTGTGTGTGTGTGTGTGTGTGTGTGTGTATGTGTGTGTGTAAGGAAGACAATAAGAAAATATTGATGCTAGGATATTGGTCCGCACACTTTGTATTGACAATGTTATTACACAGAGCAAGTCGTAAGAATGTTTTTTATTTTTGTCTCAAGTGAGTGTGTGTCTGAAATTGTGTCTCTGTGAATCTCTAAAGTGTTAGTATCTGGGTTTATTGCATAATTAGGGTAAAAAGAATTAATCCTATTAGTAAGGTCAGCTATGATCCGCATTATTGATCGGTTTTGGGTAAATAACAACAAAACGACCTGAAGAATGATGGAGGGAAGAGGGAATACTCTATCACTGCTGGAAGCTTAACTCCCACCTTTTCCAAGGAAGTACTTGAAGAACCATCTGGTGTGGTACTCTGGGTTCTCCAGATGGACATCGGTTCTCCTCCAAGTTCCTGGTGTGTAGTCGATATTCTACCAAAGAAAAATAAAACAATAACAGTCTTATTTGTTGTGTGAATTTTTTTTCAGTAGTAAGTGTGCTTGAATCCTACTTTCATTAGAAAGTATTTAGTTCACATTTGTCAAGTGAAAACCGGACAGCTTAGGAAGAATGTTGAATACTAAAAGGCTGAGAACCGAATAAACAATCACAGTAATAAAACTAGCGGCAGGAAAAAAATTCGTTTTCTTGGAGAAAGAACGGTCTCGTTCCCATCCCCCCCTGTAGCCCACACGTGAATTTGTATGACCCAATCAATTTGTGTGAATGGTGACTTGTCTCAAGGAGGAATATTAGCTATATGTCTAGTTCGGGCAGAGACGGAGAAATAATAAAGAATAGAGGTAATACAACAACATGACAAAAATACCCTATTAATATACAATAGTCACAAGAGAAGAGGCGAGTAATTTTATTGGTTGTATTATCTGTTGATAGTCACCGTGCTTGGGTGATATAATGATTGAATAATTTCTGAATGGTATTCCTCTGCCATGATCGAGTGTCTACTCTACTGTAATTATACTCTACTTATATTACTCTAATGATATTACTTTATATTATTTAGGAAGTGGTAGCTTTGTGGTTAAGGCTCTGGTTTGTATCAGAGGGTCAGATGTTCAAGCCCCTATATCTATCGCCAAGCTCCCACTCTTGGGGCCTTCAGCAAGGCTCTTGACCCTCTTGAAGTGCTGTGTCATATCTGCTTCCTGCTTCCTCATCGCTGGGATACACAAAGAAAGAATTTCACTGTGCTGTATACTACGTGACAAGTATAAAAAAAAATAATAATAACAAAAAAGCACCATTATACCACCAAAACTGGTAAAACACATTTTGGAGTACACTAGTACGAGTTATTAAAAACATTTCTGTAACTGTCAGTAATGTGAATGGTCATAATTTATTTTTTTTTCGTTCTTCTAAGTCAGGTGCAGCTCAAACACTTTTGTTTCAAAAACACTGTTTGTTTTCAAGTTTCAAAAACCACTTCGCTACACTACTTTTGCTAAACTTGATATGAATTCCTAATTATTTCATTTAACAATAACAGGCACAAGCTCCAACATACAATGATCAGGCATAACATTATGACGTTATAACATTATGACATTGGTGATGTAAATAACACTGATTATCTCTTCATCATGGCACCAGTTAGTGGATGGGAAATATTATGCAAGTGATCAATTTTGTCCTCAAAGTTAATGTGTTAAAAGCAGGAAAAGTGGGCAAGCGTAAGGATTTGAGTGAGTTTGACAAGAGCAAAATTGTGACAACTAGACGTCTGGGTCAGAGCATCTCCTAAAACCACAGCTCTTGTGGGATGTTTCCAGTCTGCAGTGTTTAGTATCTAAAAGTAGTCAAGGAAGGAACAGTAGTGAACCGGCGACATGGTCATGAGCTCATTGGGGCTCACTGATGCACATGAGGAGTAAAGGCTGTGTTGTCCAATCCAACAGATGATCTCCTGTGGCTCTGAAGAAGTTAATGCTGTTGATGCTCGAAGGGTCGGAACTTTTTTAGCAGCAAAAGGGAGACCAACACAATATTAGGCAGGTGTTCATAATGTTATTCATGGCAGCATCACTGACTTCTTTTTTGTAATCCAAAGTTGCTCAGATAACAGGAAAACCGTCTGTGATGTTCTCAGATAGGTTAAATCTCACGTGAAAATGGTTTAATTCCATATTTCTGCATTGACGTGATGTTCTGAACAGCACACAAGAGAGTGAGCATGTTGAAGGGTTGAACTGTTTTCCACTACCAGCCAATGGCATTTGAGATTTGCCACACTACCTACTGGATCTAAAAAAATAAATAAATCATCAAAGAAGCTAAGGGATTAAAGACCGCTTGTTTTCAACTGTGCCAATTTCCTCACAATTGTGTTTTTGTGAAGGATTTCAACCACTGGCTCTATGATTGCTAGTGTGAGTTGTTTGTTACAGCAATATGGCACCAGGGCAATTGGGCTGCGAGGTAAAACACTGCCATTGAGCACAAGGAAATGAAATACAGGCGTATTGGAAACAGCTTTCTGGACAAGCAAAATACACAAACACACACACAAACACACACACACACACACACACTCACACACACACACACACACAGTCACACATGCACTAACATGTTATAATAATTGAAAAAGTTCACTTTGTCATACACACAATAGCTATAAAGCAATCCCGTCTGCAGTTTTTTTTTGAGGGGGGGTATGTGCCTGATGCTTTCATACAAAGTGACTTAGAACTGAGAAAGGATAAAACTGAGCAGTTAAAGGTTAAAAATCTTGCTCAAACATGCAACCATGACAGCTTGGCATTTTTGGTTTCAAAATAAGGTGATGACCTTCTAATGCATAACCCAAAGCCCCAACCACTAAACCAGCGCTTCGCCACTTGTCACTTCACCGAAATATTTTATGTTAGATATTTTCTCCTGTAATGTGTACGGTTGCAAAGGTGTGTAAAAATTTCCGTTACATTTCCAGAAGCTTTCTATGAGAACTTCATCTGGGGAATTTGGGAAATATTCCAGGTTGGACATTAACAAGGAATTTATAGGAATTTGTGGCAATTAATTAAAAATGTAAGGAAATTTCATATCATAAAATCATATACACAAATAAATATTAACAATTTGTTTGATAGGTTGACATGCACGCAAACAAAAAAATGCCTTTTTTTTTACTTTGATTTAATTGTTGATCTTATTGATATCATTTTGTTGCACAATACCTCATGCACAGCTCAAGGACGTTTAAAAAAAAAAATACATTTATGTGATATTTATGCAAGTTGTGTGAATACTTAACAAGATGCACATTTTTTTACATTCTTTTTTGAGTATCTGTTATGGAGGAATGCACAGTATGATTGATGAATGTACAGGGTGGAAATTAAGATAAAATCACATTTAATCTGGTCATTTCAACCAAGATTATCCTGCGGAATATTTTTTTCAACAACCTTTAAATTCCCTGATATAGGCTAACCTGCAATTTTGTAACTTCCCAGTTTATTCTCTTCCCAGTAATTCCTGGAAAGTTTCCAGTTTTTAAAATTCCTGGATTTTTGCAACCTTACTAACAGGGTATTCCACTATACCCACTATTATAGTGACATACGATTAAAAAGCAGAAATGTTATAGACCCAAGGCATGAATCGGGCAAAAGGAATTTCCTGCTCACCATTATAGCTCACTACACAAGTGTTTAAAGGGATTTTAATACAATGTCTCACTTAACAATTCTAAAGCTTTGATTGTCTTCCACTGAAATCACAGCTTACTGCTTTAAATCATTTGTGCTGGAAAGGGAAATATGTTGATCTGGAGGTATTGTGATAAAATAGACTGGTCTTGTTTGCTTCACTGTGGTTAGGGTGTTCTTTGAGTAATATGCTGTCTTTATTTTGTGCCAAACATATATTTTAGAACTATGCACATAACATTTCAGCTCATTCATCAGAAAATAACACATTTCTCCACCTGGTTTGCGGTGAATGTTTTTCTTTTTTTCCCGGAAAAAAGGCTTCTATAAATCCTATGTAATTGCCCACAAACTGTGTTACTGTGTGTTGACCAGTACATAATATTCCACAAGTCTGTAGACATTTTTCTCCCACTGCCCTGAACAAGTAGTGAGTGAGTTTGAGTGAGCGCAAAAACTGGTGTAAACTCCAAAGATCTTTTAATCTCACAGGGGATTGTTTGGAATATGAATAATGGTAGGAGGACAAATAATCAACAATACACAAGCGTCAAGTTTGCTGCTAACTAGATCCTACTGTGTCCCAATACAGTCATAAATGTATTTTTTTACCAAGAGGATTACAATATTTTTTTTATATACTGGTCAATACAGTACAACTAAATGTGTATTAATTAAATGAAAGCTTTTTACATGTGTATAGACTAGAGGTTCGATCAATTAATCAGTTTTTAAATAGGTGATCCTGGAACTATCAGCTATTGGAAAAATCCAAACTGATTTTTCCGGCTTGTGTCTGTTGCTGGGGTGGCTGAGAAGATCTGCTGTCATTACGAGAAATGCCCCAAGAGGCGAATCACGGATGCCACATGCTGTTTGTTTTTACACGCGAGTCTTCGTGCTGCACAGAGAGCGTTATATTATATTTATACATTTTGTATTAATTTATTATAAAATTATATTTATTTAGTAATATATTCAGATTTATTTCATTTAGAACATTTTCATAAATCAGTGCTGTTTTTTTTTGTTGTTAGAAAGTTCAGTACTATTTTACATGGAGTGTTAGGTTTGGGTTTTTTTAATCCACTATCTATACAATTATGTAGAACTGTCAGTGCTGCATACTGATGAACATTCTTAACCCTCCCACCCCTCTACAAGCTTCACTCTGTAATCAAGCCTATCTAATTCTTCTACAAACGCAAATAGGTGTTAAAGGGTTAATAAGCAATAATGCACACATTTAGACTTCCAGTCTAGAAGCATGTTTAGATGTGCTGGCTTTGTCATTTTGTCAGTCTAGTTTTTTTCATATGAGATAGAAGTGGAAAAAAAATAAAATAAAAGAGGAGAAGGAAAAACAGAGCTTCGTGTCTGATTAGTAGGTTTAAACAACGAATCACTTGACTTGGATTAGTGAGCTTGTTGGTCCATCGATGCATCGTCTGAATTCTGATCAGCGCCTCCGTACAGCTTGAGCTCAATGAACCAGCAATTGTTTCGCTGTATCTGCAAGCATGCTGCAGTGTCTGCTTCATAAGCCAGTATTGGCATGTGGTTGTTATTATGCCGCATCAACGATCATACAGTGCGCGTGAACTTCGAGCCTCTGTGCCAAATATACAGTGGATTTAGACCACACTTCCTATGTTGTCAGATGTTGTATGATTGCCTTACCTCGGAAGAAAAACATTTGTGTAGCTTTATTTCTATTGCACTGTAGCATCATGGAGGATATTCCATCATTGTTAACAAATATCAATTAAAACAAATGAACGCTAAAAGCAAGCTGGATTAAGACACACTTCCTGTTTGTGTGTGTATATATATATATATATATATATATATATATATCTACAGGAGCTTGTCTGTTGGATCGGACTACACGGACCGGCCTTCACTCCCCACATGCATCAATGAGCCTCAGGTGCCCACGACTCTGTCGCCGGTTGACCACTGTTCCTTCCTTGGAGCACTTTTGATAGATACTGACCACTGGAACTGCAGTTTTGGAGATACTCTGACCCAGTTGTCTAGCTGTCACAATTGGAAGAAGTAAATCCTGCAACCTCTCCCAAACCACAAAATCTAATAACTCCTTGTTAAGCAGAATAGAGATAATTGTAATAAAGATAAAAAAAAAAAAATAATAATAATTTTGAAGATGGTTTCACTGGTACAATGCTTTATGCTGTATATTTGTTTGTTTTGTTAGTACATTCCTCACCTCGTCTAAGGAACCGTTCTCCACCCTGAACCGTCCGGCTCTTTGTATGGCTCCGTCTGCATCGCTGGAGATCAGCTGTACAAAGACAAAACAGTTCATCATTATTTCACCGTGTCAAGCTTTAGGACCTTTAGGATATTTAAAAAAGTCCATGTAAAAAGTGCATCAGGATATAAAAATGTTTTTAGTTTTGACTTGTGAAAACTCTGCAGAATTTCCTTTTGGGGAATATAAACCCTTTGGCCTTGATGTCATTAAAAAGAAATGTGTTACATATGACTGTTTCTGCAAGTCGACACAAAACAAATGAAAACCTTTTACAAACCTGAGCACTTAATTAAAAATCTGAATGTTACAACTCAACATGGAGCAGTTTTAAAATAATATAAATGTTTTTAATAGAATCTCATTATGATGGAAAAGAGAACTTAAAGAAATCCCATCCCACATCCCATCCCACATTATTTTTTTCACCTTTTCTCTCCCACTACCCTTTTTTTTATCGTGTACTGAGTCCCCACTTTATTTTTTTTTCCTGAAGTGACTCAGCTGGAGTTAGATGAGTTTGTGTTGGAGGTGAGAAATAAAACATGATTATGAAATTGATGGCGAGATGGAGACAGAGGGGAAAGTGGGAAAATGTGAGTGAGGCCACGGTGGTGCAAACTTTGCTATCAACACCAAATAATCGGCATGCAGATGCCCCCTCCCACCCCCAACACACACACACACACACACACACACACACACACACACATTTGTTTACATGAAAGCTCTTTGGTGACAATGGAGAACCAGCTGCACACACAATTCAAAACTAATTACGTGTGTGTGTGTGTGTGTGTGTGTGTGTGTGTGTGTGTGTGTGTGTGTGTGTGCGAATGGGAAAAGCAATAGAGATTGTGTATTTCAGTTGCTTTTCTATGTTCACTACAACCAATAAATGGCTCTTGATAATTTATGAAGCGCATTCTAGTGCGTGTGTGTGTGTGTGTGTGTGTGTGTGTGTGTGTGTGTGTGTGTGTGCGCATCTCAATCCCCTTTGACACAATGTAATCTCTTTTGCACTGGGAAATTGTGACATCCTCCAGACGGAACGACGTTGGTTGCTAAGCAACAGACGGCAGAACCTCACCCATCCCCTCTCCTCTCCTCTCTGCGCCCACTCTCTCGTTCCCCCTTTTACTTTCATCCACCTGTTGGTCAGCACACACTTTTCATCTCTGGCTGTGTGCATGAATATCGTGCTATGATTTATGGGTGTAAATACATATATACAGTATATATACTTTATCATGTACATGATTTTTAAAATCAGGAGAGATCCACGTGCAATCCCAATCCTAGCATGGCTACGTGTTGTACGTGTTGTACGTTACTGGTACTGGGCATCATTAATTGAGCTAATGAGCTTCCCAGTACAGCCATAACGCACACTAAAATAATTAGCTTGTCCCAGCAGCAAAAATACAATGATTTTGTCTTATCAGTCACTGTTGATGACTGAATGGCACACTGGAAGTGAGAAATGACAAGCACATTTCCTGAAATGGTGATCAGTGAATAGAGGTGATAGAAAACGTATTCAAATTCAATCAACTTTTAACGTGTGCCAAAGCAAATAACGCCGGTATTTCTGAATTACACTCATCACATCGTCTGCCTTGTACTGGGCAAGTCCCCGGGCTGATCGCACTTGCACATATGCCCTGGAGCACACATTACGCTAGCATTTGCACGATTACACACGTGCTAATGTTCGATCGAGGCGAGCTGTTAACGTGTTAAACATGTGCGAGATGAGCTCACGAAAAGCGTGCGCCTGAAATGCAAATCAAGCAGAAAGAAATTGCTTATGCAGGGTTTCTCTGGGTTTCACCGAGACCTTTTTCATTTAGACCTTCTAAAACCATTTTAAATTAAACTTAAAACTTATATCGCAACATACTTTTTTCAAGTATCGCTAAACTTCCCTATAGCTGAAAAATAAAATCCGTTTTAAGTCAAAGGTTACAATCCATGAGAGATACGCGCCAATAAAAGAAAGCTGATTGGCTGTTGCATGTTGGTCTCATTTGTAGTCGTAATTATATTTGGACTAGCGAAAGACAAACAAACACGATTTTAAAGTGCTGCATGAGCATTTCAATTAGCAGCATCACATGGACATTGGAAAATTAAGACCTGTTTAAAATATTTGAAAAATAATTGACTAAAACAGAACAAAACATGGATTTTTGTCACAAATTCTATGCGGAATGCAACTTGTAGTGAAATGTAAACCCGATCGGACGCTCAGAAATAGTGAATTAGGTAAAAGGGTATTTAAGTATAAAATACAAAGCAATATAAGAAAATAAAAAAGGTTATGAGAAAATATATTACATAACGATACGGTGGTATTTAAAAAAAATTGTGCAAAAAAAAATGGGGCACGTTTGTGCTTTTGAAGGAAACTATACAAACCGAGGACACAGAGAAATGACCCCAGAATGATTAACACTTATCTGGGTATAAGTGTCGCCCTTGACAAGTAACCATCCAAAAGGGGCTTAACATGGGCATAATAAATAAATATTAAATCATAAAAAAAAAAACACAAGACTGCATGGTATGGCGGTATGGCGTGTGCCAGGGGTTTTGGAGTAATAACGCGGTCTAAGAAAATGCTTGAAGCTAATCATCATGTGTGTAGCAATGAAAATCTGATAGCTTGTTTTCTGCAACAGTGGCAGCACATACAAAGGAAAACAAAAGGGTTAAGAATGGATCCCTGTGGAACACCGCATGAAAAGCGTTTTTTTAAAAAGAGACATAGAGGGAATGCGGAAGAAAATGTAAAAATTCAGGACTTTAGTGTTTGCCTCTTGGCTCTGAGGCTTCTATTAACATTCAACAGAAAACTCAGAAACTAGGAGCGATCTATTCAGCAAGAGTCATGTAGCTGTCAAGTGAGCTAGTTTGCATTTGAACGCTGATGGTGGACAGACTCCAAAAAAAAGGAGTGGAGACTGATAGTCGATCGATGTGGTAAGTATTCTAATGAATTCACACGTGCCTGCACACACTTACAATCTGCTCTCTCTTGATCATGACCTGAGTTAATGCGCACACGACCAAGAAAGAAATAAAACCCACAATGGGAAAGCTAGAAGATTAATGTGGGTATTGTTTAAAATGCATTCTTTTTTATTCATGTTTTCATTCATGTTATTCAAGGCACAAAAACTAAACAAAATAACGGTGAGAACGGAAAGCTGGAGGGGTAATAAATCGGTGCTGTTGTGATTGCGAATATATAATTGATCTCATCAGAGAACCTATGAATGCGTTATCACGCCTCACAAGCAGCAGAGTTTGAAAAGCAATGGGAGAGAGAGAAAAGAAAGAAGAGGTGGGAGACGAGGGAAAGAATGCATGCAGCAAGAATATAGAGAGAATGAAATGTAAGACATGACATCGAAAACACACACTAATATGTTGTTAGCAACTTGCTATAACCGAGCCCTAAATTCATTTTTCTTTGCTATTTCTTTGCCCTTAACTAAATAATTAAAACAGTTTTATGTCTGTGGTATGATCCAAGAGAGAGTCGCACCGATATCAGAAAGCTGATTGGCTGTTGCATGTTGGTCTCATTTGTAATCGTAATACAGCGAATTCTATTTGGACTAGCGAAAGAAAGAAAGAACTACAACAAAGAGGAAAAAAAAACATTCAAAAGTGATGGGGGAGCATTTCAATGAGCCTTAGAGGTAGCGTGCGTATCTATCTATCTATCTATCTATCTATCTATCTATCTATCTATCCATCTATCCATCTATCTATCAATCTATGTATGGACATTAGAAAATGTAAACTAATTCATTATTTAAGACCAAGAACAGTGCATTTCAGGAAAATCTGGATTTTAAGACCATGAGAAAACCCTGACAAATTCTATCTTAAACATTCTGGAGTGGATTCTACACATTACAATTATAACAAGTAACAAGTGTTTTCAAATTCGATGATTGAAACAGAAAGTCAGGTTATGAATCTCACTGTCGTTTCAGCCTAAATTTAGCAGATTCTCAACACCACGTATCATACTATTTAGTCTGGAGCTACAGTATATAGAGAGGAAAGACAAAAGAGCACACAAAAAACATTGATTTATATCCGAGCGCCTTCATGGGCTCTTTTTATGCGCAGCATCGTTTTTGTGTAAAAGGTCGATAGTGCAGAGGTCACGCGGTGAGATTGGATAGGTGACCTTTTCTCTGGGTCGTTATCAAACCCAGAGAAAGGCTCCAGGTCCTTCGACTCTCTTCTGATTTATCTCTCTCTCCCTCTGTCTTTCACTCTCTCACTCTCTCTCTCTCTCCCACCATTCATTTACACACAAAGAGATGTGTTGCAAGAAGAACAGGGATCATACAAGTGTCGCTTTTATTTGAACTTTCACAACTGTAATACTAAAACTATCTCTCTCAGAAGTTAATATGTAATTGCACACTGACGTGTTTAGTGTTGTATAGTTAAAGGTTGAATAGTCTACACCTGAGCGATCTCTTATTCATTCTATTCTAAAACATACAGCCTCCAAGACAAAAGACAGTAGTCTGACAAGACCTCTACTTACGAGGTGGTATCAAAAGGTTTTGGAGACGGTACTAACGGTACTAACTGGTGCTATTCTGACCACGCGAGTTACCACGTCTTGTCTCAGACAGCAAGCTAGAACTAATAGCGAACGTGAAATTATGCCGCAGAGACGTTTGTGCAACGAGTCTTTACAGTCAGCGGAAGAACATCACTAGCAGACGAAAAAAAAGATCCGGAAATACTTTTTTTTCGTCTCAACCACCGCCAATTCAGAGAATCTCACTTCCGCACGAACCCATATTTTAATTCAATTCAATTTATTTTTATTTGTATAATGAACATTGTCTCAAAGCAGCTTTACACAGATAAAGTGGTGATAAAAAAATGAAGATGTTCTTTATAAGTGTAATTTCGTCCCTGATGAGTGAGCCGGTGGAGACTGTGGCAAGGAAAAACTCCCAGAGAGGGCATAATTAAGAAACCTTGAGAGGAACCAGACTCAAGAGGGAACCCATCCTCATCTGGGTTGCACCGAATGCCCATTTATTACAGATATACGATGTTGCGGGGTGCAGTGATGGTGATCAGAAGCAAACTGTAGTCTTGAGTCAGTGTAGCAAACAGTTGACATTAACTACAGTTCAAATCCATCCTCAATGCTCCCGTTCTTACTCCGGGATTTCATGGAACCACCCAAGGCGTGAGATTTGGCTCCTGCAGACTTTCGCCCTGTTCCCGAAAAGTGAACACCATTGCAGAGATCCAGCAGCAGAAGGTGCTTGATATGCTCCAGAAGTGGCAGGAACGGTGTGTAAACTGTTTTTTGATACCACCTTGTACTTCTTCTTCCATTGATCAGTCCAGTTTTGATTCTTACATGCCCACTGCAGACACTGCAGCATGGGGACTCTGAACTGTCTGTGGAGCACTATTGTACACTAAGTACTACTGACTGCATTCAGTAAACACTCTGTAAGTCTTTGGACATGTCATTTATTGTAATGGTATGGCAGATTTGTGTGTATTTGTATATATGTATCAACGTTTGTGGTTGTGTGTGTGTGTGTGTGTGTGTGTGTGTGTGTGTGTGTGTGTGTGTGTGTGTCTGTGTGTGTGTGTTTGTGTGTGTGTGTGTGTCTGTCTGTCTGTCTATCTATCTATCTATGTATCTATCTATCTATCTTTCTATTAGATAAAGTGTCAAGCCCTGGTTTTGTGAATGGAGGAATTAAGTTCTGTGAAAGGTGAACAGGATAAAAATGTGAAAGATGACACTAATAAGAAAGAGAGAGAGAGAGAGAGAGAGAGAGAGAGAGAGAGAGAGAGAGAGAGAGATGAACAACACATGGTTTGGTGTGACTAGTGTGATAAAACTGGAAGGAAAATCACCCAGAAAAATAAAGAGCCTGCCTACTGTTTCCTTATATCCATGTGGACCTGTCAGAGTGTCACCTATAATATCTATCTATCTATCTATCTATCTATCTATATCTCTGTTGTATATATATATATATATATATATATATATATATATATATATATATATATATATAATACAAACCTCTAATGCATCCGGACTGATACATGACGCCCACATCCACGTACATACACCCACCTGCACCTCCTGTGATACAGCACACTGTATTAAAGGCTTACAGGAGTATTTAGAGAAACAACTTGTCTACTGTCTTGGCCCTATCACATGTGAGTCATGCCAGGACACATATCACGATACGATGTCTTGCCAGGTTGCTTATTTTTATACAAGTCACAATGAGCTCTGTCTCTGCTTAGCATATGCGTGTGTAGGGTTTACACACATCAACATCATTCTTTCATTGCTAAAAATAAAAGAAAAAGTGCACAGAAAAAAGAATCCGAAGCTCAACGCTGAACTAAAAGGCTTACAATGAGTTTGCAATCAAAATATTAGATTTTCTGTCCTTTCCATTTATTATTTATTTAACTAAAATACTAAGCAGAATAGTTACATTAAATACTCTAGCAAGTAAAAAATGTGCTCTAGCTCATCATTCACATGATCTGTAAAATCATCCTTTAGATCCTTTACAAAACGGGCAAAAAAGCAATACCCAGCACTTGCATCACTGTCTGTGGTGATCGCAGAATGAACTTGGTATCATGGAGGAGATACTCAGCAAAGTCTATTTCCTTGAGAAGTGTTTTGGATATGGAGGGAAAAACATGGCACAGGATACACTCTCACCAGAATTAACCATCACTCTGTGTTCATCGTTAGTAACTCCTATGTGTAAAAAACAGGAGGCTTAAAACAGCTGTGATGAAATTACTATCAAGTGCTGCCATTTAAATCTGCGATTGCGGTCAATTAATATCAAGTGACAATATTTCATCTTTTCCTGTGATCTCCTCCTGCAGCAGTTTGATACTATTTAAGCCCAGTGTAATAAATCTGATGGAAATCTAAGTTTGGATGAAATATTTTATCCAAATAATGTATCCAAATATATTATATTTTCTGTTATATTTCAGCTCATTCAAATGTAAATATATACAATTAAGTTTAAAAAAGTTTCGAGACTCGTTTTGTAACACAAAAACAGATGCAGGCTCAAGCCTGCACGCACAGTCACAGGAAGCACCGACCTGCCAAAAGACATTGTCCTATGTACATCGGGAGCTGTGTAACTGTTGCTATTCTGAGCGTGTGCATTAGTTTCTCGGCGGAATAAATCTCATTTTCACACCCACACCTACTCGCCAGATTTCCCAAAGATGAAGATCCAGGCTCAAAGGTCGTCGTTTTGACACCATTGCGCAGATCCATATAGCGAATAGCAGAAGGTGCTTCAAAAATAAGACTTTCAGGACACATCCCAAAAGTGGCAGAAGCGTATGGCTGTGCGAGGGGACTATTTTGAAGGTGATAGTGTAGATAAACACTAGTACTTTCTTGTTAAAAGTGCGAGTCTCCAAACTTTTTGATACCACCTTGTAGACATGGTGCACAGCATGGTGCACTTTTTTCCCAAATGCATTCCAAAAATCATGCTTTTTTCGTGTTTTTTTCTGAAGGATAGATATTTTTCTGAACACTATAAAAAAAAGACTGTATAACAGATTTTGACAAAACTGTATACCAGCAGCACCTCTACAGTGCTATAGTTCACATTATATACATTATGTACATATTACTCTGGCAATGAGCATTCATTCATGCAAATATGTATTGGCTGTCTGATTTTATTCTATTCTATTCTATTCTATTCTAAATATGCTCTGCTGCCATAATAATCTGTGGTAATCTGATAAAATTTTTACTCATAATCTCAATTCTCTAATTATTTATTTCTTTTTTGCAGTAAACATCTTAGGCCTGTTTACATCACAATCTGATAATAAATGAACCATAAACCTACAAGTTTTGGCCTTGCAATTGTTTTGGTTTTAATTAAAAAGAATTAAATGTGATTTCAGGCTCGCAGATAAATACACACAAACACAGATTGTGCTTTCGCTACAGTCTGAAGCTGGCAACTGATGAAACCCACCTGAAGAGGTTTAAAAAAAAAAAGAAACAATTAAATCGACCTCTGCTTGAAAAAGACTAATGTGGAATCAAACTTTAATCCGTGAGCTCCTGATTGCAACAAGAGTTTCGGAACAAGCTGTTTAAGTTCTGAACATTTGCTAAATGTTCACACTTTTGTTCATTAATTACTCTGGGAATATATAACTATATAACACTTGATACATAAACCTGTTCTAATTGCAGGTACATCACACAACATAGAGCTACATTACACTACACAGAGCTACATCACACTACACAGAGGTACATCACACAATACAGAGCTACATCACACAATACAGAGCTACATCACACAACACAAAGCTACATCACACAACACAGAGCTACATCACACAACACAGAGCTACATCACACAACACAAAGCTAGACCACACAATACAGAGCTACATCACACAATACAGAGCTACATCACACAACACAGAGCTACATCACACAACACAGAGCTACATCACACAACACAAAGCTACATCACACAACACAAAGCTACATCACACAACACAGAGCTACATCACACAACACAGAGCTACATCACACAACACAGAACACAGAGCTACATCACACAACACAGAGCTACATCACACAACACAGAGCTACATCACACAACACAGAGCTACATCACACAATACAGAGCAACATCACACAACACAGAGCTACATCACACAACACAGAGCTACATCACACAACACAAAGCTACATCACACAACACAAAGCTATATCACACAACACAGGGCTACATCTCACAACATAGAGCTACATCACACAACATAGAGCTACATCACACAACACAGAGCTACATCACACAACACTAAATAACAGAACACAAAGCTAAGGACTAAAGTAAGTTGTCCTCGCTACATAAAAGACATTGTGTGCATCAGAGTGCAAACAGTGCAAGACATAAGACACCAGACAATACAAGACAGATACACAAAACACATAGCGCTGACCGGTAACACTACTGTATAATACTACGTGTGAATATTTGTATGAATATTTGCCAAAATTGACATTTTTCGATGTGTAGGATTCAAGAAATGATTCCTTATTTTATGAAGTGTGCATGTGATTGATGAATGTGCAGCGTAGAAATTCAACTGAAATTGCATTCAATCTGGTTGTTTTAACCAAAAATATCCTGCAAGATTACAGACTTGCAAAATTGTATATTCCCAGTTTATTCCTTTCACTTACAGGTTAATTCACAGATATTCCCTTTAATTCCAATGGAAACTTTCCAGCCTTACAAGCTCTTGGTATTTTGCAACCCTAATTGTGGTAAACAAGTCCAGAGTAAAAACCACTCAGTGTTTCAAAAGTAAATTCTTGATTTTACTGCAGCTGGCTACATATTTTGTATTTAGATAATCAGATATTTCAGATGGAAATATAAACCCAGATGTGTACAATCTATTAAGCAGCAGCATCTTATTGAGGTGCATTTGCTGCCTTTCAGAAATCCGGAAGCTTCGGAAATGAAAATTGCATTCACGGCTTAAGTTTCATGGAAATGGCAAAGAAATGCATTGAGAACAATTAAGTACAATATCCAATTATTTCTACTTCTGCACGACATACTGTCCCTTTTGAAAGTTTCCAGGCCTGAACATGCTTCATAAAATACAGAATTTAAAAAGTGCACTTATTGTGATGCAGGAGGAACACAGAAAGCATTTCAGTCCCCATGGTTCTCAAGTTTCCCCAGAGGATTGCAGGCAAGGCAGTAAACCTCATCTGAATTCTCAAGCACTTCAAGCGCCATCAGATCATGCATGTTTTTATAGACTGGCAAAAATACAAATGTTGGATATTAATAAAAGTGTGCTGTGGTTGCATCGTACTTAACCCTAGAAGAATGAAGCTATAAACGTTTTGTCCATATTCTCAAAGAATTGTGTGTTTTCACTGGTTTCCTCCTGACGATAATTCAGTAATTCTTTAAAACTGGCTAGTAATGAAAACAACCTTATCTTTCATTTCATGTGCTGCTATCGAGTCACAATAACAAACAGCACCATGTTAGCATTTTCGCTTACTCTTGCAGGAAAAACAATCAGGATTTGTGCTTCTATAGCAGCAATGTCTTTCATTTATTTCACCATGCACTGTGTTTTTTAGCCAATTCCTGGTCGTATTTACTGTTGTCTCTCAGTACACATGTCCAGTTTGACTGGCCTGATGTTCCTTTTCACATTTAAAAAAAAAAAACAAGCTGAAACTTTCGTTTGGCAAAAATCAATAGAAAGTGAGGTTTGTTTTCTTTCTCTAGTTGTTGAATCTACTCAATTGTCAGGAAACTACAAATAAAAAGGACCGACATAAAATCTGCTTATTCCAGACTACTTATTCGGTCTGCTTTTTTTCCCCCTCGAGTGAGAGTATCTCGTTCATGATAAAAAAAAAAAGAAAAAAATGTAAAAAAAAAATGTTTATTTTACATTGCAGCAAAATACAAAATCGTACAAAATCGTGTCAAAAAGTATCTAAAAAAACAGTGTAGCTAATTTGGTCTTCAGAGATTTTCACACGAAATCATATACTCGTTCATTTTTAGCTCATCTTATGCTACTATTTTACGTTTAGCCTGAAGTTTCTGGGCAACCAAAACACACAACTGAGCACCACACTGGAGCTTCCGCTTGCCTGCTGAGCTCACTAATGAATTTATAATTTGCATTGTCATCGATTTACTATAATGAAGCTTGGCAAAGAATTCCAGTTGCTTCAAACATGATTTACTATACATATGGATGCCTAAAGGAGGTATCTGAACTCTTTTCCTGGTAGAGAAAAAGCAAGAGAAGGTTTAATCTTCCATATCCAACTGTCTGAGTGTTGGCATATAGATAAATGCCATAAATTAAAGTAAAGAGAGAAATATGATTGATCTACAGTAGATTATGATATCAATATCATATTAATGAAAACCCAAAACATATTTTGAACTGATCTACACAGTGGTCTTTTTCCTGTCTTGGTTCAATTTTTACATACATTGTTGTTGATTTTGTTTTTTTTTTGTTTTTTGTCACATGATCATTTTTTTTACAGTCTGTTCTATTTTAGTCTTTTCCCCTATTTGTATTTACTGCTGCTTTCATGGGCAGAGTTTCTAAGTAAATTACAGTGCTGTCACTGAATGTAAATTCGCTGCTGCAGTGATGACAAGCTATTTTTTTTCTCCCTATTTCAAGTACTGAATCCAATAGGATCGTCCACAGATGAGAATCTGTTAAAAGTTTGCCTGATTGCCTAATTCTTTTCTGAATCATTTATGCAGCCGTCTTTGTGTTTTTGCATGTTTACCCTCTCTCATAAAGCACAGCATTACTGACTAATACATGGCCTCGTACTAACATGTGACCTTTAGTTATGCTTCAAATAATAGGATGCTACACATTAATGCCTTTATTTGCATTTGTTTCCATTTATTCCACACTCGGGCACTCAGATGCATAATTAACTTTGCTGGCAGAGCATCGGTGCTGGTCATAGATCAAAATCAATTAGCATTACAGAGTCATGGAAATAAAAACTCACACTACAGCCAGCTAATCCCAAACAAAACAAGAGAGAGGCAGATAATCGAATTATTAAAGTTAATTAAAGTGATAATTAAATGACAGAAAGTGCACTTTATCTCACTAAGGGACAGCGGTATTAAAGGCATGAACCTGTGCGTAAGCAGCCATCAGACAATTCATTGAAATGAGGGACTGGCAGGAAACTATTTAAAAAATAGCACATATATTAGCTTTGCAACTGTCATATAACTAATACAGCCTAAAACCCATCACACATTGCATCATACCTTACAGTAACGCATCACACCGGCTTTATGGTAGATTACTGTCACTGTGAAACTAAAAATACTACGCAAAAAATAGCTACATGTGTTTTTTGTGTCTTTTTTAATCTGATTGTTTCCATCAGAACTGCCATCAAATTTGTCATATATACGTACTCAGTGATCGCAATGACAAACGAATTTAAAAGGGGATTTGTATATTTCACTAAAAGACACGCAACTATTTATATTATATTTAACTAATACAATTTTTCTTTTTTTTCTTTTTCAGAATGATATACATTTTCATTATATAAAAAAAAAAGATGTGAAATGTTTTTCCAGCCAAACACACATATTTCCGCAACGGCTGATCTCGATAGCAAGAATGTGGTTTTGTCACCCAGCCCTATCTGACACAAAGTCGCCCATCTCGCACTACCCACAAGGTTCTTAGTTAACTTCGCGAAGGAAACAACACTAAGTGTGGTCTTTGGCCACTTCCTGTGTGTAGCATTTATCGTGTTATTGCAGACTTTAATAAAGGGATTACAGAAATTGGGACACGTAAACGATCTACTTTTTGTCGTTAAAATACGATGTATACCACAGGACCCGCTTCTCAGTTAAAGCAATAGGTAACGTGCCTAAATGCGTAACACGACCCATTCTCTCCCTCCTGGTATTTCTATTCAAAAACGTCAGGGTGTCTTGCTATTATTGTCATATAATAATATATAGTTTCAAATACAGTCTTTTGGCTGACATTTCTAGAATATCCTGCTGCAAGCTGTATTCTCTCAACAAGATGTCACAGAGAAATTCTCTGCTGACTAAAAATGTTCAGAGATGTAAAAGACACAAAGGATTCTTTCGTTACGTAATGCTTAGCTGAATTGCATTCATGCAGCGTATTCACCACAGTGGTGCGACAAACACTGGAATGATCTTAGACTGTAATAAGATATAAAATATTTGTTTTCTTAACATTATGCTATATAGACAGGTATACCAAGACTTATAGTAGTCTTACCTAGTACTTCTCAGTCACACAATCAAATCATTAGGTACCACGTCTTACACCACCTATTATCTCCCTTAAGGCATTTATATCATGTAATGTCATTTAGCTGCTGCAATATAATGACTGTAATTACTGTCATTTAATATCAGTGGGTCAGTCATTTGTATCATGACAGTTATAGACTGTAACAAATGTCAAAGCTAGCTAGGTACTGCTTGTCCAAATTCCTTGTCCTACAAAGACAATCATTTTATACCCATGTTGACACCCTTATTGAAAACAAAAGAAATAAAGAAACTCATGTAATGAGTCTTTATAACCACAGGAAGTATTAAAGCATATCAGGACTTACAACACATTCAACACCAAACTGGGCTTCACTCCTCTCAGCCAAAAAGAGGACTTTGGGCCTACAATGATCATAAGCTCAACGATTTTGGTCAGTTAAAGGAAAAAGATGAGTTGGTGTTTTTCTCTGATCTTTAAATGTCCAGTTTCAGTTACCTTTCTATATTTTTCTTAAAAAAACTGGCCACTCACAGGATGTTTTTTTGTATGAGTTCTACATCAAAACTCTAGAGACTGGTGTGAAAATCTCCTGGAGATCAGCAGTTTCTGAGAGTTCTCAAAGCATTCTGTCTGGCACCAGAAACCCTGCCATGATCAAAGTCTTTCTTATTCTTTTGATATTTGATGTGAATATTAATTAAAGCTCTTGATCTGTATCTGCATGATTGTAAGTTTTAAGCATCTGTTGTGTGATTGGCTGCTCGTATAAATCGAAAAAAAAATGGGGGCATGTGTATAGACTGTATAATAGATTATATGAGGGCATGTGTATAGACTATATGAGTGAATGGCAGACTATATGAGGGCATGTTTATAGACTATGATAGACTATATAAGGGCATGTCAGACCTTATGAGGGCATGTGTATAGACTATGGTGAACTATTTAAAGGCATGCCAGACTATATATGTGTATAGACTATATGATAGTCTATATGAGGACATGCCAGTAAAGGGAATGTGTAAAAACTAAATGATTCCCATTACAAAGATACCATGATACGAGTTTGTTGTATTATAATGACTAAAAGTTCTAGTAAGAGAGATCATTCTAATTACTGGCACATTGAAACAATGAAAAAAGAAACTTTAAAACAACCACAACATATTTCGTTTATTGAAATAAAACATTTCTAAATTGAATTCAGAAAGAGCAAAAACAGCCCCATGGTTAATATTTGGCAAACGTTTCTGAGAGCACACAAACTGTATCTTTGTAATATAAGAAAAATGATAGCTGACACGTACCAGTTCTACTGATCCATAGTGCTTCCTACTAAACTCTCCCCTTCTGCAGCCCAGGTCTTCAGAAGCAGAGCTGAAACACACAACACACAAAACTGATCACAAGGGCTTTATAAAGGGTAAAATAGCGTTCCAAATGCGCTTTATACACAATCGTGTGAAAAAAAAAGCACATTGTTTACATACAGTACATTAAGTAAATACAACTTCTGATGAACAACAAAACATAATAATTTTCACTGTCATTATTTAATTTGCAAAAATCAATCAAGCCGAAATGGAGAAACCATGTGTGAAAAACTAAGTACACCGTGTAATTCAATAGTTTGTGAGATCATGTTTAGTATGTATGACTTAATCGGTATCTCACATTGTAATGTTATTGTTTTGGTTCACTCTTCTTAACATCATTGCTTCAGTTCAGTGATGTTTGAGGGCATTTGTTTATGGACAGCTCTCCTATGGTATGGTATTTCAGGCAGGTTGAGATCTAAGATTATGCTGTAGATTGGCTGGTGTGCTTAGGATCATTGTCCTGTTGTGTGATACAATTTAGGGCAAAGCTTCAGCTGTCAGACAGATGGCTTTATATTTGACTCTACCATATATTGGTATACAGATGAGTTCATGGTCAACTCAGTGACTGCAAGTTGCCCAGGTCCTCCATCACCATGCTTGACAGTTAGTATGAAGTGTTTGTGCTTTGTTTGGATTTCTGTGCATTATGAATTTGCTGTGCATTATGCCCAAACATCTCCACTATAGTTGTATATGCCTTAAGAACATTGTTCCAGAAGTCTTGCAGTTCGCCCAGATGCAACTATACGATCTTAAGCCATGCTGCCACGTTCTTCTTTAGAGAGAAAATGCTTTTTCTTCCAAATAATCCATACTTGTTCATTCTTTTTCAAATGTCAACAAATTTTACACACACTAATTGAGGCCTGTACAGTCTGAGATGTAACTTTTGTGTTTTTTATTGTTGTTTTCTCTGAGCACTGTCTGACCTTGAGGTGAATTTGCGGGGATGTTCACTCCTGGAAAGAATGGCAACTGTCGTGAATGTTTTCCATTTTTGTGTTCGGGCTTAAAACTGTTTAAAAATGGCTTTATAACCCTTCCCAATCTGAATGCTTTAGACCACCAAACTGCTAAATCTTGGCCTTTTAGAGGTGGGCACATTCGTTAATGATCATTTAATTAAGTCAATTTAATTAGCAGGGCCTTGCGGCTATTTATCCTCTCAAATCCTCTGGAAACTGTAAAGCTGTACTTAATTTGTAATGCACGGCCTTTTTATTTTGGTATTTATTTTTGTAAGAATAAATGATGACGGTGTAATATGTCGTGTGTTCATCAGAAGTTGTATTTGCATAATTGTAAGAACTGATAAGGACTCAATGCCTTTTATTATATCCTGAAAGGTAAAACCCTATCATTCAAAAATATACACATACATACAGATAAAGAGGTAAATGAGAACTGGATAGGTACACTAGATACTCTAGCCCTAACATTTCAATTCTCAATATAGACCCTTGGGCTAATAGCATTTTCATATGCATTTGTAGTTTGTTTAATTTATACCACAGGGGGGGCTGATTTGAGGAAGTACATTCCTACAGTTGCCATAATCAAATTATGCCTCGTACTGTTAACGGCAGTAAGTAAACAAGAGTTTTCATAGTGTGCATGTGCGTCTACACCTATAGTACTTTACATTGCAAGAAATTTAATCATTTCTGCTCATAGGAAAAGCTGACATTGTCTTGAGGGCAGTTTAGTGATTATATATCTTATTTGGAGACTATAAAGGTAGACGTATGAGTGTTTTTTCCCCTCTAAGAATAGGACAGAATCTAAATGGTGAAGATTTTGCATTTGGCCTGATACAGTTCTTATTTACATCTTTTGTTCCTCCATAACAAAGTTGTAAAAGTTATTACAAAAAAACAGGTTCATTGTGTCAAAATGTCATATACATCTATTTTTACTGGTAACTGAAACTAAAATAAAACAAAAAAATGAAACAAAAATAAAAAGTGAGCTTCATAAATTATCATCTGCCTGAATGAATCTTATAATTGTAGATGACGAGGTGACAAGCCATCAACGAATCCCCCGCGGATGAAAAAAAAATGTTTTATGTAATGAAGGAGGTTGAGTTCATGGTGATTTAACAAGCTGTTCTTTCCTCCTGGTAACAGGTACACATAACACCCCCTCTTGCAAACAGATTTTCTGAGTTTTCTGAGATATTTCTGTTTCCAAGATAGAGACGCTGATTATTTTATTCGAAATATTTGTACATCTGCACTTATTCACTAGTGGAATTATTCACATGGCAATGAGCAACGCACCCATCCGACTCGCATCACACAGAATGAGAATGTGGGAAAGCCTGATCTTTGTGACTTTAGGGCATGACATAGTTGTTGTTGTGAGATGGGTGTTTCAGACAACACTGATCAGGAATCTGATGGTACTTTGGGTGCAGACTCGAAAAAACATTTCATCCATTCTAGTTTTCTTAGGTTTCTCATCAATTAGCCATTTCTGCCCAAGAATCTCTCACTGAATGTCCACACTGTAAACTCCAGAGACTGCAGTGCATTTTAATGCACAACACACCCATGTCAATGTCAAAGGTCACACTGTGAACATGACCTGAATGTATCTGCAAGTTGGTAAGCATTTTTTGCTGCTGCCACATGATCAGCTGATCATAACTCTCATGTGATATGAAATTCAACAACACTGCATTCAGAATTAGAATATCCCTAGAATGAATACTTCATCAAGCAATTCCCATCCTGATCAGTTTGCAGAGGAAAAACTTTTTTTTTCTTACATCTTAGAGCAGACCTGGGCCTGCATGACCGGCCCGCATGAGTAAAGGTGTAACAGCGACACCTATTAACTTGTTCTAAGTGCACAAAATACAATTATGTGTTTTTTATTTATGTCAAAAAGAAAAATTTACGCAGAATGTAGACATCCAAATACAGATACAGATACAGATCCTCTCTCGGTGATGATCATTTTCATCATATGCACTTCGCATATTCACCTCAGATATTCAGGCTGACTTCAGTGCACTTGTTTAAGCCCAAAACAGGCCTGAACACTAAAAAACGTGGGTAAACCAACCAAAAAAAAACACTGGGTGCAGTTATTTCCTTTTTTTTGCTAATGTGATGTTGGTCTTTGAAGAAACTAGTTAATAAAGCTATGATGCTATTTTTAAAATTCTATTTAAAAAAAAAGCACATTTTCTAAATTGTTTTTATAAATGTTCCTTAAATAGTGCAATACTTCTGAGCACCACCCATGTTTGATGCACTGTTTGATTGACTGTGTGACATATTTGTCTCACTGTTACTTTATCAGTGTGAGTTGATGCTGCTATTTCACGTTAAGTTATGATGCTAGGTTTTTAAACATTGCAAAAGTTGACATTTTCTAAACGGTTTTTGTGATTATTTATTGAATAAATAAATATATATATAAATCTATCTAAATGTTTCCTTTACTGTTTCTAGTGGGATATCGTATTTATTGGAACTTACTTAAGTATGTTATAAGCAATGTGTATATATTAAACACAGGGTAATTCAAAAAGAACGAACCGTTTTCATTACTCAATATTTTATTAAGGAAAAGGAATACAAAACTCCAGCCAGGTCATAAGTATTATACACACTGATTGACTGATTATCAGTATTATAAGTATTATTATAATATATATTATGTTGTGTGTATTGTATTGTATATTCCAGACCTCTGAAACCATCCCAATTTCTAATGTGGCCCTTTTGGAGAAATAATTGCCCCCCCCTGGCCTAGACAAAGGTCGTCTTGTGGCACCAATTAGCGTTATTGACCAGAACATCCCCCACCATGACTTCCGTTACTATCGATACAGTATTCACAGAACGGTGTGTCTCGAAGCATTCAATTACTCCTTAGCCACATGAACACGAAGTCTCGTCTTAAACTTACTGAACGTGCAGCAGTTACTGTCACTTAATAATGTATATAGTACATTCAGTGCAGGTCAATGCTAGATCCTTTTAGTTTTCATGGTAACCTCTAAATTCTTCCAACTGCAGCAAGAAAAACACAGCTACAATAAT
This sequence comes from Silurus asotus, assembly GCA_024362625.1. Lineage (NCBI taxonomy): Eukaryota > Metazoa > Chordata > Actinopteri > Siluriformes > Siluridae > Silurus > Silurus asotus. Next base: position 3,089,679 of record MU583213.1, on the reverse strand, counting down.
TACACATAATCATTGATTTGTATTACATTTATTTAGCTCTGTAGTTCTAAAATCAAACCTTATGATGCTTTTGAAAAAAAACACTTGATTATAATACTTAAAATCTTGTTTTTTTTATATGTTAAACTGTTTATCTGTCAATAAGCTATTTTTATTTTATTTTCCAAGCTATGTGCATAGTGCATGCTGCTATTAAGCCATTCTCCATTTCCAACTCTCACCTAAAAAGATTAATGCTCTGTCCAGACTTATGAAATGACAGTTCCATGTGCTACAGCTGTAAACTTTAATTATGTCTGTCATATTAGCAGCTGTGAAATGGCTGCATAAGGAGACATGACGTGGAGCTAATTTGAAATACTCTAAATTGCACATTCGACGACCACAACACTTCAATCGAGTTGACCATTACGTGAAATTGAGAAAGAAAGTGTGCAAATGTCAAATCCATGCCGAGGGATGTAGAGGGATTTTTTTGTACATTGCAAAAACACATTGTCATACACAGAAATCTTGAAGGGCCACGCTTGCCAAATTCATCATTGTGATGCTATGTTCTTGAAATCCTACATGTGGGAACACCCAGAACAGCTCATAGTAAGCCAAAATCATACACTACATTGCCAAAAGTATTGGGTCACCTGGTCATAAGTACGGAATGTATTTATGAGCATTGTATTCCACATTTAGTCCCAATGTGCTCTTATCATTTCCTTCACTCTTCTGGGAAGATGTTCCACTAAATTTTGTAGTGTGCTTATGGATATTTGTGTTAATCAGTCACAAGGGTATTACGAAAATCAGGTACTGATGAAGGTAAGGAGACCTGGGGTGCAGTCAGTATTCCAATTCATCCCAAAGGTGTTCAGTAGGGATAAGATCAGAGCTCTACAGCAGGCCACTCAAGATCTTCCTCTCCAAAGCATGTAAACCAGATCTTCAAAGAGCTTACTTTGTGCATTGCCGTGCTGAAACAGGTTTGGGTTGTCACGTTCGATTGAATGCAAAATTGTATTATAGCCCTATACAATTTATTATAGTCCTATTTAATAGAGTGCCTCCGGCTTTGTGGTAACAGTTTGGAAAAGAAGCACATATAGCAGGAAAGGTCAGGTGTCCCAATACTTTGGTAATATAGTGTATGTGGTAAATGTATGTATATGCCAAATCATATTTGACCATCAAACCTAATACACTGCATATGGATTATTGGTAACCTTTCATTTAGATGCTCTTTAACAGGACAGGCTGTGCACAGATGTTCATAAAAAAAACAAAAACATATCTGCAACACCCACACAACCCTTGTGTAGAGGCAAATAAGGAACTGGAATATCATTACAAATTTTAACCAAACAGCTGTTTTAAAATGATGAAAAGTTCTGCATAAAACTGATGCAGCTTCTTATAAATTTACTACCGAAAATATTCTCTTAGTTGCAGGTTTGGAAATCCTTGAACATGCTGTGTTCCTGCTAAACAAACCGCAGGCTGTAACTGAGATTACAATGATATGATAGTTTTCTTTAACAGGTTGTGACCACTTCCCTTTTTTTTTTGATAACTACTACACCCATACTGTACACATCCAAGAGCGGCTGGTCAGCCTTCTGTCTCAAAACCCCAACTGATACAATGATTATATTATTATACTAATATTCAAGTTTGTTGCATTGAAGCACAAGCGATTTCTAAAATCTGAAATGGTTGAATATATAATTATAAATATTTAGGTCATTCGAGGAATATAGTTGGCTGCTTCATGTGCTGCTGTTTAATCACAGCTGGCATAGTTTCAATTTGGTGCCAGTGTACGACAAAATGAAATCTGACAAAACAAATCGAATGTTGAAATATGTCTCAGTAACCAGTATTAAAATGCATCAAAAGTGGATTGGGCCACCAGGGTTGGGGGAAGAAGTCTTCCAAGGAGTTTGGAACTGTTTATTGATTAAATTATCTCCAGTATTCTGGTCAGGGTTAAAATCGATCTTATTCTTAACCCAGGAACAATGATTGGACATCAGGACTTTGCAAGGCAACCAAGCAGAAACAAAGCAAATAGCACTGCCAATCCACCATTGGGATTTTTTTTTTGTAGGTGGAAGGAACCCTGGAGATCCCAGAGCGAATCCACACAGACACGAGGAAAACATGTGAAAGTCGGCACCGATGGTAATCCGAGCTCAGGCTCAAACAGAGGAACCTGGCGCCACAGTGCTACCTCGTATTATTCACTGCTGGTGGAATCTAATTCTCATGAGCATTAAAACACGTTAATGCCTGCATAAATTGGCAGTTTTGCCGAAAGGCAGCTCAAATACTCATTTAGAGACAACATTGTGTTCTGTTGTGCTTTTTTTAAAGCCAAATAGGCTAATATCACTGCGTTTACCACTTGTTATATATGACGCAGAACTGAGCACGTAGTGAATGTCTAAAAAATAATAATGATGAAAACGTTATAATGTTATATAATTATAACGTATGGGAAGTCGCAGCTCAACAGTTCTGCCCCAACCAAGTGTCCACTGTTGGGCCCTTAAACAAGGCCCCTAACCCTCTCTGCTCCAGGAAAGTTGTATCATGGCTGACCCTCACACTGACCCCAGTGTTCTTATACACTGGTGTATGTGCAGAAATAATTCCACTGTGATATAAATGCATATACTATTATTACTGTACATTTAATAAATGTTGACTAGCTGACAACTCTTAAATAGTGTGTTTTCCTGCACAAAGGTGAACTATTCCCTGGCCACAACAAAAATAAATCAGGTTAGCAAACATTGATCAAACTTGTAGTAGTGTTAACACAGTGGTTAAGGTATTGGACTTCTGGTAATGTGTGAGTTTAACCCCTGGCACCAATTAAGCTGCCATGCTGGGCCTTTAACCCTCAACTGCTCAGTAGGGTAATTGTGTGTGTGTGTTGGGCAAATGTCATTCATGTAAATGATAAAAATAATTATTAATTTTAAGCATATTTATGATTTGTTATAAGCGATGCAAAGTTCATTAATTGTACTTCATTTAAAATGCGGACATCAATTCTACAATTCTTGAACGCAATTTGTTTTCGTAAATCTGACATGATTTGATTACGTACTTTCAAAGCCCTGACGAAAATGTATTCTTTCATGCAAACTAAGCATTAAACTATTATTAAACCACTCAAGTGTTAGGATAATTAATAAGTACAGTGGAACCCAGTTATGTCACGGCGTAGGGGTGTACCAAAAAGCATCGAGGTAAACGATGATCGAGATAAACGAAAAACAAAATGGCGGCAATATAATAACGTGCTTGAAATTTCTTTATGTACATGATGTGTGTTAATAAATGAGAATGTACATGCACATGTTTTTGGTGGAGTTTTTTACACAACAGTGTTGCCGCGATTTCTTTGATGAAGACATGCTAAAAAAATGTACATACATGTTTGTTAACAACAAAAGGCATATGTGCAGCTACTAACAGCAGAGATTCACCAGTATACAATACAAACCACCGTCCATTCCCCATACAAACCTTTATTATATTCTCCAACATTATAAACACACAGATCGCTCAGAAAATCACAAAAAACGTGCGGGGTGTAGTTCATTTTTACAAAAAGCTAACCAGTGTCAAAATTAAATGCTCGAGTCATTTCACTCTGACACACAGCTCCGAAAAGTGTCCTACACCTGTAGCATCTGTAAGGCTTGATTTTTCCACCACTTCCATGAGTTCTTCTGCGGCTGCACAGTGCCGTCTCACTACCGTATTTTCGTGTATATAAGATGCACCGCGGGTGACGTGGAAAAGCCGGCGATTGGTCATGCGGATCGAGATAACCGACGTTAAGTGGCAAATTGGCCCCCCTTGTGTTCGAGATATTAGGGTTCGTCGACATAAAAAAATCAACATAACCGATTAAAAATGCTAAGACAAAGCGAGAATTTGCCGGTTCCACTTCAAAAACGTCGACTTAATATGGTTGGCGAGTTCGAGATAAGTGGGTTCCACTGTAATTTTGTCACTTCTTTCTGCTTGTGTCGACAACCTTCTGAGCTTCTATCTAGTAATAAGAAATACAGTGTTAGCAAGTATTAGCCTCATAAAATGTAGCTTAATGCGATGTTACCAAATCAATGTTTTTTAATTGCACATTGTCGGATGTCTGCGATCTGGATGCTATAGCATTATAACTTTATTTTGGAATAAATATCATACGCACTCGATCTATCTATCTATCTATCTATATATCTATCTATCTATCTATCTATCTATCTAT
>MU583213.1:2964220-3084546 GCA_024362625.1 Silurus asotus | reverse complement strand
TAATACTAAATACGTGTGTGTGTGTGTGTGTGTGTGTGTGTGTGTGTGTGTGTGTGTGTGTGTGTGTGTGTTATTACAGTTGCTGTGTTGTGTTGCCCCCACCCCCACCCCCCACCCCCGAGCATCATAATGAATTATTAACACTTTTTCCATGTTTCTCACACACACACACACACACACACACACACACACACACACACACACACACGACACGCGTATTTACGGTTATTTAAACACATTAAAACACCGTTTTAATTCGTGTACAACTTGTATGTTTTTCTCTGGAGAGGTTTATAAATCTGTATAAAGGTTATTTGGAGTCTGGTGTTTATTTAAGTAAAATAAAAAATGAACTACAGCAGGGTTGAAGGTATGAATATCAAAACGACCGCATCGGTTTGGTACAGAAATCCCCATCCTGCAGCAGTAACACATCAGCGCTGCTGTTTTAAAGCCTGGGAATGACATATCTGTATCTCTGATATGATCTATTTGTATGTATATTTGTAGCTGGTGATAAATGGGATGGGAGGAAAGGTGGGAAGTGTGTAACCCGCTCACCGTTGGGTTAAGTTCAACAGTTTGGTGGCTGCCGTGTCCGCGCCGCTCATGGCCCCCATGCGACGGTGAAGGGTTTTCCTCCGCCTGGGCTTTTCGCTCGCTCTGCTTCTCTTCTTTTACTGAAGAAAACAGGTCACCATGTTTTTCTTTCCTTTCCTTCCCCCCACCCACCCTCACAAGACACCTTTCTACTTCTTTCTGTCTCTCTGTCTGTCTGTCAGTCCGTGTGTCGCGCTCGGCTCTCAGTCCCGCATCGTTGTCCGTGTGGCGGAGTGTCTCTGGTCTGCGCGCTCGTGATGGAGGAGCTTCATACAGACGCAGCGCTGAAGGGAGGAAAAAAAAAGCGCGGAAAAACAAACGAGGCGCGAGCGTGCCGGATTCCCGCCGTCTATCCTTTGACACGCGCACGGGCGCGAGCGTGCGTGCGTGCGTGCGTATGTGTGTATGGGTTGCAGGTGTGTGGGATCTAGCGGACTGCAGACACTTCACTCTGCTGCCCCTTTTCCATTTCCCTCCTTCTGTATGTCTCTCTCTCTCTCTCTCTCTCTCTCTCTCTCTCTCTCTCTCTCTCGCTCTCTCTCTCTTACACACACACACACACACACACACTGAATAGGCGTTGGTGTTGTTCTGCATTCACACTCTAAAGAAAAAGTGACTGTGGGAAACCCAAACAGGAACATAATGTCCCTCAAATACACAGTTAAGTGCAATGCCTTCTCAATCGACATATGGAATAATGGTGTGTGAGACACATGGATATTTTATTACAGACTCAAACAAACACACAGAGAATCAGTTCCCAAGTTTACCTCGGGCCACGAGACAGGAACTTGAGCTAGATGGTATTTCTGTCAATCCATCTACCAACACCTTTTGTAAAGGGAGGAAACCAGAGAACCCAGAGGAAACCCACGTGCAGAAATGGAGAACGTGCACACAGGAACCAAAGTGGGGCTTCAAGAGCCCAGAGCTGGAAGGCAGCAGCATGTACCTGTTGCATCACACACACACACACACACACACACACACACACACACACACACACACATATACACACACACTGAATGAGTGTTGGTGTTGTTCTGCATTCACACTAGAAAAGTGACTGCGGAAAACCCCCCAAAAAATTAAATGTCCCTCAAGTACACTGTAAGTTCAATGCCTTCTTAATCAACATATGAAATACTGGTGTGTGTGACACATGGATAATTACTTACACACTCAAACCAAAACACACACACACACACACACACACACACACACACACACACACACACACACACACACACACACACACACACACACACACACATATACACACACACTGAATGAGTGTTGGTGTTGTTCTGCATTCACACTAGAAAAGTGACTGCGGAAAACCCCCCAAAAAATTAAATGTCCCTCAAGTACACTGTAAGTTCAATGCCTTCTTAATCAACATATGAAATACTGGTGTGTGTGACACATGGATAATTTCTTACACACTCAAACCAAAACACACACACACACACACACAGATTTAGTTGCTGTGAATCCCGGGCCATGAAACAGTAACACTTGCGCTAGATGAGATTTCTGTCTATCCAAATGCCAACACTTTATATAAAGGAGGAAACCAGAAAACCCATAGGAAACCTGTGTGTGCACAGGGAGAACGTGCACGCAGTATCCCAAGTGCCACTTCGAGAGCCCAGAGCTGTGAGTCGTCACTATGCACCTGCTGCAAACCATGCGCACACACACACAAACACACACACACACACNNNCACACACACACACACACACACACACACACACACACACACACAAACTAAATGGGAATTGGTGTTGTTCTTCATTCACACTCTATGAAAGTGACTGAAGTAAACCAAACAGAAACATAAAGTCCTTCAAATGCACCATAAGTGCCATGCTGTTTCTAAAGTGTGCACCAGATGGATGTTCGCTTACAGACCCAAACCAAAACACACACACACAGAAATAGGGTGCTGTTGCTGCATTTATTACTCAGAAGGGGGTCATTATATCCCATATTTTGTCAATGACCAAGGCTGAAAGGTTTCATTAATCATTCATTCATCAGTTTAGTTCACTAATCATTCTTTATTCCTCTCTCGGTAAATATTCTATACTGGCCAGGGTTTTTCCCATGGCCACGAGAACAAAAACACTTAATCTAGATAGGATTTCAGTCAATCCATTTACCAGTACTTTTTTTTTACAAAGGAAACCAGAGAACTCAGAGGAAACCCACATGCGCCCAGGGAAAACAACCCAAGTAGTAATAGTAACCCAAGCTCTGCATCAAGAGGCCAGAGCTGTGAGGAAACACAGTGCTTACCTGCTGCACAATTCTGCTACCCACACTAGTATTCAAATACGGAAAGGAGGTCAGCAAGGAAATATTCAGAGAGCAGCACTATTGTGGTGTGCAAGTTCAAGACGGGCACAAGGACATTTCAGGAGAGTGCTGGTTTTCACTTGGGTAAGAGGGGAAGTGGGTGGACAGGAAGCTCAAAAGTTTACAAATTTCCAGCAACATCTAATTTAACTCAATTTAAACTGAGAAAAGACACAAATCCGGTGCCACGGGATTGCATCTGTATTATAGTACGTGTTACTCCTGAAGTGGTGGCAGACGTGGTTAGATACTTTTCACTGAGTGGCCGGCTGTCAGGGCCCGCAAAGCCTTCCCTGCTGGCCTAAAAAATCGGTATATATAATATTTGTTCCATTAAATTGTATTAATTTATTCCCAACAGTTTATTCTCTCCATTTTGTAGCGTTTCTCTTGGCTGCACTGCTTCCAGTACGTGTATGTGGATGTTAGATTTTTTTCCAATCAGATTTTAGCCTCTATGTGCTGCAATGTCAATCTAATCTGCCCAGGGCTTTTAAAGTCAGTACTGCTGGCCCTTTAACCTTTGGGAATATTACCAACAGGTCTGTTCCCTTAACCAATCAGATTTCAAATTTTCTTTACAGGGATAGCGTCAGCATTTTTCCATCCTCTAAATTGGTTGGTCAGAGGGAATCACAAGAGTTTTCTCTTTATATTGCTACTGTTTTTTTTTTTTTTTTTATTCCGGTCATGATTTCTTTGCTCCACAATGGACAGGAAGCATGTTCCATTGCAGGAGAAAATGATACAATGATACCATTATAAGCAGAGCAAGCGGGTGACTGTATACCTAGAAAGGTGTCAGGTGGAGCTACATTGTTGGTGTCAATTGGAACAAATGATGCTCCAACTGCTATAACTAGTAACATATTAGGTGTGTCTGATTAAGTAGCTCATTTAAAAAGAATCGGAAATTATTAGTGCTTGACAGAGATGTTAACTTCGTTGCGAACATGTACATAATACAGTACAATTATACTTTGCGGAAAGAATAAGTAAAGAAACATTGGTTAAGGCATTGGAATTTGGATCCGCAGGATGTGAGTTGAAATCCCACAGCCATACCAAGCTGCCACTCCTGGGCCCCTGAGGAAGGCATTTAAACCCATTGCTGTTTAGTTGTATGAATGAGATAAATTTAAGTCTTGATTCCTGGAAAAGGGCATCTGCCAAATGCTATAAATATAAACATCTCATGTCTTTAAACTACACTCTTGTAATCCTCTTTTGAACATAAGTTTGCTGTGCTTAGCGTTGTTGTTGTTACTATGGTTACCACCTGCTATAGCAAATATTGTGCTAAGCAGAGCGTGTGATTTTTTAATACTTTTTAAGAGTGATATCTAACAGATATAGGTAACAAATATAATCAGTACATGGTAAAATTACTTTTCAATTCAGGTATGGTGAGAGTGGTACCGCTAACAATATATGACAGATGCATTCTGGTATTGGAGCAGGCCTAACACAGAAATACATAAAGTATATATATATATATATATATATAGATGCTCCTCACTTTACGAACATCCACTTTAAGAACTTTAGCGGATACGATTAAACCTGTCCTCAAAGTGAATTTTGGACGGAGTCGGAAAAATTCAAAACGAAGGATAGCCGCCGCTAGCTAGTCATCGACCATGACGAGTCTACATGATGTGCACTAGACTAGTCTTGTAATTTACAATAATGCTTTAATTAATTTTTTCATGATACCAAAATGTACCAAAAAAACTGCTTTGTTGCCGTTATCATTGGCAACTTTAATATGTATCTTTCACCTGTATATGTATAAATAGTCTGATTTTAGAATAGCAGATCATAACCTCCTTTAAAAGCAATCATTTAAAGGTATCCTTCAACTAAATGTCCAGGTAAACACTTAAACCAAAAACCACAAAAGATAGGTTACTACCTTAGTGAAAATAAATAGTACAGTTTTATACCCATTTATTTTGAAAATGTCTCAGCAACCACCAATAGAGACATAAGTAAATTAATTTTTTTACACATTACCTACAGTAGCAGTAACACTTGCTACTCTAATATGCTGGTGTTATACCTAAACACCCCACAGCACTTTATAAACATTGCTTCTCATTGACATGGTTGTGAATACATAGCTGTAAGTAAATACCACACTTACTCAGTCAGTGTACAACAAAAAAAAATGAATGACCATTCAAAGCCTTGCTCCAAAGTAAGCCAGGATACAGAATATTATATACTTTATGTACAGTGAGATGTTAATGAAATTGCCTGTAAGATTTACATTTGCATAGATTACTCACAATCTTGCAAAAAAAAATAAAACGACAGCTTAGGTTTTTTTATATTACTGATATACCCACTAATATTGGCACCCTTATTGGCACAAATATGAACACAGAAATCTGTGAAAAATGTTCTATATTTTTTTGTTTAACCATTTGAGCTTTTGTATAAAATTCTCATGGATATAAAAACAAAAGCAAAAATATATATATCTTTATATATATATGTAATATTCCTTGGTCTTAACCCTTTGTGATGAATGAAGGGAGTTTGGTCTATGTGTTGATTTATATTTATACCTTTGTGGAGAAGCTAGTCATGGCTAAACAAGATTTTGCTCCTATTTACCTATGGGTACTTATAAAATGTTAATTATCAACAGGAATATTGTTTGTATTTTACTTATATGTATTATAAGAAATATTTAATTGATTAATATAATACATTTAATATATAAATTTAATATATATAAATATTATGGCTGGGTTTTCTTTACCCACAAAGAAAACCCTCAATAGTAAGGTTTAAGATGTGAGTTAAAAGAACAAGAAAATTTTTTTTTTTTTAATTTACCAGCACAGCTACAGCAATGCATCGGAATTGATATGAATAGTTACATGCGTGTTATATGTGTGGGTGTGGTATGTGTATTCTTCGAACTACATTCTGAATGGGGTCTTGTCTCCTCTATCCAAGTGCATGATGTCTAATGACCACTAATAACCATCATTTTGTGCATGCGTGTGTAACATTGTTCGTTCACAAACCCATAACAATCGCTCTTACTTACTGTAACATGAATACCCATAATCCTCCTAGTTGTAGGAATTAAGGGACAGGATGAAGGCACTTTTAGGTTATACATTAACATTTATAAAGTACTTATGCTAGACATCAAAGTGTCTGTGTTTTATTATAAGTGTCACTGTTTTTATTATTTTACTGTGTCTTTATTAGGCTGCATTGTGGAACATGTTTTTGAAAGGCCACTTAATATAACTCATTTCATCCACACACACATATACACACACACACACACACACACACACACACACACACACACACACATATACTCATGTCCAAAAAAAAAAAAAAAAGTAACACGAACTCATGATATTCAACTCCCTAACAGACTGCTGGAATGATAGAGATCATCAATATTTTATGACATCATGGGTAACTACACCAGTGAAACATAGTAAGACATAGTAAAATACACTGAAAACATGGTCTAATTAGTAAAAATGTGTGTTACTAGCAAAATGAGTAGCAGCTATACAGAAAGTGTAGTGTGTGTGTGTGTGTGTGTGTGTGTGCGTGTGTTGAATCCTAGGCATTTGAGTGTTAAAGCTTATGGGCAAGACAGCACCTAATGAAATGTAAGCCTGAACAGCTCAGTGTCAGCATGGGTTTTCAGGTTACAGCCAAAACAATGACACACGCACACACACACACACACACACACACACACACTCACCCCCACATACCATAGCACTGTGAAAGCATTATGTCTCTGTGATGGAAAAACCTACCTGCACACACACATTTTACCTAAACAGCAAAGATTATAAACATGCAACACAGCTAGCTAGCTAATGTCAGTTGTATCCAAATTTACCAAGTAATGTAAGAATTTTCCACTGGCTTAAGTAATGTCTTGAGTGGCTTGAGTAATAATATGGCTTCTACTTCTACTACATGACTAATACCACTAACACTAATGCCAGATGCTCAGCAGGTACCTCAGCATGCCCAGGAAATACATACTACAGTCTATTAAAAGTTGTGCTTTTGATATTATTGGCACTAAACATAAACAGTATAAAGGAAATTACAGATAAAATGGTAGTTGTATACATTTATTTTTACACAAGGAGATCCTACAATTTCACCAGTTATCCTCTTCTCTGATGCGAGCACTCACACATCCAAATACACACAAACACACACATTGGGGAGTAGCGTTCGAATGAACCTAAAATCCCTTGAACATATTGTGTGTTTGCCTGCCAAGATGAGTCTCAGCAAGCTATTTTCCCACACGGATCAGTCTAGTTCTTAAAAGCGCTTATTGACCTCAGCTTTAACACAACCACTACCTGACATCAACAATACCACTTTATCTACGCTGCTGCAACCAAATGCTAATCTCACATCTCATTGTGCATTTCCAAAGGAGACATATCAAATAAACATGTATATAATAAAGAAAGTACAAAGACAAAATGCTTCATTTCTATATTTTTATTGGATGAAACATTTATACTGGCTCTCTAGCAAGATTGTGACATTAATTCACCATGTTCTAGTCACTATTCTCGAACCCGCTTTACAGTTATTTCAACAACTAATGTACGATATCCTCATTATTATACTGTATAAGTATGATTTTGTTCTAATCAGTCACAGTACCTGAGTGAACTTTAGTTAAATTATGATCCACTACACCTACTTCAATCAAAAGTTGCAGGCTATTTGTTAGTTTGTTAAATCATCAGCAGAGGGCAGATATTTTTCTTACAAAACCCCATGGTTATAAAACAGCCTTCTATTTAGGATTCGGAAATCAGGCACATTCTCAGTGTTGGCTGAAAACACATATGTGTTTGAATCGATGTTTAGACCGAGTGCAAGCTTAAAAGTTCCTGGTTATTTGTAGAACGATTTTAGTTTATATGGTTTTTATTCCAAAGCACATCTGTAGGCTTCATTCTGGTTGGTTAGTAGGTTTTGTATGATTTTCTCCCAACTCAAATCAAGGCTCCCTTTCATGCAGCCAATCAAATTGATCATTTATAAAACGTAAATATTTGCACTATGTATGTTGAGGACATAATTGTCATTATGGTAAATATTTCAATAAAGAGACTTTTATGTGCAATAACAAACAGGTAACAGGTAGAAATGTCATTAGGTAAATCGAAACAGCTTTGTGTTACCAAGGGCAAACATTTTTAATACCTTTATAATCAAATGCACTGCTTTAGAGCTTGTCTTTCCATTAAAACCCTGGATTACGGTTTACTATGTAGCTGTACTGCCATTATACCTAAACTTAGATTAAAGTCTTTTGTGTGGGGTGTGAGTATGCATGTATTATTTGCATTCTAAATGGCAAAGTGTGGTATAAGGCTGTATAAATCGACTGATTTCTATAGCCAGACACATGTATGCAGACTGGATTCAGTTAAAAGGTTAAGCTCTTTAATTATGTCAAAGTGGAGGGTCATCCTTCATGGCTCTGTTGAACACAGTGACATTTCTTCAGGCGATTGTGCGGCTCACTGGCATTTTAAACGTTTTAGCTTTCACTCAAGCTTGGGCCACATGGAATATCGCACCCAAGGATGGCCAACTCCTGAGGGGGCATGTTTAAAATAAAAAAAATGATCGGCCAATCATGATGCAGCAGCACAATGCAACCAATCCTGCAGACAAAGCTTAATCAGTTCATATTCATATCAATCTGTCAAAATGGAGGTAATATATAAGTGAGCTCAGTGATTTCACTGTGGTTTTGTTTCTGGTGCCAAGATATGCTGGTCTGTGTATTGCTGATCTCCTGGGAATTTGTACAAAATGGTACATTAAAGCATCTTGCGAATGAAAGATATGCAGGTGGAAACGCTTTGTTGAAAGAAATAGAATAGACAGACCGGTTCAGGGTGACAGGAGAACAGAAAAGCATGTCAGAATAGGAACTTGAGGCGGATGAGCTACAACAGAAGAAATCTACAGCAGGTTCCAATCTGTTCAGACAAGACCAAGATTCAGATGCTATATTGGTTGCAAGCTTACTGAAAACATCACCTAGTCTGTAAGCAATGGATTCTAGTATTATTTTAAATAATAATTGTAAACAATACATTTTTAGAATTAATTACAAGTTCGGCTAATTGTTGGATAGTAGTACAACAAAAAAAATCACTTAATATTCTTATTATTATAATACAGTATCACTATTTTTTTTAACAATTCTACAATGGCTCTCGTGTAAATCTTTGGGTAAAAAAAATACTACTTACATATAAAGCACTGACTCATCAGCAAATTTATCATTATTATTCACCACCTCTTCAAAAGGTGCAGGCTATTTGTTGGTACCTGGAACAGCGTTTCTGTTCAGCAGGCAACAGATCTTTCTTTTACAAAGCTTTTACAGTTATGGAACAGCTTTCTGTTTAGTGTTCAGGGCTCAGACACAGTCTCAGTGTATACTTCTCAGCTGAAAACACATTAGTTTGGTCAATCCTATTGCCAGTAGCTTTTTCTTAAGTGAAGAAGCAGATATGGAGGGATCATGGATATACAGTGCAGTGTTGTGGTGAACTGGGATATTTGGATGCTGTCGTCCCCCCTCTCTCGAGTGCTCACGAGTTCATTCAGGTATGTTGACTTTGGTGTCTTATCCCTGAGATTCCTCATGTCTGTGTTACCTTTTGGCTCACCCTTTTTAGTTATGCTGCTATAGTCTTGCCGGAGTCCCTACTTACACCGTGATCACACTGTACAGTCTACTTAATGTAACAATGAGAATGCTTAACAATCCTCGATCTGAACAGTTTTGCATTTAAGCACCTTCTTCTAAACAGTACACCTTAACAACGATGGAACTATAATGAATGGACATTCGGTGTCACTCAGATGAGAATAGGTTCCCTTTTGAGTCTGGTTCCTCTCAAGGTTTCTTCCTAAAACCATCTCAGGAAGTTTTTGCTTGCCACATTTGTCACTGGCTTGCTCATTGGGGGTAAACTTACAAGGAACACACATACTGTATAGGCACTAAACATATTAATTATTTTATACAATGTTATAACCACTTTATAAAGCGCAATACAAATAAAGCTGAAATGAATTGAAAATGATTCTGATTTTTTTGGTTGGTATGTTTCAATAATTATTTTTCATGCAATGCGCTTTGTGTCCTGCCATCTGGGTGAAACATTTCAAAGCAGCAAACCTGATCCTAAAATCAAGTGAAAATAAAAAAAGAGAATACGCTTCTAGAACTTTCTTTTATTAAACCACTCTGCCCTCTGGCGGTCACTTATGCCTTTGCATGAAAAGGTTTTATATTTTCATTTCTAGCATGATGTTTAACATGAACAGAAGAGCTCTGTTCCTTGAAAAAATATTCAACTCTCTTTTTTCTCAAAAGGAATTCTGGAATTCTCCAGTTCCTTAACAAGATTCCATAAATGAATAAATCTCCATATTCCATCGAAAAAGACTTTAGAATAATTTTTTTTTTTACTTCAGAATTTTTTTTTGTAAGGAAAATTAGGATTTCACAACTCTCTCAGGACACAAAAAGTTATTTATAGGTATTATTTTTTTATTAAAATTATTAATATTGAAGCATCACATATACAGGATTTTCATAAATGCTCATGCGTGCAAGTTACAAAACATTCCCTACATATTCAGATTAAAAATGATGTGCTTAATCTGACTACATTTAACTTCTGCATTTGGAATAAAATAAACTCAGTTTCAACAAATAACTGATGACAGACATCCCACTGATGGCCACAAATTATATGTAATATCTGGAAATCATTTTTATTTTTCAAGAATTGGTAGAATAGAGCAAATGACAAGAAAATGACCCATCAGTTTCCTTTGTGGTTTAGCTTCTCTCTCTTTCTCTCTCTCTCTCTCTCTCTCTCTCTCTCTCTCTCTCTCTCTCTCTCTCTCTCTCTCTCTCTCAAATTTTGCTTTCATGACAGCTTTGCACTTGAAATGGTTTTCCAACATTTTTTTTTAGAAATTCCCAGAGTTGAGTGCTTGTTGGCTGCTTTTCCTTCAGTGGCCAGTCCAACTCATTCGAAACCATCTCAACTGGATTTAGATGTGGTGATTGTGGAAGCCAGGTCATCTGATGCAGCACCCAATCACTCTCCTTCTTGGACAAATAGCTCTTACATAACCTAGAGGTGTGTTTGGGTCACTGTCTTGTTGCAAAATAAATGATGGTTGCACTGAATGCTAAATTCTGTGGTAGTCATGCTGGTTAAGTGTGATTTGGAGGTGTACAATTTGGACTCATCAGACCAAAGGACAGTTTTCTACGGATCTAATGTGCTTTTCTTGTGTTTCTCAGCCCAACCAAGTCTTTTCTACTTGTTGTTCTTCTGAAATTATATATATACATATATTTTGTGAACTTCGAACACAAAGGCCTGACTTATGCAGTCTCCACTTAACAGGATGTTGAAATATGTCTGCCATTAGAAATCTGAGAAACATTTATGCAAATCAGGGTTTATGTGGGTGGTCATTTAATAAACTAAATAAACGTATCCTCTGCAGCAGAGGTAGCTCTTGGTCTTTCTTTCCTGGGTTGTACTCATGAGAGAGTGTTTAAAAGTTTTGTAGACTGCACATGGAGATACATTTAAAGTTATTGACGTTTTTCGGACTGACCGACATTTCTTAAAGTAACAATGAGCAGTCTTTTCTCTTTACTGAGAAAAAAATAAGTGTTTTTTGCCATAATATGGATTTGTACAGTAATTGTAGTAGCATTAATTTGGATATTAAATCTGTATGCACCTTTTTCTCTGCACACAACAACAAATTAAAAAGGCAAGAAATGCAACAAATGAAGTCTTGACACACCTGTCAGATAAAAAAACATTCCAGGTGACTACCTCAAGAATCTGAGGTAGAGAGAATGATATGTCATCAAAGCTAAATGTAACTCTAAAATATGAAACATATTCTAGTTTAACACTTTTTTGTTTACTTTGTTACTTTTTCTGTGTGTTCTTCTTATGAACCACAAACCACATGAGACAGTCCTTAAATTATGTGATTTGGCTGCCAATAATTAAGCCTTCCAATGATGTCTTTCTATTTCTGAAAGACAGGGGGCTCTGCTAGCACACTGACACCAGCTGCTACGGTTCCACAGTAGTAGTATACAAGTGAATTTCGATCATCAATGCTAAAAGAATATTAAGCCATGTGATTTGAAATATAACACACACACACACACACACACACACACACACACACACACACACACACACACACACCGACAGCTATATAAGGACTCTCTTTGCCAATACGTCCATGTTTACACTGCTTAGTCCTCCAGTGAATGCATCATGTGTTAACAAGCCAAATAGAGGCATTTTAAACAGCAAACCACCTTCTCCTCATCCAGCCTGGTAACAACAAGCAAAGTTTTTTCTTTTCCCCTTCCTGGAGAGAAATAATAATAAAAAACACTAATGTGTAGGTATGCGTCTTTCAGCCTTAAATGGAAGCAGATGTGGCAAGAAGAGCTCTGAGTTTACACAGAGCTGTAATCAGAGCAATTCTCATTCTTTTATTCCACCCCACACACACACACACACACACACACACACACACACACATGAGAAGAAGAATGTAGGCCGCACAGCTGAAAGTGATTAGTGTTACCAATAGTGTTCGGATTTATCTAAAGGTCAGAGGGTTGGAGATAGAAAGAATGCGGAGTGATTCTCTGGCTCTCTTTATCTCTTGCAGGCCATAATCTGAAAAAAGGAATGAAGGTAGTTTTGTGAAAAATACACTGGTTGTGGCATAACCTCTCAGTGAAAAATGCTGGCAAGACATTGGGGAGGGACATGTTTAAACACACTTGCACTTGACCGAGCAACACATGCGTGTTATGAATCACATGAAGTGTCTGGCAGGCCTGGGAGTGTCAGGATGATGAGTCTCTTGCTTTGCCTATGTTTATACACCGCTTTCTCTGGCTGGAAATGTAGGACTGCACAATTTCACTACATGCAGTGTGGTCCAAATGTTTGCGCTCGCTACCAACCCATAATCTTTGGTCTATTTATCAAGCCAAATATATGAGTCACCAATATAATTTTATCAAACCGTATTGACTGAAAGCAATAGTCACAATATCATTGTACATTGTACTGTGTTAGGAACCGCAGTGTTTACTGAATGGAAATGAAACCGTTTTCTGAACTAATGCACAAACAACTCAAAATTATACGACAGTGATGTCGAATCCTGACTTCTGATTGGTCGAATGGTTTTCTTCTGACAAAGTGACAGAATTTTTCAGACATAGACCTATCTAAAGTGTTATACCCTTAAAATAAATGTAATTACTGCAAGATGCTTTACAGTAAAACAGTTAATTTTAGAGAGGTAATATCTTCTCACCTTGCTGCTGATATTCCTACAACAACACACTCCAGCATGCTTTCTTGCTTACATATTGCATTTTTATGTATGTAAATTCCTTGGCTTAGGGCTCTGTTTTAAACTTGATTAACAATGCCGCTGTGTACAATTTACAAAAATAATAAAATAATAATAACAAAAAAAAAGTTCCTGGTAATGGTGTAAGGGATTTTGCACTCTGCAGTAGTTTTCTAATGAATCCTCTGAGAGCACAGTGCCACATAACAAACTAAAAAGCGTGCCTCAGGTCCCATGTGCAAAAGTTTATTCTTCGACGAAGACTGCCAACTTTAAATTACAATCCAAACAGTGATGCGATTCAGCACGCAGACATTTACAGGAATGAAGAAGCTATCCAAAAAGTCAAAGCAAACAAAGGTAAGCAATGATCAGAGCACAGCCAATCAGACAAACAGCCGGTATAACAGCTCTCAGAAGTCACTAAATGGTGCAAGACTTCACAAAGTGTGGAGACTTTTTGCACATGGCGAGCAGGTGTGAGTGATAGACTTTGAGTTCTGGGTCGATATTCAGGTGAAGTCTGTGAACTATTGCAGAGATATATGTTTCTAGAGGTCCAGCTACAATAAATCCCTAACTAAATGATTGAATTTACAGTATGTATTTTGAATCACTCAAACTGACTGCGTCCGATCACTTGAGTTTAGCATCCAACCAAATGCATCACTGTGAAAATATCATTCCAATTTGTCTACTGTCTCCTGTTGCCTTGTCATGTCAGAAGGAAATAAATCAAACCGTCATTTTAAATCAGTTTTTATAATTTTAACAGTTCATGGTTTAGTTTTAGTTTTTGTGATAGCACTATTAACACTCTGACTAGCACGACATACATTTTAACACCACACACACTTTGACTAGCACTGAATAAACTTTAGCGCTACATATTTTTTGACTAGCAATAAATCAAACTTTAATTAGCATCACACACAATTTGACCGGCACTACATTCAGTTTGAGTACCACTACATACACAATGATTAGCGCCACACACAATTTGACTAACAACAAATAAACTTTATCGCTACATAATAATTTGTCTAGTGATCACACACTTAGACTAGTCCTACATACACTTTGACTAGCATCAAATAAAACTTTGATTAGCATTAGCATTACATACATTTTGACTAGCACAACATTCACTCCACCACTACACACACATTGACTAACCCTACACATACTCTGACTAGCACTACAATGAATTTGACTAGCGCCACACACATTTTGCCAAGCACCACACACACCTTTTGACTAGCGCCACGAACCTTTTAATTAGCGGCACGCACATTTTGACAGGTGGATTTGCTATAAAATCAAAACAAACAAACCAAGGTTGATCAACTAGAGAGTTTTTCTTCTTTTTAGTGTTGATTGTATATTTATATAATAAACATATACTATTTTATATGTACAGCTCACTGTGGGGCATTTAAAAGGAGTCTGCCTCAGATTTGGCTGAAAATGTCTGACACAAACATATCAGTGATTGATGGTTTTACATGGCTACAGGATGGTTTTTACAGGACTTGCTGAAGGGTAAAAGAGTTAGTTTGCAAGCTGTCCAAAGGCCTCTGAGTTTTATGAGACATCTGGCTCAAGGACAAGCCCCTGCTGAAGGAGAATGGCTCTTCTTTATAATGATGATTGTGTCTTGTGTCTTTTTTGTGTCTATTCTGTCTTGTGTCTTCTGGGCCTTGTTTTTCAAGTTGGTTACAAGCAGATGTATTTGTAAAGCGTTTACACAAGATATGTAATATTCATTAAAATTCCACCATTTATGAAAAATATTCTTGTTTTTCTCGTGTTCTTGAATATGTGGAAATGAAAGCATAAGAAGGCTCGCTATTATTATCAGCTGTAATCATTTGCATACATTATATCCTCTTTTCATACTATAGATAAGGGCTACTGCCATTAGAGTATAATGTAATGTAACACCTTAAATTAAATTAAATTAAATGTTAGGTGCTATATAAATAAAGATTGATTGATTGATTGATTGATTGATTGATTGATTAATCATTGCCATGAAGGAGTGTACTCAGTCTGCAACTATGTTTACTTAAGCGGTACGTTCCAAAATAACTTTGCAATCCACATGAAGTTAAAGAAATTCTGATTCATTAAACAGGGCCACTTTTTTAATGACATCATGGACCAGTTCTGATGCTTACAATCCCATTATAGGTGCTTTCCTGAACAGACAAATGTCATTATGAATAATCTGAATGCTGGAAACTGTGATACATTATGTATTTTGACACTTTTATATCTCTGCCAAGATTACGCCTTTTATCAAATTGTGTTTATCTGTGGGATCGGACCAGACTGTGTAGCCTTTGCTCCCTATTTGCAGTAATGAGCCTATGGCCCCATGTGTGTTCTGACCCATCTACCTATCCAACTTGTTGCGTCCTTGTTGAAGTCACTTGAACTTGCCTATTCTTCTGGCTTTCAGGACATGGGTTTTCTTTGTGCATTTGCCATTGACTGGTTATGTCACATCAATAATCATGCCAGAAAGGGTAAACAAAATAAACAAACCCCATGATGTGGGATGTATTTAAGCTGGCATATATGAACATATTGTGAACACTAGTGTATTAAACTTATACATTATTTTATATAGCTTATTAACCGCCTTATCTCTGTAAAGCTGCTTTAAGAAAATGGTTAATTGTTAAAAGCTCTCTACTATATATATATATATATATAGTAACACAAAGCTCCCAGTGTGACTCCTTTTCCTCCTGTGACTCAATAATTGTCTTTATTTCTATACACTTTAAGCATACATTGATATTTATTACTGACACACCAAAAACCAGTTCAAATGCCAGCTACAGAGCTTACGGATGGCATCAATGGCACCGATGGCTAAGAGATTGGCCTACAGCTATAAAAATGCACCATTTTCTTGAATTATTGATGTCAAACATTAAATTCCCATTAAATAAGCTTTGCCAGGGAACTTTGGCAGCAAGTCTTAAAAAAGACTAAGTTATTGTGAGTGAGAAAAAGAAAGTGCAACAAAAAGGGGTCTGTTTGAACGTATGTTTTGTGTGTGTGTGTGTGTGTGTGTGTGTGTGTGTGTGTGTGCATATGTGAAAGAAATTGCTTTAACAGACATGCCGGCAGATCTTCAGAATGGATTTGGGAACTACGGCCATTTTACATCCATATGAAAATATTGCATATCACATATGTGTGTGTATCTTCACAAAATTGTGTGTATGTATTTCTTAAATGCATTCATTCATTACAGTGTACCTCGTTTTTTTCAACATGACCACGGCAGAATATCATGGGACCCAAAGTGTTTTTTTTTTCATCTATTTATGTAGAGTCTGCACCAGAAGTCTCTGTGTTTACAAGTTAGGTTGTTACTATAGAAACAATGGGCCTCAGTTATTAAGCTGGATATATTAAATATATAATACATAGAAATTATTTGTAAAGTACATATGAAACCTTTTCTTAAAAAACAACGTGATTCCTATAGTGCTCCAGACAAATGTGAATGTAGATTGATCAGCAATTTCTATTAAATGGAAACAACAACAAAAAAAACATTAAATACTAATTAAATATAATAATAAAAAATATACACAACCAGTACAAGGTAAATCCATAAAATATTATCAGTGTGACATGAAGACAAAAAAAACTTATTCAATTATGAAGAGGAAACGCTGCACGCTGCACTCGCTCAGATATTGTGTAAGCTGATGTCACTTGCCATGACATCATCTTTTAATTTTGCACAATCATTTATTGCAACCGATAAGTGACCGGTCTGGTAAACCTCATACCGCAATGTGCCTTGTGTTATTTCAAGTTGCCACTCTTGGGCCCTTGAGCAAGGCTCTACTCCGATTATATGATTATAGCTGTCTGTGCTAAAATATAATGTTTGACAAGTGAAAAACCAAAAGGCACTTTGCTTCAAATAAAATAAACGATAGCAGCTTCCCTATGTGATAGTGTATAGCATGTAGCAGATATGCATATGTAGTTGTTTATGTCCTAGGTTTTTCTTTCTTATATACATTCAATATACAGTATATTTTATTTTTGCCATGATTTCCACATGCCTTCCACCTTTTCACATGCTAGAATGAGTGCATTAATACAAACCATGTAATCAACACTATTGTCAAAGCTGCTGTCACTTAAACTTAATAGACACCTTCAGAATCTACAATATACGACAGATTTCTGATAGAAGCCAAAAACAGCACAATACTTTCTCATCTAATCACACTTTTTTACCCATCATGCTCTACTACTTTAAAATACATATCCCCTGACCCACATATTGTATTTGACACATTAATCTGTAATAAAATAAATTACAATTCCAAACATAATATGCACATTAAACTAGATGCTTGATTTACGATAACAGACGACGATCATAAATATATGCTCTGTGTCGGTGGATATCCCATTGAAAATATCCACTTTATCCATGGAGCAATCATGATTCAATAAATTCCTCTTTTCTTCAGCCTGTTTCCCCTTCAATCTTAAATGTACCTCTTTATATAACTCCAACATAAACAATGAATAAAAACAGTCACTGCATAGCCAAAAAAATTATCTGCTGTACAGGATTGTGTAAAAAAAAAAACATGTACCACCTCTGTGTTCTTGGAAATAAGTCAATTTGCTCTTTTTTATAAACAATTAGTTCACTGTTCAGTATCAAGCTTCAGACTATAATTGGATGTGTCCATTATATTGTTTATATAATCTAGTTACAAAATACCATTTTTTTATGTTACACCCTTATTAGAATTTGCCCTTAAAAGGCAAAAATGCTTCCTGTTATGTAAAAAAACACTATAACTCGCTTATTACAACACAAAAGCTCATTTTTATCCAGCTCACCTTGTGCTCTCCTGTGCCTCCGATCATTCTGGGAGTTGATACCTGAGTTTACATTTTGCACGTGTTTTAATCAATAATATGATTAATACAATGTTTTATTACTCTTATTTTACTACATTATTTTAATGACAGTACATTCTACAACTATATTACAGTTTACTACAACCTTTTATCACCCTGGACAACTAGTAATTTTACTCACCATTTTTCACCCCAACCCAATATATATTTTTTCCTCGTATAATGTTTTTTGCTTTAAAACTGTACAATGATGTATAACAGTGTTATCCACCAGTGTGTTAATTTAAGGGCATTGCCATCTCACTTTTGGGGACCAACATGTGCAATATTACTTATGGACAGTCAACTGTGTGCAATGTTACTTATTTATTTTCATTTACTTACTTGATATATATATATATATATACTTTTTTTTTTTTTAAGTCTGTCTAATTGTGTATTCTATTTCATTGCAATGTACCTGTGCAAATAGCAATGAACATATTATTATACCATTATATATTATGGTTTTATATTATTATATTACATATGTTACATGTAACATATAGTATTACATATATTATATAGTCCATGTGTATATATATATATAGGCATCTAAAACCAGAACAACATTGTGGGGGGGCCTTCGGGAACAAGTATATTCGTATTCGGAAGCGTAAAAACGTAAGCGTACCTAAAGTGAAAAGCACCTTAATCAAGTGATGAAATCTTTTTACAAGTTCATCATTTAGTAAGAAAACACAGACTACTTGCAGTACCATCACATCCCACAGGAAGGCTGCAACACACAGGATGAAAACCACAGATACACTGACACAACATCTGATTTAACATTTGACTCAACATCTGGCACATCTGCTTAGGGGAGGATTTTTGTTATACTTTCACTATTATGACCACTAAAAAATGACTTTTCAGATCCCTATGAGGCTATACTGTAGCTGCTTTGACATGTGACCTTTTCCTGTGAATTTAATTGCACCTCTTGTAGTTGGATTGTAACTAATTATTCACCAGTTTTAAAGCTGCTGGAAGTGTTACTTTATAGGAAGCAGCAAATTTATCTTTAAAAGTGATTTCAGTGTAAACACAAGATATAAAGGCTTAATCCTAATTTACATGAATATACAACAGTGACCTGGCGATTTATTTTATTTTTTATTAAGTAGGCAAACAATACTTTCCTACAAGAAAAAAATCACCATAAAACAACTAGAAACTTCTTAGTTTTCTGGAAAATTAGTCTTAAAAAAGTCCAGCAGTGATGGCTGGTAAGAGGATGGGCAAAAATCTATTAATAATATTGACAATTAAGCTATTAGGGTTGCGTAAGGCATTATATCATGAAATGTTACATAAGAACACACACACACACACACACACACACACACACACAAATAACAAATGCAGCCTGTTTGCCTATTTAAGTGTTTGTGTGCATGTTTGTGTACGTGTGTGTTTGTATATATTTATATGTAATAAATTCCCCCACATCATTCTTCTTTAAAAGCTCATGATATAATGCATTTTGCAGCCCTAATTGTTTCACTCTGAAGCTAATAAAAGCCGAACACCAAACACGGTAAACAGTTGAGGTTCTTTCAAACCAATAAACTCCAACTTTAACCTCTAATCTTTTCTCAAGTAATTCTATCCATTTATTTTTAGTTTCTGAAAACATTATTAAATCAACTTTGTCCGACGGTGGCAAGGAAACACTCCTTGAGAAGGCATGAGGAAAATATCTCAAAAAGAAAATCTATCCTCATCTGGATGACACCGGATAGTGTGAATATAAATAACTTTGACTTGAGATTTTTTAAATATATTGTGTATTGTTTGCTTTGATTTTTGATAAGTTGGATGGAGGGATGGAGTTTTACCTCCTGCTTTCAGGTCCACGAAAGTCCAAAACAATCCACCTCAAGACATCTAAGGTGTACGGTATCTGATGTGGATTTCAAAAACTAAACCATACAGACATCTTTTTTTTTTAAAAAAGATCAGGGCAGAGGCTTAGCCAAACAACCTCACACACCACAAAGAAATATCTTCACGTCTGATATCAACATTTCCTTACGTTCCTCTTACAATCTCGATCTCAGCGGTCACATTTGTGTTTTTGTTTCTGACAGGGTGGGGTTTCAGGGTTGGGTTGCCTTATTTTTTTAATTAAACTGTGGTAAATAAATGAGTGTACTGGCCCTATTTTCTTTCAAGAAGTGTCTCCTCTTTATGCTGTTTATTCTCAAAGCTTTATTACATCAAATATTTACTTTCTACTCAGGAAGTTGCATCATCCTTTGGTGGAAGAGTCCTGCATTTAGTCATGGCTTATTTCTTTTTTTTAAGTATTGCTATTGTTGCTATATTTCTCTCTACATTAGCTTTTCTGTAGATGTTTTCATATGATTAGGACAGAAGCTGTTGTTTTCATGTTTGGAGGGAATTTTTATTACAAATTCTTTTTAATATATGTCATTTTTCTCAAAGAAAACAAAAGGGAAAAACAAATGAAATGAGTGAGCAGCTCTTGCGAATTTCTCATGTTGTCAGAATTTCTCCTGTTTTAAGTTGAAAGAGACCTGCTGCAAAATAATTGGTGCTCTAATGCACCATGCTCTAAAGCATCCTGTAGTTCTTCCTGCTTTAATTGTTGGTTGATGGCAATCATGGTAGTTGCTGCAACACATTCGCCTCAATGATGTTCGAAATTCGTCACGTCCCCGGATTCATCAACATAGACAGATGCTTTGCTCTGGTCAGCACTTGCCATGTTGTTCTGTGCGATTATGATATCTGTAGTGTTTGATACAATGTTTGAGGTAAGCAATGTTTACAGCAGCTGTGGATTGCACATTCACGGGGTTTTCAGAACAGTCACGTGCCTGTGTTGAGAAACAGAGGTTGCTGGAGTCAACAGTGAGGTAACTCCTTAATCACACCATGACTAAACCTGAAACTGTACAGCCCTACTCACCACGCTTACTTCTTATACGTTACAACATGCCTAGTGCGAATCAGTTATTGTGAAGTTCTTCTCTTTTTTTTTTCCCACAAAAATGCATGCCTCAGCAAACAGTTCTCCAGACTGCTACTCATCAGAAGGTTGCGGGTTCGAATCCCAGTGCTTCCAAGCTGCCAGCAATGCTTTTATTACCCTTCGCTGCTCAGTTGTTTGGAATAAAAGTTCCTGCCAGATGATTGAACGTAAATGCGAAGGACAACATGAATATAATTGCTCACAGCTGCCCTTTTGAAGCATGACGGACTCCATGAGTAATCTATATGGCATTTGAGAGCTCGCTCTTGATCTGTTGCAGATGAGTTTTACTTTTATGGCTTGGAAGCTTGCAGTTTCTTCACCTACCTGCTCACAACGACAACACACACGTACACACACACACCTGATTCAGGAGCTTCTGCTGGACTAGAGCCATACAGGTTATACTTTGGGCTGCCTGTGTACTGGAAGCATTCAGTCAAACTGACATCCGCATGCACCCTGACACACAGCCCACTGGTGCAGCCCCACACACACACACACACACACACACACACGGTACCGATGCGGCACGGCGACACCCCACAGAAGGCGCATGTGTTTAATGGCATGACCTTTCCCTTGACTCCTGAATGCATTCATCTGAATTGCAGTATTGACATAAATGCACCAAAGTGCAACCGCCGTATCAATATGAATGCGCTTTAGCGCGCGTGCGTGCGCTCGTGCGTTCCGTCCGGTGAGCGCGAGCACTTACAGCATGCACTCTCACTTTAGACAGACGACCGTCTGACATCTCAGCATGAACTTTTTTTTTTTTTCCTACACATTTGTCCCACACACAAAAAAAATTGGCTCCGAGCCCAAATCATACAGTAAAAAGCGTAAACATGAGTGCAGGAATATCCGCGGTGCAACATGCATAGATGGATGGATGGATGGATGGATGGATGGATAGATGGGGTTGTAATCCAGACCAACAACCGGTGCATATACAAGAAGGCTTTCCCTTGAGCTCTGGACTCACCTCGTGATCTCGAAGCTGCAGCCTTTCCTCAAGAGGAGAGCTCTTTTCCGCATGAGCCCCGCTTTCTCCCGTCCCAGGTACGCGTTAATGTCCGAATTCATCCCGCTTAATATCCACGCGTCCACAGGGATGAAAAGAGGAAACGAGGAAGAGGAAAAAACTGCAGTGATCCTTCCTTCCTTCCTTCTCTCCTGCTCTATAGCTGTACCAGGGCGAAAGAAAACGGTGGACCAAACAGAGAGAGAGAGCGAGAGAGAGGGAGAGAGAGAGAGAGAGAGCGCGCATGAGATCGCGCGCGCACACGCGCACCCACACGCACACACACGCACACACACACATACAGTCCAAACACAAAGTCAGCCTGAAGACTTTTCCAGTCCCAAACGTCTGCTGTTACGTATGCACGGTGCACTGGACCTGGTTGCCCTCAAGTTCTTCACGTGCTCCTGACGTCTAACTGCGCGAGCAGCATATAATGGACTTCTGTGGGCTGTCAAAAAAAAAAAAAAAACCCACAGCAGACCATAGACTAAGTCCTGCGTTTTGTGCATTGCTGAGGGAGTAGGATTATGATGCACAAGGGACTTTTTTTTTGCAAGACAATTAACCCGCTAATAATCTCCATTAATCTCTCTCTCTCTCTCTCTCTCTCTCTCTCTCTCTCTCTCTCTCTCTCTCGCTCCAATTCAATTCAATTCAATAGACATTGTCCCAAAGCATCTTTATTTAAAGAAAGAGTTAACTTTCCTTCTACTGTACATGTCTATATATCACCTGAATGTACACTGTGTATTGTCTATTGCACACACAATATCCATATCTCATAATGTATATTTATATATTCCATATTCCTTCACATATACTTTAGAAAAAATATATATACACCGACCAGTTATAAGTATATGACCACCATTCCAGCATAACGCTATGACCACCTGCCTAGTATTGTGTTGGTCCCCTTTTGTTGCCAAAACAGTCCTAAACCTGTTGAGCATCAACAGCATTAACGACTTTAGCAGTTTAAGATACAGTAACTAATCCACACCACACGGGCCAGACTTCCTTTCCCAAGTGCATCAATGACCCATGACCGGTTCACCACTGTTCCTACCTTGGACCACTTTTGATAGATACTGACCACTGCAGATGCCATCTTGTATGACGTTTATCCCTAATAAGCAAGCCAGGGGTGAGATTTTTATACCTCACTTATACTAATCCCTTCTGTATAAATTCAATTATTTTCATTTCTACAGCGCTTTTAACAAGGGACTTTGTCCAAAGCAGCTTCACAGAGACCAATATGAATGTGATATATATAATATGATATACAATAATAGGATAATAATAGAATAATAATAGAATATAAATGTATTTGTTAGTGAATATCAGTGGTGGGTTTTCAGGACCAGCAAGGCATTCTCTGCTGGCCTCAACACAAGGAATCAGAATCACTGATTTATGTTTTAATATATTTTTGTCCATCAATATGTATTAAATTATTCTCAACAGTCTATTCTTTTCATTTCATAACATTTCTCTTGGGTGCATTGCTGCAAGTGGCAGTGCACCCGAGTGTCTGTTTATGTTGGCGTTTCTATCCAATCAGATTTCAGTAGTCATCAAGTGTTGCTAAGGCCATAGTTACAATATCTAACACAATGCCTTCAGAGTTTTTTTTTAAGCACAAACGCCATCTATCCAATCAGATTGCATATTTGGATGGTCTGAGGGCACTCTAGTCAGACTTGCAACCTGCATCTTTACCAAACTGCGCAAGCGCGAAAGTATTTGTGTTGATTTAATAGCGATTTTTTCATTCCATATTGGCTGACAGAGGAATTTTGTTTATTTTTTTTTTTCACAGATACATTTACGAGGACATTAACAAGAACAAAAAGGACCGTTTAAGAAAAGCTGGGCATTATGAGGAAAGGTCAACCAAATCATTTCAATATAGTTATTAATCTGAACCAGTTATACTTTTGCGTGTTGAATTTGCACAAAAACACACAATCTTGCTTAATTTTAAATCCCCAGGAAAACCATAATGCACAGTTTTGCTAGAGATTGAAATTCTGTATTGAAAGAAGACTTATTGAATTGTGTTCATTGGGTTTCTTGCTTTATTAATTACATTCATTGTCACTTTATGAGATACTTGTCTGTGATGCAGCAATCTGTTATAATGCGTCTCTGTATAATATTGACTTTCTATAGGTCAGGTGGGATACTATAGAAGGCCTAGGTGTGAAATGCACAATGGTGCGCATAGGTGTAACCCTTATCATTTTATCCCTAATGAGCAAACCAATGGCGAAAGTGACAAGGAAAAACTACCTAGGATGGTATGCGGAAGAAACTTTGGTGACATTAATTGAACAAAGTAATATTTATTCATTATACTTCCACATTGTTGAGGTGTGCTGTTCAGTGATGGGTCTTTTAATGCAAAACGTTTTATTTAAACTGTAATCCTAAGCCATTGTTGCAGACTGTTTACATTAATTACAATCCATATAAATACTCATAGTTTTTGAGTTGCGCGAGTCTTCAGGAAATCTTGGACCCTGAGAAAATTGCATAGACAACACAATTCTTTTACCCAATAATTGCTTCATGATATATATACACTGTATATTTGCTGTATAATTGCTGAATAGATCTGCGGTCATTTGAAGATCCAACTGTTTGGACATCTAGACGTTCATTTCACAATCTAGATGTCACAACACAGAAAATACTTTTTTTAATTCATTTCTTGTACCCTGAGAGATGCTGAGACCAGTTGGTGGTTTGGAGGTCTAGAGGAAGGTCAAAAACAAGTCAGTGTGTGTAAATACTCATCTCTATTTTTTATAATGATGTAATGGCTCAGGAGCATCGCAGACATTTCGAGAGCCGGTATCTGGTTACAAACTGATTTGATTATGTTCTTTTCTCTATCGAACTATTTTACATTCTAATAATAGAACACATAGTACGGTTTTAGGTGTCTTTCAGACTGACTACATTTTATATTCTACTGCACTTGTTAAGCCGGCTCCTTACTACATGTGATCGCTGTAGGCATATGAGAAGGCAAGGCTCGATATTCTGTACCTGTCAAAAGTTCTTGATCATCTTTAAAAAAGAGGCATTTGTTTATATGCAACAAACTATGTAATTTAACGGCATGGATAATACACTCTTTGCATCCAGAAGGCTAAAAATTAACCTGCATTCATTATTCACCTAAAAATACTTTGCCAGGCACTAGTAGGATATTTCTTTCTGACCTTGTGATCCAGTTCAGGCCATTCCATAGTAGATAACATTCCAATAGACTGTTTGCTCTTTAAATAACGTGTAAAGAGCTTGGACATATGTTGCAGGTCATTGTTTTGTTGTATGGTGAAGTGAATTCAAAATACCGTATTTTTTAGACTATAAGCCGCTACTTTTTTCCCACTTTTTGAACCCGGCGGCTTAAACAAGGAAGCGGTAATTTATGAATTTTTCATAATTTTTTCCCAGTTTCACAAACTTCAAACCAAAAAACTGAACCTCATAACATTAGACCAATTAAATTTCCGAACGGAAACTAAAAAACGCACTTCACCTGTGTTCTGAGCTGCACGGCATCGGGAGAAAAAATGTCCATGATTTTTAAACGCACAAGGATGCCAAAAGATAAACTTCTGAGAGAAATAGTTGTGAAAGAAAGGAGGAAGACAGTGAACAATGACTTACTTGGTCTTCTACTGTTTAGATACAAGCCGTTGTAAGAAGTTGAGTCTGGGTGAAGGGAGAGCTCGCTTCTGGCATGCTATTCCCAAAATACTGCTATGCTCCTAAAGGAAGTGCAACATATTTCATCCGTACACGGTGTGTAACGTGTCTTTCGTTAAAGCCTGTGTAAAGTACATTAGTGTAGATGGCTTATTTATGTAAAAATACAAATATTTGTAAAATTCACTGGGTGCAGCTTATATATGGGTGCACTTTATAGTCCGGATATTACGGTAGCTGTAGTCCAGAAGAAATTGCATTGTGCTGAAGTATGGAATAGTAGCCATGTTGGTTCAGTATTTCTATCACCCAGAATGTCTTAAACCATCTTTGCTCTAGCACAAACACAAACCATTAGGGCTAACATTTTCTCTACTAGTTTGTTTCATAGTAATGAAATGAAACATGCATGTGTTTTAAACACCATAAAAGACTAAGTGTTTCCAAACTTTTGACAGGCGCAGTAAGTCCTATTGATTTTTATTAAGAAAACAGCAACAAGCCCACAAACATGGGAGGGCCAGGATGCTGCCTGGAGAAATGTGGTAACCCAGAGGACCTGTTTTTGTGAAATATAGGCTAAATGTTCAAAACATTTAATTATAAATTTTATACACAAAATTATTGTTCTCAAGTATGGGCCTGGTACTGTTGTTGTAATCATTAAACGATTTGGTCGAACTGGATCCAGTATTATTACAGAAATAGCTTTCGGCTGCAAATCAGAATTTCAGATACTAATCAGACAAAGTGGGACCCACCTGCAAACTCTCAGCTTTGGAAGTTAAAATACTCATTGCAACCTGCAAGGCTGTGTTTTTTTTTTGTGTAACCCATGCTTACTTTTTCTCATCTTGGCATCCTGCCAAACCTTATGTTCTTTCCTGGCACATGCCCCCTAACTTAAGAGTTAACAGCTACCAGCTGGTTGCTGATGGACTAAAGACTTGCCAAAGCTACCTGACTTGTTTCCATTCTCCATGATCTCAATGCTCTTTGAAAGACACTTGCATGGCATTTCTGGTGGTTTCTCTGAATGAGTTTCTTTGCTTTAGTCTATACTGCTTAAATGTTAGATATACAGCAGCACACAGTATATGTACACGCGTTCACATTCATTAGTGGTATCAAGCCAGCTGGCTCCTTGACATTTTAGTTTATACTTGTATATACATTCAGAAATACTTCCTTCTTTCAGGAATTTTTTGAGAATCTTGGCATCAGTATTTTAATTTCCTTTGTCCAAGACTTTTATTTTACTACTCAAGGAGCGTAACTACTGTATAGTACCAGGGCAACTATAAGACTTAGTTTTCTCCACCAAATAGAAAAAGCAACCAATAAAATGTATATGTAATTTTACTTTTTATGGGTCTGACCTTCCCATCTTGCCATCAAGGATATCCAGTTTAAAAGGATCTGTTTTGTTTCTGGATCCTAATAAAGATCCTTTTCAGTACATAAATCCTACCCTAAATCTTTGATGATACTTCTCCTAAAGACTCCTAAAATCTGTGCAGTCATCTGGACTCTGTAAAACAGAAGAACATCCCAGTGAATCTCACACATCATTAAAGCCCCAAAGTCACTTTCTACTAACAGATTAGTTTGACTCTCTCCTGAAACTAGGTGTTAAATATATCTATTTTTCTGTCTGACTGGAGCTTTTGATCAATACCATGAGATCAATGGTTATAGAAGAAAATCTAGGAGATTACATTTCTAAAGAGTGATAAAGGGTTATTATCTGAACAGCAGCTACTTTAGCCTGCACATCTTTGTGTTCTACAAAGTCTACAAAGTAGAATCCAGTGAAGTCAATAATTCTACTACAAGCTACCCCATCTTCACCTCCACCCATTAGGATTGTTTATTAAAATGTCATCACTTTGTGCACAGATATATAGGTATGCCAAAACTAATTTTGAACCATCCCTTTTGTTCAACAAATTCAATGCTATAGCATACAAATAAATTCTAGACAATTGTTTGCTTTTAAATGTATTACAACATTTGTGGCATGGGTCATACCGTACAGTATATGGATATATTGATCAAGTTTCCACCTAATTTTAGCCATAAAGTGTACACTACCAATTGTATCACATTGAAAAGGTTTCTAGATGAACCTAAACTCAGACATTGTGTGTGTTTTTCCACTGTTCTGAGAATAAACGAATCAATATGGTGTCTAATTTGAGCTTTTTTGAAAGACCACCAATCATGACATGTGTCCATTTCTAAGTTCTGCAAATCAGCAACCAGTAAGCTATTTCGAAATAAGCCTCATTAACCCATAATTAGAAAAATTATTACTCTTGCTCCCCAAATGGTTGCATGATGGTAGAAAAATGTTAACCACCTATTACAAAGCCAGTCACATTGTAATTTACATAAACAAAAACAAGGACTTTTGCACATTCAGTTGAAATGACTCTCCTAAGGCTGCATTGAATTGCATTTCCTAATCAGATTTTCATCGTATCTCTCGGGTGATCTAAAATAATGTCTGGAAAAATGGCAAAATCAATTGAGGGAAATCTAATGATCTGATTTAGATTTTATCCCATGGAAATGTTCGTTTATAAAGTAAGGGCTAATTGCACCATTGACTTACGATGTTGTCATCCAGTTGATTGGGAATATAAAGTGATGGATGTTTTTTAAACTCATCAAAATAAAGTAACCTCTCAAAACTGAACTGAGTTAGAGGGTACAATTCCCTCGAAATTAGGATCTGTAAATGCTTGTTTGATGTCCTGGCTGTTTCTCAAGATCCACCACTAAACTGAGTATAAGTGGTAGGCTAGTAAGTTTTTAATTAGAAAAGATCAAATCAAAAGACTGAGTTTTCATTTCCCACCATGACAAACTCAAAACATTGAAACACAGCTATGGGTGACACATGCCCTGATATAAACTCAGACCTCTTTCCTAACTTCCTATGTGCTAGCAGATATTTATTTTGTGGTGCAAGTTGCCCCCAACATGCAAGAACATAGCCTACATGTTTAGTTTGAATACTGGAAGTTACTGTGAGCACTGGAGGATGTGACCACCTTTTATTCACCCCAGAAGATCAGCATCTACTAATGCAAATCCTGCCACACAGAGAATAGTTTAATAGCAATGTGCAGGCAGACTTTAGAATAGTTCATAACCTCACATACAGAAAACATCATTACATTCTGAATTACACGAATCAACTACATGAACAACATGGCTTTACTGTGCCATCACAGTGAAAAGACTTCTTCAAGAAATTTTGAGCTGCTGAGATCTGAGATCTTCTACGCAACAAACATTTGCAATACCAGATGTTTAAGTATCTCTCGAATGCATATTTCTTAGATGTGTACAAACACACTTTTGTCCTTTACTAATGGAGCACATGTGCTCACAGCATCATGGTATCATTAGCCTAATTTTTCAGATCTACTACTTTCGAAATGTAGAGAAAAACATACATGGACACGTCTTGAAGTAATAATACAGGGAATGTGTTTTTGGAAGTAATAGCGGAAAATGTTTTCAGTAGGCGGAAAGTTGGACAACAGTATTACACAATTATTAGCAGTATTCAAAGGTTTTATCAATTAAACCTGTAGTTTTATGTGTAAATTGGGAAAAACGGTGAAGTAAAAAAATAGACAGTATATAGCACTTGAGGTATACGGTATGAGTCCTGTAATATCATAAAAAAATAAAAATATAACAAGTATCTCAAATAGCATGGACACACATTATTGTTTTATTGTTTGCCACAAAATTTAGACAGAAATCTTTTTCCTGCAACTATAAAACAAGTTTAGTTGTAATTATTAGTTGGTAAATGTTAATAAAGTAATTCTTGTGAATTTTGTATTATAATCCAGAGCCTTTCTGGATGCAATGTCTTCAATAACTGTCTGGCTTTCTAATTAAAAGATTTTGACTAATTACTGCAATAAAAATTTTCATGTGTACAGACTTAACGTTCTAATTGCATCACCAGAGAGCAGCACAAAAAAAAAGCTTATTAAGCACATTACTGCAAGACATTAGTGCATGTTTCTGTGTACAAGCTTTATTCTTCAATCACACGTACTCATTTCTTTATGCTAATTCAGTGGTGTTAATTTAAACATTTCATGCATTGATTATCAACATCTTGCTTTCAAAATCCAACTTTGGTGCTTATAAAAACATTGTGATTGCATCCTTTTTATTTAAAACCATATTGCTGAGCTTGTTTTTAGGTTCTTCTTGTCTGAGGAATGAGTTATGTTTATTACAGTTTAACCAAATCAAATCAAATACATCTTTAATTTATTCATCATTGACCAATTTTGACTTTGGATGTGTTTGGGAGCCCAAACAAATCCAAAGGACCCAAAGAAGAACCACACAGAAGTAAAAGGAACATTCAAAACTCCACACGTACTGTATCTCGACCTCAGAATCACACCAGAGACCTCGTGAAGCAGAAATATACCTGATGGATATTAAAAAACTATTTATATTGAGCATACAAAAGACACAGTTCATAATCTTCAGTTAATGTTCAAAACAAAGAGCAGAATTGGTCGAGGTGCAGTGATGTTGACCTTAGCATGGGTATGGTGCCAGATGGGCTGGTTTGAGTAGTTCAGAAACTGTCCATCTGGGAGTTCTTGTTAGGCCAGAAGGAAACCGAAGTTTTGTAGAACGAAAGTTTAATGAAAATAAAGCAAATAACAAAGTACTCAAAGTTCCAGTGAACCCAGGGAGATCCTTAGAAAGGTAAAGTCTCTAGAATACACAATCCACAGGGAAAGGTTGTTATCCACAGCAGTATAGGAAGTAAAACATGTTCCTACAATGTTCTCCAGTCTAAACTGTAGAACGGACGGAGATACGATGGCTGCATAGCGCCGGCATTAAGTAGGAGGTGATCTGATGAGTGTCGGTTGCGGGTAGCTAGTACGATGGAGAACTGCTAGGAGTGATAGGTGGTTCTGGGGAAGGTGTGGCTGGTGGATCCCTGACAGTTCTACATGCAGCAGTCTGTAGAGTGCAAATAAAAACAAGAAGACATTAAATGGGCAAAATTTCAGAAGATGGAAATGCCTTGTTGATCCATGCAACAGGGCCACAGCTGATATGAAGGCTACAGAAACTCCTTGCCACCATGATGAGAGAAAAAAATCTAACAACACACCAAACTATAAAGCCAATGAGCTATAACAGAAGAGAAATCATACTGGTTTCCACAATGGCTTTTGAGAATCTGAGGCACAGTCTCAGTGAAGCCTGACAATAGAAGATTGGAAAACAATGTTGTGATGTTTTTGATGCAATTTCATGAAATTTAATGAAAGCTGTTTTTACATTTTTACATTTAATTTGTCATGTAGTTTGCCTATGGAAAGATAATTGTACACATATAAATGTTTTAAAGCTTTTTTAATAATACATTGTATAAAATTCCTAAGGTTTTGCGTATCGGTCAAAAGAAGAATCAGGTGGTGCATTTCAGTATCGGCAGGATCTAAGAACACATAAAACTTTGAGTCATTTAGCTAAGGAGCAGAAGATTTCTTTAGTTGATGAAATCCAACATCTTGCTCTGGTGGTTCTGCGGTTTATAAAAATACTAATAAAAAAGAAAATCTGACAGAGATATGACCTTCTTCCTTTCCTTCTAATTTCTCTGCATTGGCCAGATGGTAACATTGTGTACATTTGAAGCTCGCTGTGTGCGTATGCACCTAAATGTGACAAATCTGGCAGACCAGCAGCATGTGTAGTCAGTCGTCTGTATGGCAACAGCAGGAAACAAGAGAACAGAGGGATGGAGGAGGGGATTCCTTCTCACATAATCCTTTTTTTCACCCCCTTTTTGTACATCCCAGTCTCATTGCCTCATTTCTTCTTTTTTTTTGCTCTTGCTTTATTGCGGCTAATTTCATGCTGAAAAAAAAAACAAACAAGAAAGAAAATGTGTAAACGATGTATAAGCCAGACTGAGGAAATGAATTTAAATCTAATAGTCTCTTGTATTATGATCGCCTGTAAAAAACATTCATGTCATTGCATCCAGGAGGATTTAGTTCAGCCATTATACAGTCATATTCGCCTGCAGAGGTATAACACATTTGTGCAAACTATGACTCTTATGGATGTAATGGATTCAACTTCTCACACTAGATTACATCCTAAGAATGCAATATGTGAAATGTTTAACATGGAAATGTCAGTACATTTTATTTGTAGCTTTAATCATGTGTATCAAAAGATTAACACCAAATGAAAAAAACACTTGTTTCTATTTTCAGAATTTCTTGCTTGCATGGAGGCTTCACACTTTTGATTGACATTTTTACCTGAAACCAAAAACTCCTGTCAAATCCGAAGCATTTATTGAGTTGCTCTTATTTTTTGCAGCTTCTTGTTGTAAATGTTTAACCACCAGTCACCTTTTGGTAGAAACCGTAAAATTTAAACTAACAATTTGCAACCGACTCTAAGAAATGAGGTAAAACTCTGTGACCGATCCATGAAAGACCATGGCTTACGAATTACGCAATAAGTTGCACAATGTTTTTTAGGGTAAATTGTGATTCTCTTGAAGAAATCTGAATCTTAACAGAAAATTCAAACATGAACACAAATCCACTCATTGATTAAACTCAGGTCAAGTTGGCTTTTATTGTCACTTCAGCCATACAGTATACAGTCCAGTGCACTGTGAAATAAAGCAACGTTCCCCCAGGTCCATGGTGCTACATAAAGCGACATAAACAGAAGATAAGGAAACACAAAAGTAACTAAGAGACTAAAGTGTGCGCACATTTGTGCAAACCTCATGAGAAAATGAATACATTGACATTGAGTCACCGATCAGTACAGTGGATGTGTGACAGTGCAAGTAAATTGTCCATATAACAAAAAAATGTAAACATTCTGATTCTTTAACAGGAGTTTGTGCAAATAGTTTCCTATTAAAAGTGTTATTTTTTCTTCTCTGGATTTTAAACAACTACACTGCAATTTTAATTTCTTTATTATATCTTGATTTTCAGCTCACTAATGCTTGTTAAATGATCATTTATGCTCCATTTAACAGCAGGATCTCATGTTTTTTGTTTTTTTTTCCTGCTACTTGTGTTTATTGATGTTTGTTGTAGCGTGCACCGAAATGATCCCGATTTCAACCCATGACAAATAAAACAGCTAACTGCCATCAGATTCAACAAGAACACATAAATGATTGAGGCACAACAAAAGCACCAGCATCCACTTTGCCCGAATATCCACAAGCCCCTGCAGTGCGAAGTCGATTAAAGCCGGAGTTCAGTCGATCAAAGAGCTGATGAATAGAGCCATAATCCGTTTAAACAAGGATATATTCATGCCAAGTGCCAGACTGAGAGTTTGACACCATTTTGGGCCTCAACTTCCTTCTGATCTATTTTCCCTCAAGGTTTTCTTCATTGCTTCTTAATCTTTCTCCAAAGACTTAATAGATTAAAGAGATTGTCGCTTTTCCCTGCTTCTTTTTTTTTTTTTTTTTGCATTGCTGCATTTTGCCAAGGATGAAGTTACCTCATCATGTAACGATTTTTCAAAATTTCATTTCGCAAGAGGATCCCTGAACATTTTTTTAGACGAACTCTTTGAACGTAAATGATTTATTTACGTAGAGCAACAGAGAGTGAAAGTTGTGAAATTAATGTCAAAAATTGTATTATAAGAAAGAAAAAACTTCCTTCCAGCACAAGTTCTTCCTTCACATATCCCAATCAGTTAGTAAGCTTGGATCAAAGCACAAGGTCAGCCGTGATACAGTGCCCCGGAGCAGAAAGTGTAAGGGGTCTCACTCAACGGCTCAAAAATGCTTAGGCTTGAATCCCCAACCTTCTGATCAGTAACCCCCAGCTTTAACCTCTTCCTCATGTATTACTATTTACTCTTTTTTTTTCTTATAACATTTAGAATTTGAGTTTGAACCCTTTTTTACCCCCGAGAGTATATACACTGTAAATGTTTTTGGCTCATCCACATTTATATTTTAGAACATAGTGTGATTTCTATAGTGTGAATAATTCAATGCTTAATGTGGCAAAAAATATCAGAGATCCTGATTAATGGTAAGTACACACTTCAGAGACCTCTCCAACCCTACACATGTCTGCTCGCTTCCTCTTGTTGTGGTACAGTACATCTGAACATCTTGGTTTAACTAAAAATAGCACTGGAGACATTTAAATGAAGAAACTGTAACGCTTCGCAATAACCATGCACTGATATGTGGATTGATATTTACCTAAATACACACTGTTATTATTGTTTAACTGTGTAATAATACTACCTGTGTGCAATATTACCTGCAATACGTGTGTAACCACTTACTAGTGGTCTCTTTTTTTCCTTATTTGTATTTATACATTGTGTTGTGTATATACTGTATACTATAGTATGTGCCTATTCTTTTATATATTTGCATTTATTTTTTCTTTGCTGCTGTAACAGAGAAATTTCCACACTGTGGGACGAATAAAGGTATATCTTATCTTATCTTAGCTTAGCTTAGCTTAGCTTATCTTATCTTAGGGATGAGTTAAGATAAGTATGATCACAATCTAATTTTTAGATGTATGCATATATAATGACCAACTGGTGTACAGTGGTTAATGTATTAATTGGCAAATAGGTGTAACATAGGTGTAAAATTGGCTAGTTAAAAAAAGCTACACAGCTAAGTAACATTAGATTGTTTGTTAGCTAGGAATGTGATTTTTTTTTATTTTTTTGGTTTAAAGAGTTTTGGCTTGGGATAATTGCATTCTAGCCCAATTCTAGGGTCAGCAGGATAATTAAAAAAAGGATAATATAAAGTATAAACAAGTATTGAAATAAGAATTCAATTAGGTCAATAATTTTTCCAGCAAGAAGAGAACATCTAATACAAATACATTTAACATTGAAAGAAAAGTGTGTGTTTGTGTGTAATAATTGGCTGGTTGTGTGGACGTGGCTGTGTGTAAGCTAAGAAGAGAGTAATTAAAGAAAGCCTCATTACAGACACAGTACTGAGAAGAGGCGGTGATTGCATTATGCAGGGTAAGGGGGTGGGGGTATGCGTGCATATATTTAGTAAGGTAACCGAGGGGCTACTGCGGCAGGTGTCAGCATCTCCTGTACTGTGGAAACAGAAGTGAGAACTGGCATTAAATGCTGCCAGAACATCTAATCGCCAAGCACTCACAGACAAACAACAGCTACATTGCTCGGTGGAAACTTGAAGGAGTTAGTACAAATCCTTCGGGAACGTTTAGATTAAAACAAAGCCATTTAGACTTAAGAAGCAAAACAACAAGCAGCATGAAGAAGGCAGTTTAATTTCCCTCCCACAGAGAGTACTAATTTTTTTTGTGATTCTAACAGCAGGCATTACAAAATGTCCGGAACTGACTTAATTATAAATAACAAGATCTGACTGCTTTTGCAATTATACTGTAATAGACCATGTTTTCCATGTACAGTATGGAGAAATCATTTCAGACACTTTTGTTTTTGCTATTTGATACACTTCCTGTGCACCTGAAAAAATATCCTTCAATCAAGTTTCCTTCACTTAGCATCTGCAAAGAAGCAGCCCCATATGATATTTCCATTCATGTGCTTCATTCTAGAGCAAGTATGCTTTTTTAGGATTATGCACACACCTCTTCTATCTCCAAAAACATGATGAGCTGAATTGCTGTACTGATTTGTCAAAATGCATTTAAATAAGCATTCAAGGAGGTTTGCCTGAGGTGTAGGACAGGAAAAAAACTAAGAAGTGGTACAGTGCTAATTTTTGTCTGAAAAACTGCTGCTTTCAGGTTATCCTGCAACTCATTTCATGTGACTGCCGGCTTCTCTCTTTTCTTCC
This sequence comes from Silurus asotus, assembly GCA_024362625.1. NCBI lineage: Eukaryota > Metazoa > Chordata > Actinopteri > Siluriformes > Siluridae > Silurus > Silurus asotus. Next base: position 3,048,467 of record MU583213.1, on the reverse strand, counting down.
TTATCTTCACTTTGAGAGTTTTGAAATCTTGGGTGGCATACCTGGTTAATTGTGGTTCTTCATGACATGGATTTTACAAACTGTAAACATACCTTTGAGATTCTGGTCCGTGATGACAACATGGAACTGCTGCACATAATCTGTCAGATATTTGCCACACCATTGCGCCACACAGAAACCCATCCACCTCAAGGTGAACGTGATGTGCATTGCGATTTGTTTTTCTACTCACCATGGTTGTAATGGGTGGTAATGTTTTGTGACCCTAGCCTTCCTATCAGCTAAAACCAACCCCCAGCCTGAACTGTTGACAGAAGGCACCTTTTCAGCCTGTAGCTTCAAGCTGCTGAAGCAGAAATCTAAAGTTACTCGATTCAATGGCATTTGTACAATATGTGCAGTTTTACCATGTCTGTTTCTAAATGATAAGATTCCTGCTGACAAGAGTGAAACCTATCCATGGTTCAACATGTTGTGCAGTCTGAGAAGCTTATTTGATTTATTCTGACTTACCTGTCAGCTGGAACCAGCCTGGTTATGCTTCTCTAACCTTTCTTGTCAACAATATCTTTCCACTGTAAACTCTAGACACTGGTGGTTGACTTGTTTTGGCATGAATGTGCAAAAGTATGGGGATCCCTCAGAAATATTGGTGTGTGTCTGTTGTTTCATCTTAGTGATAACCAAATGCCATTCATTTAGTTTATTAGTCGTGTTCATTCAGTGTTTATCAGGGCATGTTTCATGTTAGTGTTAAAAGCTATTAAATAAATGTAGCCCATGCTGTAAATGCCATATACAATATATATATATTAAAAGATACAGTATATCCAGGTCTTGAAATAATTTGACTCGTATACCTATTTATGTTGGTATTCATGGACTATGATGTTGATCTGACAGAACCTTAGAGATCAACAGGAACAACACTATCTACAAATTTAGGGGACGGAGGAGAGGCATACAGCGGATACGTAGCCTTAATTGGGTAAAATCTGATTAGGCCATTATGGAGTGCAGCTCTGAAGAAAGGAGACACTCATAGAGATTCTGCTCTCAACTTCCAATTAGCTATAATAGATATGTCAGGCCACTGGCAATGGGATAATCTTCTTGTTATGACTAATGTATAAAGATGAACAGATCTGGCCTAAAAATAGGCTCTAAAACAGACGCCTTGCTTCTAACTACTGGAAATTTTTACATGGTAATGAACAGGAAGGTATCTGGTTGATCTCAATCCTTCCTGTTGCTTATCTATTAGTAGAAAGCTTATACATGATGAATGGATTCTCATACAAGAACCTATAGCAAGTAGTTGTTACTGTTTTGGTTGATTTTTAGGTTAAAGTTTTGAGAACCTACTGTACAGTAACAGGAAGCTATATTCAATACAAACTTTAAAACATCACTCTATAATAAAACATATTACAATTATGATTATAACTGAACCATAATTTTTATTTTATGTATTTGGTCTTCTTATTTTTACTGAAATGTGCCCATATGTAGCTATTAATAGTGACCTACCACAAGTCACTAATGAAAAATTGCTATTTAGCCTGAATTTTTAAGGAAGTGGTGGAGAGAAATGTACAAACAATGATATTGACTTTTACAGCATATAAACCATAATGTGTTTTTATGTCAATATTTTATGAGTTTATTTTATATTATTAATTATTTTTAGGCCATTTTTAAGTGAACCCTTTTAGCTAATTTAGCTAAGTTAAATCAGCTAAGAAAAACCTGTCTGTACTGTACTGACATTATTAAAAATTATATTAAGAATTCATGTTAAAGCAGTGCAGCTATATGACATAAATACTATGGTCATGTAATACATAATAGAAATGTTGTATTCATTTACATAAGCATGTAAAACTTGGCTTTGATAAGCCATTTTTTTTTATTTTGCTCCTGTGCACAAGGATATGAAATAAAGCAGTCATGGGTGGCTGCAGTAAAAGCATGGCAAAGCATAGAGAAAATGTATTTTGTGATGTCTATGGGTTATTCAAGTAATGTAGATTTGCACCTAGGTATTAAGAATTTGATTTTTTTCCCTTAGATTTAAAATGATTTTGTCCAATTACTTTTGATTCTTTGGCAATCGACGGACTACATAAAAAATGCCTGTAATGTTTTATTGAATCCATTGTGTTGGACATGTGAAAATTGTGTCACTGTGTAGCTACTTATAGATCTGACTGCATGTCAAGACAGCCTTAGGATCAAAATGGTAAAAGAGTGTTTGGGTTATTGTGTACAGCAAAAAAGTTGTCACTTTTAAGCCAAATCAAAGTTTTAGTTTCTTCTATAAAAATACAGTATACTGTAGTATATACAGTGCCTGGCAAAAGATTGGAAACTTGCCAGTGACTTGTTTTATAGCGAAGTCAGTTCTAATTAGTCAATTGCATGGTGGTGAAGTATGTAATAGGAGTCAACCTTCCCTGTTCAAAAACAACCTCAAACCATTAAGCTTCCACCTCCATGGTTGACTGTAGATGTTAGGCAGTCTGCTTTTGCACACTGTGCTGTGTAACATATTATACAGTGGGTTTACTGGTTGGCGCTATTGTGATTTTTGTATCTGTCCCACACTGTCTTGTATTGTCTTTTGTCTTGCACTGTTTGTATACAGTTGCACACGATGCACTTTACGTAGCTGAACTTACTTTAGTCTTTACAGTATCTCTATGTTCTGTATGTAGCTCTGTGTTGTGTGATGTAGCTCTATGTTGTTTATGTTGCACCAGGGTTTTAGAGGAATGTTGTCTCATTTCACTGTGTAATGCATCAGCTTTATATATATATGACTTGCTTACATCTTTCCTGTTCTCCATCTTACATAAGTCTTTCTGCGTGAGCCAAAATTGTCAGAACTCCTTTCTCTACTAATCTTTTTTCTAGTCATCCACTGTCCAATTTTTGTAATATTGTGTCTTATTCCTGTATTGTTGCAGAATGGGAACATGAATGTGTCTCAAAAACATCAGGCGTTTTGACAGGCACTGCATATTAAAAAGCACATTCGACATCAAACCAATAAAACACAATCAACTATTATGACTTTCATCTCTCCTGTGCTTTTAGTCATGATTTGCTTGATTTAAGTTACAAAATATCTACAAACAGTTTTCTTGTCCCTAAAAGCTTGTCAGCCCACAATACCGCAACTGACATTCATCTGGAAAGCTCTCCATGACCTCTAGACTATTCATCTTCTCTATTCAAGGTAATCGTCATCAATTATTATTAATATTTCTCCATAATAGCATGTTTGGTCATGTTCTATACCATACATACACTTGTATTGTTATATTATGTATTCTAGGATCAGTGTGCTTTTATATATAATGCTCACGGAGGACCCTACAAAATGGCTGCAACATTTTTATCAATATTAAATACTAACTTTTGTCTGCAAGCATTGGAAAGCAAACCTGCACAGCTTTTAATATTGCACAATCTTTTTCTTCATGTTTTGACATTAGGACTTCGTTTTCACTTGGTGTGGCTTCAATTGCCTAGAAAGAAATTCCCAGTTTTTCTTTTGCAGTTTTTTGTTATTGCATTCAGTTGTTATCGATTGTATTCAGTTTTTGTAGTGATTACAACGCTGTGAAATTTTACTTCATACATCTCAATAGAAAAAACTCTACTTTCTATATTCACTGCTTTTTTAAAAAAGCATTAATTCTTTGCATGTCCCAGGTTGTTAGGAAGTTGAGTTCAGCTATGATACAGCACCCCTGGAGCAGAACGAGTTAAGGATAGTTAAGCATGAAACATTCAACTACCAGCTAGTTTTCCCACATGATATGGTGCCACTGGAGCAGATAGGGTTAAGCGTTTTGCTCATAGGCAGTGGCAGACCTTTCGATCAGTAATCTAAAGGTGAACGATTAAACCACCAGTGTCCTTGTGATATATCAGGGATGATAAAGTGACCTATTGGCATTCAAGCAATTTGTATAGCCTACTGTATTATGCTAGCTAGCATATGGAGAATGTTGATGCTGTCAGTTAGCTTTAGCCATTGTTTTCCTACATTCCTTGTCTATAAGTTAAAATCATTGACATACAGTAAGTGGATGAATCAAAGCAGGCTTTCATGTCCATTTAATTTCATTCCTAAAGTAAATTCTGTGAGGTTATACATTTTTACTTACTCAGAGTGAAGAATTTGAAGCTGCAGGATTTGTCAGGGTTTACAAAAAAAATTACGATGATTAATTCCTTTTAATCGCTTTTTAATCGTTAATTTATTGCTATTGATGCTACAATACAAGACTGCGTTTCGTTTTGTTAAATATTTTTTTGTTTGTTAATCATTTCTGGTATTTTAAAGGTTAAAATGGCAAGTTACGAAAAAAGAAAATACACATCACCCCTGTAGAATTTTCCACAGGCATTAGTTAAGTGTGTTTTGATGTTCTACCCCAGCGTGGATCTATGGTCAGATGCTCTTGAGGATAATCCTCCTCCTCCCACACACACACACACACACACACACACACACACACACACACACACAGAGCGTGGAGGAGAGAGTAAACGAGAGGGAACACTTTGTCCTTGAGCTAAAGAAAAAATATAATAATAAGAGTTTAATTTCACTTGGTTAAATAAGCCATTAGCACACACACAGACACACGCACCTTTTTCGCCGTCGAATCTTAACCTCGATGATCTTAACACCCTACACATTTCGGTTTGCTGAATAAATCTTATCATCGTTATAAGCAAGTCAGCGAACAACACACAACACCCTCACTAAAAATATATCGTGTCTTTGCCCACTCCATTTCATTCTTGACTTCCCAAACCCTCCTCCGTGTCTGCATAATCGTTAGGCCGAACCCTTTCTTCATCAGCCGCTCATTTCTTTTAATCAGTCGACCTCCTAGTCGACGCGACCTCCACAACAGCACCGGCATGCAAAAATCATTGATAGTCACCATTAGAACAAGAAGCACTTTTCAGTCTTTGATCACTTTGAGGGCCGCATACATATGTATTAGCTGTAATTGCAGCATACAAAGTGGCTCTAGATGTGCCCTGGGAAGGACACTTACTGACGAGAAACAAAAAAACGCTTTGAGGAATATAATCAGTCTAAACCCTTGGTGATTAAAATGGAAAATGACCCATAATATTGTTACGCTTTGTATTGTTTTAATCTAAGATTTTTGTATACTTTTTAGTTAGCGAATTTAATTCAGTGTTGTGTGTGACTGGGTGATTGCTGCTGCAATTACTAAATTAATCCAATCTGAAAACCACTTTTAATATCACAGAAAATTATTTTGTTTCTTTCAGGATAACATTCTGCATCCATGTGCATCAGCAGCTCCTTCATGCTGAGGAGGCTGGGGTCCTTCAACATCTGCAGGATGTTTCATGAGACTGTTGTGGCCAGTGCTCTCCTGTATGCTGGGGCATGCTGGGGACGCAGGTTGAGAGTAGCAGACACAAACAGACCCTGCAAAACATGGGATGTTATTGGGGAGGAGCTGGACTTTCTGACGATAGTGTCCGAAAAGAGGATTCTGTACAAATTACATTGCATCTTGAAGAACTTCTTCCACCCTCTACATAAAACACTGGTCAGACTGAGCACATTCAGTGACAGACACAATGTACCACAGAGAAGTAAGACACGATGTGCCACAGTGTGCCACAGGAAATAATTTATGCCTGTGACCATTTGACTCCTCAAGTCAGGTCAAGTCAAGTTTATTTCTATAGCATTTTTTCACAACAGACATTGTCTCAAAGCAGCTTTACAGAAATCAACAGTTAAGGTGAATAATGTGCATTTATCACTGATGAGCAGCCGTGGCGACTGTGGCAAGGAAAAACTCCCTTAGATGTAATGATGAAGAAACCTTGAGAGGAACCAGACTCAAAAGGGGAACCCATCCTCATCTGGGTGACATCAAGAGTGTGATCATAAGAGTGTGACTCCTCCCTCTGAGTGTTAAACTGCTGGTCCAAGATATAGATATAGACGATATAGATATAGTTATAGTTCCAGATTTTAATGTCAGACTTCTATTATGTTATTTCCTTGGGCAATTATGTATAACTGTATCATTGTTGTTCCATCTTCTTTACTGCTGCTACAGATTTACTACAGTTTATTTTAATACGTTTTGATATTCATTGTTTGGACAGCATCTATACATAATATCTAACTTAATGTCTATTGTATTTTAAATTTTACTGTGAGCAACTAGTTTCCTATTGGATAATTTAAGTATTTTGATTCTGTTTTTGATACATAAAATGTTAATACAAAGATATAATCAGTTTATGAGGCTGCCACATACACATACAGTAAAAGGTTTTATCCAGAAAATATTTTATCAGGAAAACTCTACAGATGTTTGCACTGCTGTACAATAAGATTTTTCCTTCACCCAATACTAAAGCTAAACTCAGACTGAATCATGACTAAAATCCTAACTGCCAACCTCCACCCAATAACTATAAACTTGCACTTAATTGTAATTATCTGTTTCATCTCCTCTCCACAACATTTATATGAGACTGTTTTTATGCAGATTATTGCCATCTGCACATCTGCATCTGTTGCCTTGTATTGCACTCATTATAATACTCGCTCTACCTTAACCTACAGCACCATAATTCTGTTTTAAACTTAATGCCATTTGCACTTCAGATACACACCATAATGTTTACATTTACCTGTACAGTGTTACACAACTAATATAGTTGCTTTCTGTGATACTGGTTGGATGCTAGCTGCATTTTATTGTCTCTGTTTTCATACTCAAATAGTTAAAATTAATAGTTAGCATATACACAACACAATGTATAAATACAAAGAAGAAAAAAGAGACCACGAGTAAGTAGCTATGCTAAGGGACATATTGCACACAGGTAATATTGCATGGTTAACAGTGTATATTTTGGTGACTGGTTTCACTGGGAGCAGCTCTGATTGTAAAGTCTAATAAGAGCAGAGAGAAAAGAAGACCGTCTGTATCGCCCCTTTAGACACTTAGGATGTAACAGTCTGTCACTGAAGGAGCTGCTCAGAGATGTTTCATACAGGGGGTGAGAGACGTTCTCCAGCAATGATGATAGTTTAGCTACTATCCTCCTTTCTTCCACCTCCTGTACAGTTTTTAGAAACTGAGTCCTCATTACTGAGCTGGCCTTCCTGATCAGTTGTCCAATCTCTTCCTTTCTGCATTAGACATGCTCCTTCACCAGCAGACCACACTATAGAATACGGCCACCACAGAGTCAAAAAAGGTCTTCAGTAGCTGTCCCTGTACTCCAAAAGACCAGAAAGGGTCTGCTCTGTCCTTTCTTATAGATTGCGTCAGTGTTGTCTGTCCAGGACAGTTTGCTGTTCAGATGAACACCTAGATGTTTGTGTGTGTCCACTCTCACAATATCCTTTCCCTGGATGTTCACTGGTGGTAATGAAGTTGGTTTGTGCCTATGGAAATACACCGCCAGTTCTTTGGTTTCAAGAAATTAGTTACAATTAAAGCTAACGAAGTTAAAAGCTAATGAACTATCCTAACCATAGAATTCTCAGAGCAGAATATGGAAGAAGATTTCAATGCATTTTTTTCCACACAGCTTGTGGTTGCTCATGTTACTTGCGATAATCTGCCATCCGCATCTGGGCCCAAACGGAGTTAAAAATTTCCCATGCTCTAGAGCTAAGCTAGCCAGGCCAGATCGAGATATTCAATATTTAATCTCACCGTTTCCACTTACAATAGCTGCTTCAATAGCTGTACTGAAAAACAACAACAAAAAATCAATATGACATTATTTTACAAATGTCATCTATTCTTGAATACAAACGTAATCTTGAAGTAAAGAACACATCAATAAATCTTAAAAAAAGCTTCCAATTATTTACTGAGGCCACATTCGGCTTGGATTGCAAATGATCAGTGCTCGTTTCACACTGTAAAATATGGACCAGGATAACAGAAGGTCTCGTAAAATCGTGAGAGACGATCAGTGCTTCCTAATACGATAGAAAGTGATTTGAATGGATCCTTATAGAGGTAATGATTCGTTCCTGTGAGCCGGTGAAAGAATAAAGCTGGACGCCTTATAGAAGCTACAGTAACCTTATTGTGTGCGAAATACATTACCAAATCAAATACTAGGGAACATGGCAAAAGGATCTCCTGATGTTAAACATTCAAAAGACCGTTCGTCACTATAATAAGTTATGGAGTAATTGAAAAGTAGTTTTTTTCTTGCAATAGTCACTGGCAAGCAAAATATATATTTACAGAACATTGCAGGTTCTTGTCCTAAAATTAAAACAAATTTAATAAAAAAGTTTGACCAAATATAACATAAATGGGAGCAAATTTCCAATGTGATTTTTCTAACACGATAATCAACAAAGGAAAATGTTTGCCTTTAAAATATTAGGCAAAATATCATTTGCTGTAAACCTATAATGCAACAGCTGTGATTAATAAGCTTACAACTGCAACAAAAACAAGCATTAAGGAATCAACATCTGCCCGTTTATCAAATCCCACCCACGCTTACAGCATTAAAATGAGTCTGAAGCCATGTGCACTGGATGGATGGGCGTTTACATTAGGCCTAAATATATATACTATGCTTACATGTTGCTGATGTGCTGTCAGACTGATGAGGGGTGAAAACTATTTTCCAAAGAGACTTGACCATTCTTTTAGCAAAACTCATCATCTGAAAGGATGTTGTGATTGTGGTTGTCAGTTTCAATTCTAAGCTGTCTTAAAATGAGTGAATAATCATCAGCCTATAACAGACTTTCAGGCGCGCAAGGAAAGTTTTTTTCCGAAAACCTGTGTTTTGTCAAATCACATGATTTGTCAGAACCCTTACGGAAATGCTTAGAGTAAGAACGCCCCGGACAGACGTTTGTGATGAATCGGAGTAGTACTGCTTACTGGTAGATGAAGTCCAGCTGGTCTCAACACTTCTGACCGGCAAAGCGCTATCCTGGGAAACTTTGACGTAATCTCCCGTAAGCGTATGCTGTGCTTTTGCCAAAAAAATATGTTGCTCAGAGATTTCCAAGGTCCCTGAATTGCATAACCGATTCCAAGAACACATCTGATAGGTGGAAGAATCACAGCTGATTTTTAACCGTACAATATTTCAAAGTCCACTAGCGTATTGTAGAGGCATTTATAAAGCTACAATTTATTTTCAACTCGTACCATGGAACATTTAAATACGGACAATGGTCCTGTTAAACTTGTTATATTACCAAATTCATACAAACTCTGGACAAAAGTATTGGGACACTCCGCCACTGACACTTTTTTAGACATACACTACATTGCCAAAAGTATTGGGTCACCTGGTCATAAGTGTGTTTTTTCGAGTATTGCATTCTACAATTAGTCCCAATTTGCTCTTATAATTCCCTCCACTCTTCTGGGAAGCTGTTCCAGTAGATTTTGGATTTGTGACTTATGGATATTTGTGTTCATCATCCACAAGTGGATTACACAAGGCAGGAACTGATGTAAGTGAGGAGACCTGAGGTGCAGTCAGAGTTCCAATTCATCCCAAAGGTGTTCAGTAGGGATGAGATCAGAGCTCTATAACAGGCCATTTAAGATCTTCCTCTCCAAAGCATGTAAACCAGACCTTCAAGGAGCTCACTTTGTGGACAGGGGCATTGTCATGTTGGAACAGGTTATAGTTTTTAAGTTTAAGTAAATGCAAAATTTAATTATAGCACATTCAAAGACGTCCTGTACAATTGAGTGCCTCCAGCTTTGTGGTAACAGTTTGGAAAAGAACCACATATGGCAGGAAAGGTCAGGTGACCCAATACTTTTAGCAATATAGTGTATGTGTCTCTTTCCCAAAATGTTACTACAAAGTTAGAGTTAGAGTTACTACAATAAGTTTTTGTCAATTTATTGTACTGTTTGGAAAAGTTCATTATGTAGAATGTAATCAGTCACCGATGCCTGAACTCTTGTACATGATATAAGGGCTCCTACCAATTGAAATTAGATGCACCCTAAAGTGTTTTGCATGCAAATATATTAAACAAAATTCCTTGTCAATCATCAACAAGGAATTTTACCTCACTAGCTTTATTGTTTTAATAGAATTAGAAGTCCTAATTATAAATCAGAGAAAGAACTGAAAGAACATAACACGCTATGGTTATATTTTTTTTGACTGGCCTAGAAAATTCACAGCATGTTCAGTGACTAAACAAACAACTCCTTTGACATTCCACATGTGTATGGAATACTGTACTGTTTTGGCAATGACTAGGTGACCCCATGTTTAATTGCACAAACTCTTAACTTCATCTTCTCTGCAGTAACATATACTATACAGTGCTATACAATCGAATTCCACTATCCCACTTTGTACATGTAATACTTTATTATTTTACTGAGAAAGAGATTGGATTCAGTCAAATAATGACTCATGCTGTATATGTGAATACGCATTTGCATATTCATCAGGGTCAATTCCTACAGTCACAGTTACATGCAGTACAGTTTTGAGAATTAATAATACCATACAAGGAGCTTGGTAGAATGCATCCTATTTAGTCAGAGAGTTTAACAAATAAAGGAAAATGTATGGAGAGACGATTTGCATGTGGATTCTGCAGCAATGTGAGACATTTTATCAAATCAATACTGAAGGTTTCACGGTTACCTCATTTGTGTGTGCTGTATTTATTATCTTGTCTTGACCATTCTGCACTGCTATTTTGTCCCCCAAAATTTGCAAAGTGACAATTTAATCTGTACATAGTCGAAATAACAAATTTCCTTTTATGTATTGTACACACTCCTTATTTCTGATATCGAGAACATGAATAAATGTGTGATCTGTTTCCAAAATTAATCCCTTATGAACTAATCTTCCTTGATATTCCTCCATCTCTCTTGTGTCTTGCTAACACACACACACACACACACACACACACACACACACACTAGCAGACTGATGAGTGCTCATAGATTCATACACTGTCTTACTTAACTGTATGTGTGTGCAGTCAGAGACCCTTCGAGACCGCAAAGTCGTGACTGTGACTCAAAATGTTCTTTTAGCTTCCAGAGAAGTTAGTGAGTGGTCATCGCAATCCCCACTGCAGACACACGATTTTGACAGACACCATGTCACAGCAGCCCGTTTATCTGGGACAGTACAGTAAGCCTAGTCTTGGACACCCTGTTGCTATGACTCCCATTCCTTGCAGTGCTGTCTGTGGGATCTGTATGTACACTGCATCTCTTTGGTGTGGCCAATTCTGCATTTTCTTAAGAGCCAGGAGCAAGTGTGCTTCTGTATTGGCAATACTATTTAGACCACTGTATGCACTGATGAACTAGTAATGAGGTGACCAGTCTCTCTACTTGAGCTATTGATCTCAAGGCTGGGGGATCTTTATCTGCCACTGCAACCACTATCGGGTGTTTACATTTTTTATCTTGTCACAGGTTGGAAATGAACCTATATATTGCCTTATAATGGCTTAAATAGTTGAGGCATGTGTGCAATCATATTTAATCAAGGATCCTGCTTGAATTTGGGCAAGACATCCAATCTTTACTGCATTCAAAACAGTGCTTATGGTTTTCACACCCATTCTACCCTCCTCTGAATTAGGCCTAAGGTTCAGTGAATGAATCACAGCCACTAAAAGCACATGACTGCATGTTTGTGTAAGAGAATGTATTTTAGCTTTATTGTGGCGTTGAATCAAAATTGTGCCCATCACTTGTTCCAACCCAGAAAAGACACTATGTTTCAATGCGTCAATAGAATTGATCAACAGAGTCTTCTGTCCATTTCCAGTCTAATGCCACAGAAACATGGTGGAGGAGCTTATCCTCTTTTGTTTAATCCCAATGTGTTTTGCAACCATACCAGCTGCTTGCTTTGCTCACACTTGCTGTGGTCACAAAGCAATGCAAGAAGATGATGAATAGCCAGCAGTAATGTAATAGCCTTTGCCAGCTGTGCTTTGTGCATTGCTAATGCCATTAAGCTGCAGTTAGGACAAAGCTCAGTTAATGCCTGCTGCAGATGTTCAAACAATTAGGGCATCGATCATGTCAATCGCCCTACTCAATCATGCCTTCGTAGCAAAAACTGCACGCTTTTCCCTGAAATAATCAAGAGTTTGGGAAAGATGACAAAGTTTCACCAGTTCATAGGGGTTTTTTGTTTGCTTTTTTTAAGATTCTCCTGCAGGTGCAGTGGCAACACTGCTACATTAAAAACTTTGATAGCGTATATAGTCCAATCAGCACTTCTATTTGATGGATTCTACCTGTTGGTTTTATGTGTTTATCTTTTTTTATGCTTTAATTACTCCCAACAGAGTTTGATGCTCAGTGTTGATTTATTCATTAATCAGCGACTTTAAGGGCATCTGTTAAATGCACTAAATGTCAATGGTGCATATTTGAAAAATTCAATTTGCAATTACTTTTAAAAAAATGAAATTAAATAGTAGTCGACGCTTGTGGTGGCATGGAGATGACGTTTCTACTGGTGTTTGGCAAAGACGACATCGTTCTAGTCCAGGGGGAATCCACCATGGTGCTTCAGAACGAATGTATGTAGAACAATATTTAATTACAGGTTCCATATCTTTGTGGAGAACATTTTCTACTCTCACTTTGTTAGCACAGAAGAAGTAGATCTCCTTCTCACCGTTATCGTTTCAGGTACATAGGTTAATTCCTTTACATTTTATAATGCTTTTTACAATAAATATTACAAATCTATCCAGAATCAATTCAGCTTTACAGAAATCCAGATGTTGATCTACATTCCTAATAAGCAAGCCAGTGGCAAGGTCCTAACCTAAACACAAAAAAATATGAAAAGCTATATAGAAAAAATGTAAAGTATGAAAAGGGTTTACAAAACTAGTAGTAGTGGCCAAAAAACGGTTGTTAACAGAGTTCCAGAGTAAGTACAGTGTTACAAGAATACAGCAACAGTACAAGACAACACTGTTCATGTGACATTATGTACTGAAGAAGTAGGCCTTTCTTTTTTGTGGGATGCGCAAGTGTTTAGGGTATCCTGCTGAGATAATCCACAGCAACGGGAGGTAAATCACAAGTCCCGAACGCTCCAGACGATAAAGCAGCATCAGGAGGCACAGTAGGAGGATTGTGTTAGGATCTGGCACTGTCATTGCATGGGGCAACTAGGACATGTACAGCATGACAGACAGTTGGAAAGATCATTAGTTGTGATCATACAGGGTTTATATATATATATATTTTGTATATATACTGTGATCAGAGTGAGGGCATGCTAAAATGGCAGCTTGAGTACTAGACAGAGGCAGATGGTACCACAAGCATGAGAGAACCCTGGGAGATAATGTCCCCTGGACAAACAGTTGTGCCAACATTAAAATGGTTTTCCCAGGCCACGAAACCTCACTTATATTATACATGTGATATAAAAGGAAGAAAGTATTTTAGAGCAAGTCTCCAAAGGCAGAATTGTTTTAGCATGGAATATGATGAAGATTAACATAACGCTGGACACATACAGTATGTATGCTGGTGGTCGGGATATCACCAAAGCCAAAGAGAGCAATCAGTACACTGATAATAGGGTGATTCATTACATTCTCAACTGCCATGGGCAAGAAAAGCATAACATGACTGCTTAGAGGTGTGCAAGTGTACTTCTGGGATGAAAGTCATTATCCATGCAGTTGAACCTTAAAAAAACGGCTTTATGTTCACCTTTTAGACCTCAAAAACACAACCATATCGTACACTGTCCATACATGATACTTACATACATGAAGGATCACATTTCCCTCACAAAATACGTGTGTCCTTATGTGTACTGGCATTCTAATCAAGTCTATCATCTAAGAGAAGAGCACACACAGGTACCTGCAGGTCTTCATCACTTGACTTAACATTAAGAGGCTTAAGTGCTTGAGCCTCTGATCAATAAGTTTAGCTATAAGACCTTTTGTGTCATGAGAATGCCTGAATAGCTGGATTTTCCAATCAATCACACTGAGGCAAACATACTTTATTACACGTTTGGGAGTACACTTGAAAATTTTTAATGGCATTAAGTATATACAAAGAAGGACAAATCATCCTCAATGCACATTTGATTGCTAGAAGAATGTTAATAGTTGGAATCGCAATACCCAGTAATAGTTTTCTCCAGTGGTGGACAGTAAGGAAGTAAATATAATTTGTAGGAAAATGCTGAGGATGGAGTCACCAGGAAAAGAGGAAGGTTTATGGATTTGCTGTGGGAAGACATGCAGGTAGTTGGTGTGAAAGAGGCAGATGTAGAGGACAGGGGGTTTTGGAGACGGATGATCCGCTGTGGCGCCCCCTAAAGGGAGCAGGTGAAAAAAGAAGAAGTTTTTTTGTGTATCTGTACTTTACTGAAATATTTCCATTCAGGAAAACTTTGACTTTACCTTTTATTTTATTATTATTCAAATAATTTACTTTTTACTCAACTATATTTTACGAAATCAGTTGTTCCTTTTTTTTTAATGAGTGGGGAAAAACTTCTGGTCAAGCATGCAGCAAACCACCAATCAGGGCCAAGCGCACACGTTGTTTGGAACTTCGTTTGATTTCTGCTTGGTGTTATCTGCTTATCAACATCATACAGTTCAGCGTCAGTTAAGAAGAACAGCAAGTCAATTATATTTTAAAAGTAAATATTTTGAAAGAAACTTAACTCTAACTTGCCACCACACCTCTGGCCTTATTTGCATGATTTCTTTGAAGGTTAACCGCTCATGATAATTATTATTAGATTTTATCAATCAATGTTTGGTTAAGGGAAAACAGATCCGGGTGATTAATAGGAGGGTGAGGCTGAGCGAGAGTGTTGAGTGTTTGAGGGGGGCGTGGCTGGTGGATGTCTGACAATAATAATGATAGTAATTTAAATACTTAAGTACATTTAAAGATAAATACTTTTGTACTTTGTGCACCATTGTTTTTCTCTCTCTTTTGTTTTTTATTTTGTGCCTGGTTCCTTTGTATGTGTGTGTGTGTATATATATATATATATATAGCTATTTCCTGATCTCACAGTTATTAATTCCTACATAATTATTATGTTCACTTAAATGACAGTCAAGATGGTCATTAATGGTAGTGTCTCGAAGTGTTATGGTTAAGGAAAAACTTTTTCCTTCAGCATAGTGATCTGAGTGCTGTGGCAGTCTTTCACATCGTTCACACCTGCAAAAAAATGTGTAAGATGGCAAAGGTTTACAAAGGATTTAGTCTTTCACTCAGTCACTCTGTCACTTCAGTGGATCTGGAACTTGTCTCAGGAATATTGGATGTAAGGTTTTATATAGTTGAGGAATATTATAACTATAGACATAGCTGAAAAGCCTCAGCCAAAAAAAGCTATCCAAAGAAAATATGTCAAGAAACATAAACAGCAAGTAGAGCTGCGTTGCTAAATGTACGATCGAAAAACACAGATATAGAGATAAGTGCTGTAATTAATACAGCCTGAGCAGAGCAACCAAACACAGTCACATTCAAGTACTCCTCCACTCCTAGGGGGAAATCTTCCTGCCTATATGATTCATAAGTAGGTCATTGAGAAGCTGCTGTTAATTGTCCAGAATGGCTGTGAGTTTATTGAGTGTTCTCTATTCCACCACCTCAAAACTGTCCAGGGTGCAGACAGAGCCAGCTTTCGTTCATTGCTGCAGACATTCAACGAGATTCTTGTTAACGCAAGAAAAACACATGATGAGATAAGAAAAAGAAAAATAGCATGTGGAAAAGAGCCTGTCTTTTCCCATATTAAAAAATTGCAAAACATTGGAGACTCCTTCCTTGAAAGTGAAAAAAAAAAGAACAGAAGAAAAGATGGCTTTTAGATAAGACAAAGAAAACAAAATAAGAACACGGGGAGAACACGTAAAGCTCAGAGTAACCTGAACTCTGCAACAAATAACTAATGCTAGCTGTCGGACCCCCTGACATTCGAACACTGTGGGCATTTCAATAGTTATTATCTTTGAAGAGGTGAGGTGCTGATTATAAGAGGATGTCATATTACACTTTTACAACAAGCACACAGATAGCAGGGTTTTGAAAAAGCATGGTGTGTGTTCACTTGTTCTGGGGATACGAATGCATTTTAAATACTTCTGTCTCAAATGGCCTAAAAGCTGCCGATTATCTGGTTAAAGGTCATAAAATCCTGTGCCTTTTTGATAACAGTAATTACAGCTTCATCTCTCTCTCTTTCTCTCTCTCTCTCTCTCTCTCTCTCTTTATTAGAGACAGTTCCTGTGTACTTTTTTGCTTACAGCCTTTGAACCTCTTATTTTTTCTCAAGCTCCAACTTAAATTCTTACCACTCAGAACACACACGAAGTTCATAAAGCACCCTTGTATGAATCAACACACTGTAGGTTCTGTGTTATGCCATGTACTGTATTAGCAATTGTGCAAGACTTCAAGCACTTTTTGATGTTATCAGTGCAAACATTAGGCTTGTTGGTTTAACCTTGTTTAGTGACCATGGAAAAATGTGACTGCTAAAACTATATATGAGGCATACGTGTATATAATGTATGTGTATCTACAGAGTACACTAAAAGTCATATTGTGTATGTAAGCAAAATACAAAAAGAAGATTTTATAAAATTCTCTTTATTCTTCTTCTTAACATTCTTCTGGCTTCCCCCATTAGGGGTCGCCACAGCAGATCACCCGTCAACATAATACCCTGTAATCTACATTCTTTTAAACCAACTACCTGCATGTCTTCCTTCACCACATTCATAAACCTCTTTCTTGGTCTTCCTCTTTTCCTCCTGCCTGGTGGCACCATCTTCAGAATTCTCCTACCTACATGTCCCTCCTCTGCACATGTCCAAACCATCTCAATAACACCTCCTTTATCTTCCTACATGCACTGTCCCTCTAATAAACAAGTTTCTAATTTTGTCCATCGTCATCACTCCCAACAAAACCCTTAACATCTTCAGCTCTACCTCCAGCTCCACCTCCTGTCTTTTACTTAATGCCACTGTCTCTAATCCATACAACATCTCAGGTCTCACCACAGTCCTATAAACTTTCCCTTTCACTCTCGCAGATATTCTTCTATCACAAATCACTCCTGCTATCACTCTTCTCCACCCACTCCACCCTGCCTGCACTCTTTTCTTCACTTCTCTAACACACTCTCCATTACTCTACACTGTTGACTCCAGGTACCTGAACTCCTCCACCTTCTCCACCTCTTCTCCCTGCAACCGCACCACTCAACCCCCTCCCTCTCATTCACACACATGTACTCTGTCTCACTCCTACTGACTTTCACTCCCCTTCTCTCCAACTTCTTAATAAGGAAGCCAATATTGAAATTAAAACTTTATAGAGTGAACAAATACTTAGCAGTAACTGTTTTCATTTATGTGTTTGAATTGAAGTGCACTATGTTCACTAATATTCAGCTATTATTTCATAATAATGCCCTGAATATTAATCTTATGGTATAATATATAAAACTAGATAAATGGATAAATGGATTTGCTAATAATAAATATACATTTGCAGAAAGCATTGACATTTTTCTATACCCATGTTGATTAGGGTGTTGAAGTATTAATGTTAGGTGCATATAGAACAGATTAAAAATTTGGGCCATTTGGGCCATGGACAGGTGTGTCCCCAAAATGATGACAGCAGTGTGTCTGGGGCTGACTGACTATTTTAGGTTTGTGCTTAATTACTAGATGTCATCAGCCTTTTGACTGATCCCACTTAAAGGGAGTGTCAAATCTCGTCCAGTGGATGGTTGACTGCCAGTATGCCAGTAGGCTTTCACTCAGATAAAAGTTTCACTCTGTGGTGGACCACTTTTACTTTTTTCTAACTTATCGTCCCTTTTGTAAACAGACACATTGGACAGGACTGGGGCAGTGTTGTTTCTGGTGATAGAGAGGGAGGAACGCCCAGTGCTGTACATCAGCATTCAGTTTGGAAAAACAATGCTTGGCCATCGAATGGGTGGTCCTCATCCTTCACATTTTCGGGACAGGCATATACTCTGTCTGTTCAGTCCATAAGCCACTCCAGTGGCTCAAGTGCAAGAAAAATGGCATTGAATAATGTACCAAAATCAAACTAATGCCTGACTGTGGCTGTTGGAATAATGATTGTGGAAAGGTTTGAAAATATATTTAGTGTACACAAATTTTAAGTTGACAAAACAAATAGAGCTACTGGACCTAGCTGCTTTTCTAGAGCTTTCTGAAAGTCTACAAAGTGACTTATGGATGCTTTTCCACCTCTTAAAACGTCTTTTCACATTCAGATGGAAGTAAAATACAGTACAGAAGAAATCCTTATAATGTTCCAGCACTCTAGAGCTTCTGTTTTGTGGTTTTAAATCCTATCATGCCAGTGAAATAAGTTTGTGGTCTTCGCATCTTAAGGGACTTTATACTGTAGAAAATAGCATGTGAACAAACTTTGGAGAAAAGAAGAAACATAACATTGATTAACGCGTTGTTAAAAATGACTATCCCTTTTGAAAATTGGTTTAGTACCAATTATTTTTGGGTTTTAAACAGACAAAAAAGGAAAATGCAGCAATTTCTAGTTTGAATACAAGCCAGAAATTGTAACCACAGGGAATGTAGTTTATAATCCCTACATCTTAACTTTCTGTTGTATTACAGTTCCATAAGCTTTATATCCAATAGATTTAATTAATAAAATGTTTTTGATTCTGATTCTCAGCGATATAAACCCTTTGGTGCACGTGCATGGAGGTTTCGATGTTTTGAAGCTAAGCCTATGATTAACAAATGCCAGTTGTGGTCTGCGGCTAGCCTGCAGCCTAGCGCTAAATTTAGTCTGAGGCTCACCAATGCACTATAACATCCCAGAATAATATGAGTGTACATGATCACAGCACTGTGAAGTTAAATGACAAACAGATCTACAGAAAAACAAAACATGACAAAACAAAAGCCGAACAAAAACTGAAGAATGACCTCTGGCCATGTCCACACTAATATGTTTTTGTGTTTAAAAACCCAGATTTTTTCTCTCCATTTTTGCGTTCCATTCACACTGAGACGGCGTTTACAGTAAAAAAAAATGTGCTTTTTGAAAAGGGACAAATTTGAAATGCCGTTTTCGCAGTATGGAAAGCGAATAAACCCCAGACGAAAATGGTGCAGGTCAGAGCGTCTTACGTTTTGCTTTTGCGCAGTACAGGGACGTAAGCGTGTCGATACGTTTCAGTGCGTATGAGCAACTTTTGGGTAACAACTGAAATTGGGTGTACAGTTTACACTACTGAATAAAATAAAAAACACTAAAATTGGAGATTTTAAAACTGTTACATCTACATAAGAAACACTGTTGGTAAATTGATCAAGTTCTATTGCGTGCACGGGTGTCACACGATTGAATTGCATTTCTTTTGGAAATACTGTATGATTTGTAAAATGTTTTTGAAGCTATGAATAAAATTTAACCCCACCCTCACAAAAAACTAAGGATTAAAGCAATGTGCTAGCATTCTGCGTCAACGACAGAATAAATAAAAGTGAAAGATGTTCAAAAAGCAAGACAAATGTACAAAAAAAATGTTTTTAAACGACTGTAAAAGTAAAAGAGCAACAAAAAAGTCTGAAAACACACCAACAAAAAGCAGAAACACATTGGCAAATTCACAAAGAAAGAGCCACAGGAACAGTAGATCCTTATCGGACATATCGTCCATTCTTAAATAATGGTTTTGTAATTGTAATTATTATTTTTTTGCCTGTATTTTAGTAGTTTTGTCTTTGGATTGCTGTGTTTGCACTTACAGGCCACCATATTTAACCATTGCATTCAAAAGAAGAAGAGCTTTGTCACATGTACGTTACAGCACAGTAAAATTCTTTTCTTCACATATCCTGAGGATATTTAAGGAAGCTGGGGGATGTCAGAGTGCAGGGCGTGGACTGCAGGAGTGGCAGATTGGCAATACTGAACCGTAAACCCTGACCTTCCAGACCTTACCCCCCTGCACTCAATTGCTGTGTTTGCACTTACAGGCCACCATATTTAACCATTGCATTCAAAAGAAGAAGAGCTTTGTCACATGTACGTTACAGCACAGTAAAATTCTTTTCTTCACATATCCTGAGGATATTTAAGGAAGCTGGGGGATGTCAGAGTGCAGGGCCAGTCACAATACAGCACTCCTGGGGGGTTAAGGGCCTCGCTCAAGTGCCCAGGAGTGGCAGATTGGCAATACTGAACCTTAAACCCTGACCTTCCAATCAGTAACCATGTCAGGAAACTACCAGCCACGCCCCCCCCTGCACTCAGCACACTCGCAGCGCCTCACCTTCCTACTAATCACCTTTACCTGTCTCATTCTACTCTCCCCTTTATAAGGCCCCCCCCCATTCTCACTCACTGTTCACTCTAGAGATGATCCCTAGACTTCCCATGTTTTGGATTATAACCGTTTTCCAGTCCGTGCTTCTGCCTAAGCTCCTGTTTTGTGTACTGAGGCAAATAATGCATGTTGACTGCATTCTGGTCTCCGACTCCTCATCCGAGCATGACAAACCAAGGGTCTTCTTTTTTTTTTTACACTGATATTTATATTAAACCCAAATAAGAGATTAAGTTGCAAAAACACTGTCTTTCTAATCACTTTAATCGCCTCTCTGCAGAACAACATAAAAAGCATAAGGTTTAAAGAGTAACTGATAATCCTGCAAGTGAATTTTCGCCCACCATAATTCCATCCAAGCTCCCAAAAATGAAATCTTAGTTATTATTATTTTTTTATAATTCATGGAGAACATTTGCAATTACTGTAGAACCCTACAATATTGGCTTTTACTTTCTGAAAGGTTGATGTTGTACATGTTGATATTTTGTACAACCGTAAAACCGTTAAACATGTAAAGACGCAATGTAGGTGACATGTGACATACTTACGTTCTACAGGTTCTAGTCCGCTAATCCGTATGGTCGAGTGGCAATCAAGTTAAGGGTTAGAGTTAGAAAGAACTGGGGACTTTTCACATTGTGTATCACTCTGTCTTCTGTGTCTGCCGGGTAAAATTCAGTTCATAGCCGTTACTCCAGAATTGTTTGAGACATCATCAGTGGACTTGACAAATGATATATTTTCCAAAAATCTAATTTTTGACTTGATATATAGCTGACGTGCTGTAAATGAAGTGTAGAATTTTTACTCGCTAAGCAATAAATAAACAGTATAATTGAATCTATAATGTCTCTAAAATGTCAAATTCTCAATATAAGCTTCTTTTTCCATAAGATTGTTGTGTAAAAGCAATAGTGCCTTTATGCTGAATTTGCTGATTTACTGCAGCTGCCACAGCTAATTCAGTACATTTAGTCTAATTTAGTGAAACTGCACTCTTGCTTGTGCAAACTTGCTCAAACATGTAGAAATCAATTACAGGTTTCACTAAATAGGGGCAAACTAAAGGTCCAGATGATAGAGTTCAATAGGGTTAAGGGTCTGGTTCAAAAGTAGCTCTCTGACTGCTTAGGGATTTAGGCTCCCATTAACTAGTGGAAAGCCCTATTCATTGCCACAGCGTTTCATTCACACTGATCTCTCAGCACACATTATTGTCTTTTTTATACTACCTTGGTTACATTCTGCTAGAATACACACTGTAGCCAAGGTGCCACGACAAATCAAGATCATTTGTTTGACCAGGTGTCTCAGTTTCGCAATTACAATCAGTTGCTTTAATTTAATTTAGTGTACTTAACTTCAAAACTATTGATTCTATTAGCATGTAATCAGAGAGATACAGAAAAATAACAACTGTAACCAGGACAAACAGAACGTATCTGAGAAAGACTACATTTTTTCCTGAATCATTCAATCTTCAATAAGATGCAAAGAACCCACAAAAGCAACAATTGCATATTCTGACTATACAATATCTCATGTCTCACTTTGCAGAAGTGCCTTCAATTGTCCTGGCCGCCTGCCAAACCCATGACCCAGAGTGCATTGCGGTTTGACTGATGGCAAGAAACTGTAGCATATAACTTACAGAAGCCACAGTACAATTTGGGTTTTGCTGCTCTGCCTGTGTACATATTGCTTTTGTTATTTGATCTGTCAAAAAAATTGAGGTAGAGTTCTGGGAATTTTTGTGTATGAAGGAAAGTAAGAGAAGAAAAAGAAAGCCCGGACTCAGAGAGAATATTAATCTGAGCATAGGTTATAGTGAAACATGGCTCTAGGATGCAAATTTGATTAACGCAACATAAAGCAGGGGTCGTACATCATGACTGAGGTGGATTTATGGAATCAAGGCAGATGCCGTTATCCAGAGGGACTTGGAAGTGCTCCAAAGTTTCTATCAATAAATACATCCTGAAAATTATTCATTCGATTACATTCTAAGAATACTATAAGTCTACAGACTCTTTCAGGTAAGTTATACAGTTAGAAAAACCATGCTTCCTGGAAAAAGTAGTGCTTCAGACATCATTTAAAGACTGTAATTAATCTAGAGAAGGTTCTTTCCACCACCCAGTCACCAGAACAGAGAAGCAAATTGATGCATGCCGTCCTTGTAGCCTGAGAAATTGTGGGACCAGACATGCAGTACCAAATGATGAGGAAACATGGTGCAGTGGAGTGTGTTATGAGTGCTTTGAGGTAGAATGACACTAGTCTGTTTTTAGCATTGTAGACAAATAACCGTGATTTAAATCTGATGCAGGAATCAACAGGGTGCAAATGGAGGAGACATTGTAATGGAGTGGTGTGGGAGACGTTTGGAAGGGTTTAAACAAGTTATGTAACAATTGCAGATGTTGAATCGTGCTGAGAGGAAGACATGCCAATAATGCAGTCTTCAAATCAAAAGCAACTGTACAAGCCCCTGAGTTATCTGGAAGGAAATGGATGAGTCCTTTTGTTGTAAAAAAAGAAATCGACATGAGCATGTCAGATTAATAATGTGAAAGAAAAAAGAACCGCGACGGGTGGAAATAATCACTCTGTGTTAGAAGGTTTATTTTTGTATAACTGTTAATTATCTCCTGCTCCAATCTCCCTGATTACTGTCTGGTTCAAATATTTTGAGCAACGTTGTTCCTCAACAACTGGCTTCTTTACATACTAATTTAGATGTGAATCTTTTCATCCTAGGTTTAAGAACAAAAAAAGCCTGTGAATTGTCAGTTGTACTATTTGAACCACTCACAGTATGGACTATAACCTGATATTTTCAGAACCCTTTTGAATATTGGACTGTAATTGATGTGTGAAACTGACTGTGAAGAGCCATTACATCATTAGTTCCAAGTACTGATCAAGCAAGTAATGAGCCTCACTGAGATAGGACTTTGTGCTACAGAGTCAGGCTTGTGATATTTCTACTAACTGTATGATTACTCATTATTTTTCTTACTTCAGAGAACATTTTTAGGACATACACTATAGGTCTTTCTTAAAAATTATTTAGAGATATTCACCACACTTGCCACATTTGGATGGGCAACATGAACTTGGTAGAATCTGGAGAAAGTATATATTGATGCCTAAGTAGAAGAAGCACAGACCTCCTAGAGGAGCACACCTCTACACAAGTTATAGATGGTTGGACAGAGTGGCATATCACAGTAGGTGCTGACTACCCAATACATGTCAATGTGGTCACCAAAGAATTGTTCATATTTAGATAAGGAAAGCTTCTAGGTCTTTGTTCCATGGCCAATAAACAATGGCTGGTAATTATCTAAACTTATTAATGTTACCTTCATTAAGAGGTCACACATTGGACCTTAAGCGAGCTTTAATAATTAAAGACACCTCAACTTTCTTTAGCAAATATACTGTAAAGGCTTGCTAATATTTTACATAAAAAATCAGGGAATCGGGCAATCAATTGAAAACCATTCACAGACAGCGTCCACCAATAGGCATCCAAGGCTTATCCACTAATCACTATTGTGATGTCAGTGTTTCTTTCTAGTTTGCAATCCTTATATGTCAAATTGAGCACAAAAGCCAGTTGAACAGACACGTCAAATATTTTCACCCATTTAACTAAAGAGAAAGCTGTAAAGGTTTGTTTGTATGACTGAGGTTCTGACATGTCAACTGGTGGATGAATTATGTACAGCATGGGTAGAATCTGTGGTGGAGAAGGAAAAGGCTTATAACAATTTGTCATACCCAGGTTGTCCTGTCCTTGTGGGCTGTACAGCTCTGCCGGGGAAAACCACAAAAGGAAATGTGTTAACTTAACTGTCAAAGAGTTCTTTGCATGGAAGGAAAAGCAACTCCAAATTCAGAGCTTTAGATGAGCGGAAATACAAGTAATTTTGCAAGCTCGCCAACGAACAGCACATGGCACACAGAGAGGAAACCATTCAACGATGCCAGCATCGTGTTAGCCACGTTCCAGATATCTAGATGGATGGGTATTGTGGTGGAAAAAGCCAATATGGCAGTGTAAAAGGGAAGAGCAGGAATAAAAAAGGCTTATATAAAGACATTTTGTGATTAGTGATAAGTATTTAATTTATTACCTATTCAAATAAATGCAAAAAATCTATAAACCTGACTATAAATCTGTAGACAGCTGTTGCTTTTAGATGTTCAATGTAATGGTGTCTCTCAGTGGAGTTTAAATACAACCTTTAAATGCTTAGCAATTGCAAGGTTCTAATTTTTCACCTCTGGGGGTAATCTAGATGTGCTAGAACTACTCCTGATTGAGACACATGCAAGAGAGAAACATCTGAGTTCAGGAAAGCATGTCGTTTTCGGAACTATAAATAGCACAGCATGTTACTGCAGAGAAAATAAAAGAAATGCTAGCAAACCTAGGAGGTTCCCGTTCCCCTGTGGTCTGATTAGATAACACAGGGGGTGGCATCAAATAGCTTTTTTCCCCCCCACATTTTTTATTTTATTTCTATGCCTGGGGAAATAGGAAATGTTTTAAAAGATTCCAACTCGTGTCAAAGCTGACAAGATAATTAATGCTTTACCAAGGAAAGCAAAGAGACAGACAGATAATTATAGATACGATTTTGAAAAAAGGGTGTGGAAAAGGCTCTTTAGTGAGAAATATTTCAAGCAAGATTAAAAGTCTTGTCGTTTAGAACTCCGGGTTCATGAACACAGCTAAAAGGAAGGGGCACTTGAGGTTGAAGACAGACCATTAAACTGGATAAATGTACCATTAGTAAATATCTAGAATTTATTTCCCAGACTATCTTATTTATCAGACTTCTATGACTGAACATAAATTAATGGTCAATAGTATAATTGTCTCTAGGCCAAACATTTTGTACCTGTACCCCTGATGTAGTGACTGGCATAGTAATGGAAATGCTCCTCCACATCAGTGAGTGGCAGTGTAGGTAACGGAATAAAAACGAAAACAATGTTAATGTTAGGAAATATTAGGAATGGAAAAGTGTAAACTATGAACTGGCCCCTGGACAAAATTCTGACCCAGATAAAGGTCCTAGTATAAGTGGGGGTAAAAAAATAGTGAGTTTGAGACAATACGGAGAACTTTTGTTTGGAATTACTTTTATAATAAGTAGATCAGACGAGTTTACTGTATTTTCCCGGACTATAAGCCGATACTTTTTTCCCGCGCTTTGAACCCTGCGGCTTAAACAATGAAGCGGCTAATTTATGGATTTTTCCGGGTTTTTTTCCAGTTTCACAAACTCCATGCCAAAACACTGAGCCCTATAACATTAGACCACTGAAATTGCCGAACGGGTTCAGGTGAACTATATTAAATCAGATGCACTCCCACTGAATCGGGCCGCACCACATCATAAATATGGATGAAGTTCCTCTGACGTTTGACCTGCCGCTCACTCAGACTGTCTACAGGAAATGCGAATCATTCGTCATGCTGAAAACAACCAGGCATGAAAAAACGCACGGCATCGGGAGAAAAGCTTCACCGATGGTGATTTTTAAACGCACGACGATGCTAAAAGAAAAACTCCTGAGAGAAATAGTTGTGAAAGGAAGGAGGAAGACAGTGAACAATGACTTTCTTGGTAGGCTACTGTTTAGATACAAGCCGTGTAATAGACACTGTATTTCATTAAAGCCTGTGTAAAGTTCATTAGTTTCAGTGTAGACACCTGCGGCTTATAGACAGGTGTGGCTTATTTATGTTCAAAATTAAAATCTTTGTCAAATTCAGTGGGTGCGGCTTATATTTGGGTGCGCTTAATAGTCCGGAAATTGTGGTAAATGGTCATAATATACACTGTGTTAGACTTCACTGTGCCATTTTGTACCCCTTTTTGTTGGAAGTGTGCCTCAAAAAAGGTTCAAAAACACAGCTCTAGGCTCAAGAGGAGATAATTTCCCTATATGTTCAGTCAGGCAGTCAGGTGACTCTGGACAACATTATACTTGTTAATATAAAATCGAAGCAGCAAGATTGTTGGAATATTTTCTGTGGGCGCTCTATAAACACCAGGTCCTCATTTCCGCTTGGCTCAATCAAGTTCAGTTTCCAAAGGCTCAAAGCGTCTGCTTAATCCCTTACAGTTGCCTGTCTTGTTAACCTCCCTGCCTAAGAGAAAAGCTTTTAAAGAGTTCTGCCTGTCCATTTTCTCCCTCCTTGCTCTTTTCCTCCCTCACCATCACAAGGTAATGTGTATTGATAGACCTCTCCTATATGTCAATAAGAAGAGGATCAGAGGTGGAGGATGAGTCACAGAAATGGAGTGAGGCACAGAGCGAGCGAGCGCTAACGTGATTCTCGCAATCGATTCTATAACAGAGGATCTCCCTCTCATTCTCTCATTCTTTCCCTCTGTGCGATCGTCTCTTGTTCCCTGTGACCTGCAGGGTGTTCTGAGGGATTCCCTGTGCTCCTTTTCTCACAGATCAAGCTAAGAGGAAAGATTCCCACATAGCTCTACTTAAATTTCATCATTTACTTGATGCCTACCAGACTTACTTTTCTCAGGTGGACCAAAAATATGTTTTATCTTGCTTCTTTTTCTCGTCAGGATACAAAGCAGTTTTCCTGTCTATTGACAGACACTTGCATTTAAAGTCGCTTACAACCGCTTACAAAATAAAGGAGATGGGCCTTGTGAGGATGGGTTCCTCTCAAGGTTTCTTCCTCATAACAGCTAAGAGTTAAGCTGCTTTGAGACAATGTCTGTTGTGAAAAGCGCTATAGAAATAAACTTGACTTGACTTGTCAGTGAATCCATCAGTGGTCGCTTGTTGGGGTTGAACCTGCTCACTGGCAGTCCAGATTGCCATTAAATAGGTCGAAACCTATCTCAGAACATCTCAGATTGCATTTTAGAACTATCGTACTGTAAATACAACTTCATATTCAGTTGGCAGATTATTTCTATTCAAAGTGTCATTATCTAACAACTCAATGAGGCACCATTTGAGCTGATCCCTCTGTTTAATTTCTTCATTAAATCAGAAAAGAAATGCAGCAGCTTGAATTTGGTTAGTTGTTAGCATTAAACAAACCTCCTCAACCCCTTAAAAGTACAACGTGGCCTCCATCAGGGTTATGTTTTAGGCAATTCTTTGTCAATCTCTTCAATCCAATCCTTAGGACAATGTCCTTGAGGTCAATTCCAATTGGCTACACAGTACTTATGTCCAGGTGGTCCAAAAGACCATCCATTTTTAATAAATTTCATTCTCCTTATTTGTGGGTAAACAGCAAACTGTAAATTCTCATTAAAACTGGTTGATTATGAAGAAGAAACTAAAAGTATAGTTAAGAACATTGGTGCAAAATGTTTTTTTTTTATATATATATTTCAGATATCTTTAATGAAACTTCGGAATAACGTTCTGGAGAATATTGGAAACTGTAATTAATATTTCTGTTTATAATATTGATTTTATTTTAATAATTAATATAACTAATATTGGAACTGTACAGGTGTTTTCTAAACTTATCATAACTTTACATTTTTGTCTTTCAAAAATACGTAATGTCCAATACGTAAAATAAAAAAATGCTTAACGTGAATTTTATTACTATCACCCAAAATGACGCTCCATTACTCTCTTTTCTTTGTACATTTTGGAGACAAACCTAAAGATCCCCTGTGGAAGAGCGAGTTCCTCTTCTTGAAAACTGAAACCAATAAAAGCACCATGGAGGAACCCTTTAAGAATATACATACTCTGTACTTCTATACTGTATTGTCCTGAATAATTTATCACTGTTCTATACAACCATGCTTTATGAAGGGTTACTGAATAATACAGATGTTGAAGGGGTCAACCTTTGCTGTACTATTAAAGCAAAAGTGATAGCCTCAGGCAAGGCAGTTTAACTGTAGCACTGAAAATGCTTTTAGCCAGAAAGAATGAGCTGTTATGCTCCTGAGTTCAGCTGAGTATGCAAGTCGGCGTCAGGGTTGCGAGAGATACAGCAGGAACAAGAGTCATCATTCAGAATGAGGAGCCTGACCAAGTCAATGGATGAAATCCATAACTGAAGCCTTAATGACTTCTGGTCAACATGGCATATTTATGATAATGATATAACTGGACCAATACTGAGAAAAGAAAAAAAAAAAAAACGAATGCTGCGGTTGTTCAAGATATATTTTGTCTATTTATTCGTTTATTGCTGTGGCGTAGGTGTTACTGCAACTGCTTCCAACAGTGACACTGCAAACGTGTTCCCTACCTTTATGTCTTTTTCTCCTTTTTCTTCCTTAAAATAATTCATAACAGCAATCTTCCCTTCTTCCTAATTCCTTCTATTTTATTCATTCGTATTGCTCTGTCTCCCATGGTTAATTCTGTCTCTTCACACTCTGGAACAGTGCTAACATTTCTTGAGGTGCATATACTGCTAATAGTCTTCATGCACATTTCAGTTTTGGGTCTCAAACATCTGTTGGGCGAATTTAAACCTACCACAATGTCACCAATTCTAGGAGACCGAAAATATTTTTTTGAGTTCAGCATGATGTTATCGGTATCAATAATATGACATGGAAATCCACAGAGCAAGGAAATTGATTTACCTTGGTCTCACTTCCTCTGAGTCAATTCGCTGCTAAGGCAACACTTTATTTCCCCCTCCCCCGCTTTCCCGGTCTGTGTATCAATGCCACTCTTCATCAGAAAGAACGGCATGGTAAGATTCTTGTCCTGCTTTCCAGCTGATGATGTCACCCTGGCGGGTTTACGAACATGGAGTTCATTTATGCTTTGCTTCATCTCAGTCTGGATCTTTTCCATTCCGTAAACAGAACTAAATGAAATGCAATGAACTCCGAGTGTGATTTCTGGAGTGTAATTAAGATCCTACTTCCATGTCGTTTTTTTTTGGATATGCTTAAACATATATTGGATGAGCATTTGCTTTTCACTTCCATACCTGATCTAGATTATTCTCCAAAATTCATCCAAACATTTGCACCTTTTTTCCCCAATGCATTTCATTTATATTTCATTTTTACTTCTAATCTGTACTTGGGGTGTATAAATTATAGCCCATGTTCTACGTTAACAGCTCATTATTTTTCTAGAAAAAAAAAATTATATTTTTACATAGCAATCCAGTGTATATTATTTTCCAGCACATTTGCATGTACGCAATGAAGACAACGGGTCAAATTCAGAGTTCATCAGTTAAATCCAAATAAGTCAAAAAAAAAAATGTTTATATGAGAAAATTTCCTCATATTTAAACATTAGTTACACACGTGCTTACATCCAGTTTCTGGGCCTTTGATTTATATTGTGCAAATCACTTGAATGTAGAAATAGCATTGAATCATTGAATAATATTGCATTGTTGCTTTCGTTTGTTTTAGGTCAATTTTACCCGGCATGTGTAACGTGTGCAATGTGAGCTTCATTTAACTCTGAATACGACCCAGAGAGCATCTTGCATCGAGGTCCAAAAGGAAGAGAATTCCATTAAACATTCATTCATCTTCTGTACCACTTTATTCCCAAGTTCGTGATAAATCCGTAGCCTATTCCAGGAAAAGTGAGTGCCATGCTTAATGAGATGGCAGTCTATTACAGGGCACCATGTACACTCGTTTAGATTTGCCAAGCCACTTCAGGAGGAAACCGGAGAACCCTGGAAAAACCTTCATGAAAAACTTGACTTCAGCAGGAGCGAACTGGGGACTATGGAGTCATGTTTTCACTACAATAACAATTGAAATGGAATACAATGCATTATAGCACTGAAGTTCTCACAGAACTTCTCATCTCTGCTGTCACATGTTGCAAAAAACAGCTTATATAGAAGTCTCGAAGCCTGGGGCTAATTTCATTTTGGTTGCCCTGACTACTAACTAAGTGAGGTACTGAGTGGACTTGTAGGAAAGATCCCATCCTCCAGAAGCTCGTCTTCGCTGAGGCTGATGTGAAGGCAGGTTTTGTTGAGGGGTGATGAAAACGGAATCGTGTGCTCGTAGTTGATGGGAGTGGCCGAACGAGGCGGGGTTCCAGCCAGTGGGTGGTCCTCTGGCAAACTGCTGCACGTGCTGGACGTAGAGAGGAGGGCGGAGTTGCGATCCTCGAACAGATCATCTCCGGACGGCTTGTTGTCAGAGCGCATGCCAGAATCTTCGCTCGCCGAAAACGAGGCGCTAAAGTCGTTACCGAGGTCAGCTGAAGAAACGGAACACGGTGTGACGTCTGGGAAGGTCGAGCTGAAGGCCAGACTCGACGCCGTTTCAGATCCTGTTCTGTTCGGGCGCTTTCGGTTGATGGGAGGAGGGGGCGGGTCCAGTTTTGGGATTATTTCTTGAACCCTGTGTGGAAAAATAGACATAAATGAAAAATTACTTGAAGGACTTAAAAAATCTGACTGCCAATAAAGTAATATTAATATTATTATTAATATTATTATTATTATTATTATTATTATTATTATAATTATAAATCTGGCTATTTGTGGCATCAAGGTAAAGCTCTTTAGCAAATTTTTTTTTAACTATCAGCTCCTTTGTGTGTGTGTGTGTGTGTGTGTGTGTGTGTGTGTGCACGCACTTATCTCTCACCCACAGTTCCGTTCAATGTAATGACAGAAGAGAGTTGAAAGGAGAATGGGAGAGAAAAGAGGGGAAAAACAAAGAGGGGGCAAAGGTTGTCTGTAGTTACCCAGAAAAACACACACACACACACACACACACACATACACACACACACACACACACCAGCCTTTTTACAGACTTTAAAATGCAATTCATGTAGATACACAAAGCAGTAACACGAACCTACCCTAAAGTAACCATAGAGATACTGACAGTCATTTATTTGATTTTGGTTCATCTATTGGTGAAAATCCATAACTCTCTCTCTCTCTCTCTCTCTCTCTCTCTCTCTCTCTCCACTATTAGCATAAGCCTTGAGTCAGCAATCCAAGCGAGTGTCATAAACAGCAATCCCCCACTCCTTTTAAAAGGATCTTTCCAATTTGTTCTCTCTCTCTACGTTCCGTTCATCGTCTATTCTGGGTACAGAAATAAAATTCAATAAATAAATCATACTTCAAGCCATTCTCTCCAATTAGCTATTAAAAACACCTATAGCATTCCATGCCGAAGCCAAAATTCCATGTGCAGAGGTGCATTATGTACATCCCAGTCCAATCTAACTTCATCTGAACGGAAAGGCAGACAGACAGAGATGGAGAGAAAGATAATAAAACCAGACACTCTAAGAGAGATGAGAAGAAAAAAGCCAAGGCAATAGAGATTGCCTTCATCTAGAATGGTCAGAAATATGACTGCTGGTGTGTGTGTGTGAGTGTGTGTGTGTGTGTGTGTGTCTGGTCCAGTATCACAGGGTTTCACATTCTTTCACTGCCTAGCAATACTTCACAGCAGGAGGGAGTGAGTGCATGCATGCTCACAACACGTGCACTAATCCCACACACTGTAGCTTTGATAAGGAGTGTAACATATCTCCCAGGCAGAGACACACACACACACACACACACACACACACACCAATAAACAAGTAAACACTCCTTAATAAACTAAGATGGTTAAAAAGAAAAAAGAGGAGTCAATTTATGTGGATGTGAAAGACGGAAAGTACGATTCTTTAAATATCCTGCAATTAAAAATATGAAGGAGGGAAAGAATGGAGAAGGGAATACAGGAGGGAGCACACGGGGAGGAACACCGAATGAAAAGAGATGTATATGAAGATAAATGTGCTGTTTCAAAAGTGTAACACATTCGCACAATCTTAGTTCAAATAGATCATATTGTCTGCGTTAACCTTCGAATAAATGAAGTGGGCGTGGCCTAAACCAACAGCGTTATATTCATCCAACATCTTTACTTATATTTTTTTTTAGGAAATCCCACTTAACAACACTATCAGAATCAGAATTGTTTAATGCTAGGACACAAATGTACCTTATAGTCAAAATGTTCATTTCATTACATTACAATACAATTACAATGTGCTGTGAAAAGTATGATGAAAAAAGTACTTTAAATTGGTTAAAATTGTTATTTCTAAAGACAGAAGCAGACTCTGTGAAGCAGCGACTCTGCTGGGTTGTGATAGCTGAGCATTGATTGTTGCAAAGATATGAAAAGGTACTTCTGGGTTACTTGAGAGAAGAAAAAGCAGTTACAAAGATACCTGGATATGGCATTTCCCTTATTCAAAGGTTTTGGGTTGAAAGGCTCTGCCCCACTGATATCATTCTGGTCTTGGTCACGAGACTCTCTGAGTCCGATCAAGGGTATAGAGTTGCCCCACCTTGCTAATGCTCTGATTGGCAAAAAAATCCAATAGCCACATTCCAAAATGTCTGAGAGACTGAAGGCTATATTCTTCAACAATGTTATTGTATAAATTGCAGAAGGTTATAAAGTCTATCCGAAAGGTTCAATGCAAAGCAAACATCAACCCGGCCTGGAATGTGAGACACATTCGACAGAAAGTCAAAAGCTGTACTGAGAACGAACAGAACGAGATGGCACCAGTATCAGCAGAAAGGTAATTTGTGACTCTCAGAAGAGCAGTCTTGGTGCTCCAAAGAGAATGGAACCCTGATTGAATAGGCTCAGAGACTGCTAGTGTTAAATTTTGGAGTTGGGAGCCAAGCACTCTTTCTAACAGTTTGGATTGAAATGAAAGTGTGGACTTTGGTCCAAAATTGAAATAGCCATTACGGTTAGGACAAGTATTTTTGAGGACTGGCATGACGCTTGTGATTTAAATATTACAAGGAACATTACTAAGGGTATCTTCTATACATAGCTTTAAATCCTCGTTTATTGTGGAGATAAAAATGAACTATAAAGAAGAAATGGGCAGTGTGACTAGCATTTAAGGACATCCATATACTTGTTGAAGTGGTGGGAAGTGGTAGCCCAGTGGTAAAGATTTTGGACTTCTGATCGGAAGGTTTTGAGTTCAAAATCCCAGCACCATGAGCAAGTCTTCTACCCCCAACTGCTTAGTTGTATAAGTGAGATATTTGCACATCACACTGGATAAGTGTATCTGCCAAATGCCATAGGCAAAACTGACTTCAGTTCAAGTGACAACCAAGTTAGTCTTAAGAGGATCATTGCTATGAAGTGTGTTAATGATACTGTGATTATTTTAATGTCAATAAGGGGTTACGGAAAGGTATGGGAGTTCTGTTAGAAGGGGTATTTACATGAAATCTGAGATTAAACTCAATATAGAAATAATAGAGCTATCACCTTGGCATCTAGCATTAGAGATACTATATACACTGATCAGAAATAACATTATGAACACTTGCCTAATATTATGTTGGTCCCCCTTTTGCTGCCAAAACAGTCCTGAACCCATCGAGCATCAACAGTATTAACTTCAATCAGTATTTTGAGCTATAGGAGCTCGTCTGTTGGATCGGACCACACGGACAAGCCTTCGCTCCCCACGTGTATCAGTGAGCCTCAGTCGCCCATGACCCTGTCGCTGGTTTACCACTGTTTCTTTCTGGGACCACTTTTGATAGATACCACTGCAGACCGAGAAAACACCGCAACAGCTGCAGTTTTGGAGATTTTTCGACCCGGTTGTCTAGCCGTCACAATTTGGCCCTCGTCAAACTTGTTTAAATCTTTATGCTGGCTCATTCTTCCTGCTTCTAACACATCAACTTTAAGGACAAAATATTCACTTTCTCTCTAATATATCCCACCTACTAACAGGTGCCGTAACGAAGAGATAATCAATGTTATTCAATCACCAGTCATAATGTTCTAATGTCATAATGTTATGCCTGATATGTGTATGTCAGTAGCAGAGATTCACTGAAGGACATGGTCTCGTAAAATAGTACAGAAATGAACATGTGTAAAAATCAAAGCATTTAAAAAGCTGGCCAAGTTTATTGTCAATACAGCAATGTTAATGTGCATTTCAAGTGACCAAGTAAAATTGGTAGGGCTGGTTATACTGTACAGTCTTGGAGTTCGATAAATCAACACTATTAGCGCCAGATGGGCTGGTGGTTTTTATGGGCATGTATTCCATAAACATTGGTTTGTGAAAAGCATGCTCAGGTTGTTGTGGTAGATAGAGGCAAGCCCAATCCCTTACCTACTGACTCAGTTTGGCAACATGACTATATTTTGGCAGGGTCATGGGGTCACTCTCAACTTTTTTTTTGCTATCACTCGTAATTAAATTAGCATTGAGCTTTGTTAGTAATGGAACAGTCAGTAAAACGTGTGAATGTGGCACTGTGTATTGAGACAGGGTTTCTGTGCTTGTAATGAATGCCAACTTGTCTTAGAGAACAGCATTGTGCAGTTCCTGGAGTCTCACCATGAGGACGACGGATATTTGACCAGATGGTAGGGGATGGTAGGGGACATTGCGAATATGGTGGCAATATGGTTGTATTTTGAAGCAATTAAGGTTGTGTTTAGGCCTGGCTACAAGAACAAATGACTGATTTGCAAAAGGAGGTTAAAAAAAAAAATAATTTATTCTGGAAAATTGTATTCATATTTGGTTATATCCCGTGTGTATTAGAGAGAGAGCACAAGAACAGGTAACAAAGCTGCAGGCAAACACTCATTTCCTATGTACTTGTTTGAATATGAGCTGTGATTCCGGCGATAATGACAAGCCACACAGGGTGCTTTTCATTTCATCAAACGCACTTTGGGGTTTCTCTATTTATCTCCAGTTCTCGTGTCCTATTTCTTTTCTCTGAGGAGCAAAACTAGAGTAAGTGACAAATGTTATAAAATCAAATGCCTTAGTTTACACAAATCAGGAACTGCTGGTTTGTTTTGTAAAGATATTTCATTCGACTAAGGTTCCCTGGTGGTCTAGTGGTTAGGATGCGCCGCTCTCAACGCTGCGGCCCGGGTTCGATCCCTGGTCAGGGAACCAACCCCAGCCATTAGGGTTGCACAAGCCTAAGTGCCGGTCCCAAGCACGGATAAATGGGGAGGGTTGTGTTAGGAAGGGCATCCAGCGTAAAAACATGTGCCAAATCAAACATGAGGATGGTCAGCTGTGGCGCCCCCTAATGGGAGAAGCCGAAAGAAAAGTTAATTTAATTCGACTACTGGTTATTATAACAGACTTTGTGTAAGTAGGCTAGTAATAACGGTAACCTATGACTAGTTTTGGAACCCTGAAAAACTGGTATCTTTTGGACAATGCTAGCTGACTGATTTGTTGGGCGGGTCAAAATAACTTTCGGTATAGACAATAAATAATTCTATTTTTAATATAACATACATTTGGTGTTATCCAAGCGTATATAATAAATGTTACATTGTAAAATCCTATGATTTTATTCTAATACAAAGAAAGCAATCTTCAGCAGTAGTGCTGCATTCAAATTTATGCATATTAAAATTTAACTGTAACATTAAATGTTAAACTTTGCTGTTTGATTATTCATTCATTTATTCATGTATTTATTTCAACCAGTACAAAAGCTTGTTTTCTTCTTCTTCTCAGCTAGAATTCACTTCTTTAGTATCTACTTCCAATCACTATACATGTTCACTTAATCTGTTCACAGTACTATCCAGGTTAGAACATCTTTATTCAGTGATTTATATTTAGAAAGGTTATGCATAATTAAAAAGTGTGCTAATTTAACCATGGCACAAATGGCATGCATTTATTCCGAGCCCTTTTCAGATAAAGGCCATCTAGACAGGACAATATATCAGTTTCAATTTCTCAAACTTGCATCATAAGTGGGTTTATACTGTATATACTTTACTTGTTTAAAAAAACACAGAACAACTTCAGGCTATATTTAAACACACGAATGTATACCGTCTCTTTTACAGGAGAGAACAATCCATTAGCTCGCCCAGATGGTAAGTTAAAGCTCTAGCGAAAAAACCTAGACTAATTAATGTAATGTGTAAGTTAGCTGGTAAAGTGTATTAATAGTTTAAAACTACATTCACACACAAATCGACTAAAAACAATCTGAGATTATTTCAGTGACTGAATGTGGGTGTGTCTAGAGACATGGGAAAGATGCGGACTTTATGCAAATATGGAGTGAACTGCTACACCAATAGGAGTGAAGACAGTAGCGCACACTAGAAAACTAGAAAACGTCTCCTGACTTGTTGTCAAAAGTGAAATGCTTGTTGTGCCACCCTTTGATAAAAGTTACTGTAGCAACCAGTCATAGGTGCCTTTACCTATAATTCTTTGTATAATGAGTGGTGAACGTAACATTAGAAAAAAGTAGATTAAATTGTGATGGACAGATGTGCTTCTGTAGGCTTTACAAGAACTTTATACTACTACTTGCTTTGGTCAGTCCTCTACCACCATCCAACTCCACCCAATAATACAACCAGGAAGATTTAAGGTTAAAACATGCTTCCTTTAACCATGAACATGAACATGAACGTGTGTGTGTGTGTGTGTGTGTGTGTGTGTGTGTGTGTGTGTGTGTGTGTGCGAGAGACATTTTAAACTGTGGATTATTTTGTGAACACAAAGTAGAAGCATTAAGTGCTAATGTTAGTGTCATGCTAATTTCCTTTATGGTATTTAGTGAGTATCCTACACACACACACACACACACGCACGCACGCACGCACGCACGCACGCACGCACGCACGCACACGCGCACACGCACAAGCACACAAGCACACACACACACACACACACACACACACACACACACACACACACACTCTGCCCTCTGTAAGTGCTTGTAATTAGCGTGACCACTATTAGAGATCAATAGACAGGCCAATCCAGGCAGCTTTACTGCTCTCAATCTTTTTCTCTCGTTCTCTTTCACACATACACACTATTCATGAACAGAAACGCAAACACACACATACACAGCATGAGACTGGAGTGGGACTGAAGACAGACCCCCACCCACTTAAGATTTTTTGTTTCCCTTTGAAAAAAATCAATGAGTACAGAAAGAAAGCCCAAAAACAGATCTGCACCGATTGAAAAGAAACACAGTGTGAGACACATCCGTGTGGGAGCAGAGGGCTTAAACTGAGACACACACACACACACATAAACACACACATGGTCTAAAAAAAATGTCAACGCAATTCAGCCAGCCAGACAAAACATGAGAGAGCACTGACCCTGAAAACATAAACACACAAAAGAGCAGTAGTGGCATTAGCCTGCAGTGTGCGGAAGTGAAGCCTGAACATGCGCACGCATGCAAGCAAACACACACGCACACGCACACACACACACACACACACACAGACACACACACACACACAGACAAGCACATGCTGAAAAACGTGGTCTTGCAAAACCAAAGCTTATCACAATGTAATTCAGGAGGGACAGAATCAGAAAAGAGAAAGAAGAAAAGACTGAAAATGAAGGATGCAATGACAAAAAGAAAAGATTTACAGTTTGTGTTTGTGTGTTGAGAAAGTATTGGAAATGCAGGGAATGTGAAACAGGGGGATAGAGGATTGCAAAAGAAGAGAAATTACTCAAAAAAGTGACATGCAGTAAACAAGACATATTTATGTGTGTGTGCGTGTACATGTGCGTGTTTGTGTGTGTGAATGTAGCGGTGTGTGAGTGCAACATGGTAGACGTTTCATGCTGTTTAGTGACTCACTGTTAGGTTAGCAAGTGGTCACTCTGTGTGTGTGTGTGTGTGTGTGTGTGTGTGTGTGTGTGTGTGTGTGTGCATATATACACATTTCTTAGGACATTACAGGACTGAGATATTAAACAGTTTTAACTTTGTGTGGACATTTAGCCGATCCCTTTAACTAATTAAAAAAATCTGAATACAAAAACATTGTGTATATGAAATAATTGAC
Organism: Silurus asotus; assembly: GCA_024362625.1. NCBI lineage: Eukaryota > Metazoa > Chordata > Actinopteri > Siluriformes > Siluridae > Silurus > Silurus asotus. The sequence goes on along the minus strand of MU583213.1, from coordinate 3,010,098 downwards.
GGCCCTCAGCATGCTAGAAAGACCAATCCGGTAAGTATGTGTTTACAGTCCTGAACAGCTACATATAATCTATTTGAGTGTTTATAATTCTCGGTGTGTTTATAAAGGACATCTGCTTGCTGCATACTTTATTAAAAGTGCTTGTTATCATTAAGTTTTTCCCTATGCTGGTTTTATAACAATGCTCCATGACCGTTGTCCTGTTTTGCGGTCGGCTTTGTTACGCATTGCTCTGAAACATCACAACACTGGACTTTCTATACTTTTCTATAAAAAAGATAAACGCAAAGATAGTTCGACAAATACGCAGCAACTGCGTGATGCTATCATGTCAATATGGACCAAAATCTCTGAGGAATGTTTCCAGTACCTCGTTGAATCTATGCCACGAAGGATTAAGGCAGTTCTGAAGGCAAAAGGGGGACCAACCTGGTACTAGTAAGGTGTACCTAATAAAGTGGCCGGTGAGTGTACGTTCATAACTGACTTTTGCTATCATAAATAAAATAGTATGTTGGAGGGGTATAAACAAACAAAGAAATAATTAAACGAATACATATATAAATAATCACATGCCAAGATTCATATAACAGTGTGTGTTGTTTTCCATAAAGTGAAAAATTCAAGAGCAATTGGCACTGTAGGTTCCTGTTTAGACACACACCCCCACTTACACTCACACACACACACACACACACACACACACACACACACACACACACACACACACACACACAGAGTAATGAATCTTTAAAACTTAACAGAGGGTCAACAATTTTCCATTACGGGTTACATAAAATTCTCTTTCTCTCTCACACACAGACACACAAATACACAGAAACACACAAACAAAAACAAACACATTTTTATATGATGCTCAAACAGTGTGGGAGGACAGACCCCTTATACACTTTCATTATTTTTGTTTGTCTTCTTACAATGTAATATCCATTGATGCCTTTTTCTGCATGTCTCAGGACTGAGTGATGGGGCAAAGCGAATGGAGATGGAGAGATTTAAGGAGTGTCACAAAAATAGAGAAAGATTGATTAATGAAAAATGTGGCAGTGTATTGTCAATACCGTGAATGACCCAGGTCTGAGATGTTTCATTTGCCATTCTTTTATCTATGGCCAAAAGTATTTAGCTTGGCCGACTACACACACACACACACACACACATCGAGGGAAAAACCTGTTCCTCTTTTTCTCCAATGCTTCGCTTTTATTTATGTCCATCCTTTTTTTTGGGTCCTGCGTTTTTGTTTGTGTTTTGACCTTTTTAAACCCAATGCTTTTATTTTGCACAATTGAGTGGCTCGAGTTACAGACTATACCGAAACCTGGGCTGATATTGGTTATAAATCAGTCCTGTGGCAAGTGGAAAGCATTGCACACACACACACATACACACACACACACACACACACACACACGTCAGCTGTATATAGAGTGTGTTCTAACTAAAATATGGAAAACAATTACAGAGCCAGCATCAAAGAAAATCAAACACACACACACACACACACACACACACACACACACACACACACACACTTCAATACAAACCCCACCACATGCCTCTCTCTGTTGAAGCTATTTTTTGCATTCTCTCTCTTTCTTTATGCAATGTCAAGCTTTTTCTCCGGCTTCTGGCCAAACCCACCCTTTGTACTTGATATGAATATTCATGTTTTCTTAGCAATAACAAAGCGGCACAGCAGCGGGGATATAAATACTGTTTAAATGTTCTCTTTTGTTAATGCTCGGATGCAAATTACTCCGTGTTTAGCTGTTTTTGGGATTTCAGAAACTGCATAACCACTCTTTACAACAAACGTCGATCAGACATATAGAATGCAGAACGTGCCAAAAAATAAAGGCCCACAACTGCCTAAGAGGTGATACATCATAATATATATATATATTTTTCTTGTTTTCACAACATAACAATGTAAAAACCCGTTTTTCTCATGACGTAATTGTATCGCAAGACACAGCCCCCTTCTCAAGTGTCGGATACTTGTGTGTAAGTTGTTCATCACATTATAAATGTCAAGAGTTATATTTATATTAAGTGTTTAAGTTTGTGTACCAGTATAGATTTATGCATTGCTGGAGACTCAAAGCACTTTTGTACTTCGCTCTGGATAAGGGCTTCTGCTAAATGCCGCAAATGTAAATGTAAATGTAAATGTATGATGCTGCCTCTAGAATATGCTGAATACACAGAAAAATGCATTTGTGATGAGAAAATTTTTATGTCAAGATCAGGAGAAAACAACATGTTGAAATGTCAAGAAAATTAATAATTATATATATAATTATTCATGGCCTCTTCGGACTTCCACACAGAACTGCTCCTGGTAAGTGCCACATTGCTGTAGTCTAAGTTCACTAAGTAATTTATTTAAGAAAACTGTTTTGCTCACTGAATGAGCTGATTATGAAGGTGAAAGAGAGGAAAAAACAGCCAACGAAACCCTGTGCTCATGTATAAGCTTCTGTGTGTGTATGTCCTGCATACCGTTGATCCACTGCTGCTGAATTGAACTTTGTGAAGTCGTTGCTTGCACTCCCCATTCTCTGCTTGTGTCCTAGGTTCGCTTGCATGCCGTTGGCTGCATGGGACGTTCCTGTTCTGATCAGGCTGAGGTAGGATTCAGCGCACATCATGCTATAAGGGGTTGTGGGAGAGACTTGGACGTCTCCTGCCGGCGTGGAGGTGATGGGCTGGTCTGAACTGTAGTGGTTTTTGAGGTTGAGAGACAGAGAACAGGATGACGATCTTCTCCAGTCTTCATCTGAAGAAGGAGGAGGAGGCGGATGAGAAGGATGAGGGGGAGATTAATCAATTATAAGTCGGTTAAAACCAAATAAATCTATATGTTTTCACTAAAGCACAGGCACAAACACTCACAAAGACTCTTCTACATGTTTTGGCAACAGGCCCAGCGATGATGACCTCATGATCTCTCTGGAATTGATTCACTTTAAAAGATAGACTCCATAAAAACCTAACATTCCATCCAAACAATTCGCGCACCAAGCTTTCGGGTGTGGGCAGAAGTGCTGAGAGTGTAATTGAATCTAATCTCTATCTAGTGCTGATGTCCTCCATCTCTGTCTTTTTAGATTAGATTTCTTTTTATGCTAAAGTAAAAAAAATGATGCATGACACCATTCAGCACCTGACTGAGAAAAATGTTTGTGTGTATCTGTAAAAAAATGCAAACTTGATAATAGACGCAATAGAAAACATGCAAACCGATTTACTAACTGCGTCTAAAGCATTTATTTAAGATAGCTAAGTCTAGCTAAGTCATGCTGCAAAATGACAGAAGCTAAAAGACAAACCTCTTACTATAGGGGTGGGGTGGGGGTCATATTATTGTCCCAAATATTTGTTTAAAAGCCCTATTACCAGCAATGAAAGCTGAAGGATAGTACATTCTTCCTCCAAGACATATGAAGCCAGACATCTGCATTTTTTTGGATGTACCTTTATACGCTTGGAGAAAAGGCGCTACCTGTCTTCCTTCACATACCAAAGATGAGGAGATGCTTATGAGGAGGTTGAGAATTGGTAGCTCAGTGGTTAAGGCTCTAGGTTACTGATCGGAAGGTCGGGGGCTTAAGCCCCGGTATCGCCAAGCTGCCACTTTCGGGCCCTCGAGCAAGACCCTGAACCCCCTGTGCTCTAGGGGCACCGTATCATTGCTGACCCTGCGCTTTGACCCAAGTTTCTGAGCAAGATGGGATATGCGAAGAACGAATTTCACTGTACTTTAATGCATATGTGACAAATAAAGGCTATTCTAATTTAAAAGATTGGCTAGTGCCACATTGATTGACAGGGGAGATGGAGCATGCTATCCTTCCCATCCAGAGATTATGTGCTGATTTGTCCGTGTGCACTATCCGGTCATAGCATGGTACTATATTTTGTTAAAAGTTGAAAACATGCACCATCGATTTCTGCTGCATCATTTTGAGCTTTATATTTCTTCACAGGATTGATCTTTTGAACCAACTGCTAAGGTATTTAATTAGCATATTCCTGAGATAATCATTATTCATATTTGACAGGACTCTGTGTCAAGCACACGCATAATTTAAACAGCCACCCCTCTCTATCACCTACTAGTGCAAGATGCATTTGTGTGTCTTACTCTTTGCATAGCCGTTGACTTTGGCTTCCAGCTCACCGACATGCTGGACCAAAAGCGCTATGTGCTGCAGCAGGTCTCGATTCTGCAGCAGCAGCTGATGGCTCCTGGCCTGAGCCTCCATCCTGGCAGCCGTCTCTGCTGCTATCTGATCCTTCAGCAGCTGCACCTGAGGTGAGAAAGATGATCAGTCGAGAGTGGAGAGTTACTGGAGGAAAGAGGAGTGTTAAATGCAGGTGGTCAGATAACAAACAGGCTAATCAGGCTGTTACATAAACTGACTGGCACTTTCATTCTTACTCTCTCTCTCTCTTTCTTTCCCTGTCTCACATACTCACCATATTCAAACAGTGTGGGAGGACAGTGCTCTGGTTTCTTCTTGACTTTGATTAGTTTTGTTTGCATTTCCCAAAAGCAATAACCTGCACATAAATGTCTGCAGTCTGAGTGAAGAGGTGGATGCAGAGACAGTTTCACATCAGCAGATCAGAGTTTTTGATTACTAATCACAAATTCTGATTCATGTAATATTTTTGGTCTTAACTATAACTCTAATATCTTTGTTCTCTCTAAACCTCTCAGCATGTGTACAAGCTTCAATTATTCCAGCATTGTTATCGAAACCAGAAAGTGGCTCCATTTACCAGTATTGAATCCACAATACACACAAACTATAATTTACATTCATTCTAAAATAATAATTACCTTTGAAGGACCGAATGTCCTTTTTTGACCTGAGCAATTTTCTCCTCTATTGTAATCTATTTTTATTAAAAGGTACAGGCTTTTTATTAGTACCTAGAATAATGAAGATTATAGTATATGTGATGGTTGTATAAAGCCCCCTAGCTTTGTTCAGACCACAGACCCTCGTTTCATTCAAATTTATTAATTTAGTCAAACCTTATGTTAAATAATTCTTCTCTTAGTAAAGGTGTAGTTCTGGATCCAATTCAGAGGCAGAAAGACATTTGGTATGCTTTGATGCCACCCACTTCTCTCTCATGTAATTATTCAGGTGGGATAGTAATGTCCTACTGTGGTGCCCTCATATCCGCGTTACACTCTGACCCTTCATTTTAATCATATTGTAGGGTGTTTCTGTAGGCATTTTTATGTCTCAACAGCAGATTTTTGTATATACAGTATGTGTGTCAACATTTTAGCATTTTGTCATTTATTAATGTCATAACTCATTTAGTGACATGGACAGTGTCTGGTAGCTTTCGAAATAACCTACAAGCGAGACCTACAAGAGTTCATGCTTACAGCCTCACGGTTTACATTGTTTTTAAGCAATGCAGTGTAGGAAAAAAACTCATTTGTAATGAAATCTCCCATGGATACAGTTTCCAAGAAAACAGTTGTTGACTAAGACTCATCTTCCTTTTTCAGCAGAAAGTATCACTCCATGAACGTCCTTTTATTAATACCTGTAAACATTTTCTGGACATTTATCTTGCTTTTGAGCTGAACTCTTTTGTCTTCCTCTGCTTTTAGGATCATTTAACATCTAAAAAAAAAATGAAAACCCTTTGGTGGAAAATGTATATCAAATCTTGATGTAGGTTTGGAAAGTCTACACTCAGAGGGAGGATGTTTGGGGATGACCTACAGGGTTAATCACTAAAAGAGCACACCTGAGTCTTGTTGTCCTACATACATTATATTGCCAAAAGTATTAGGTCACTTGGTCATAAGTTTGGTGGTGGTGTTCAGTAATAATGGTCCGTGGGGAAACACAGTGCTGTGTGTAGTTAAATGGACTAAACAAAGCTTTGAGACAAATAATTATAACAAAATAATAACAAAATGCATTCGATGAATTCGAGTTATTTGAGTTACTTGAAGAATTCTTTTGTGAGGCATACAGAGAGATTTGAGAGTTTTACAACTTTACATTTTTTATTTATTAACTGACATTCTAAACCTTATTGAATTATCCATGTCAGTGATAAAGAACTGACTGATATAAAACATCTAAAATCCTTTGAGGTCATTGATTATATACACGCACTTCTCATGTGGAATAAACCAAAACACAAGATTGCCAGATTTTGCTTTTAAAATGGCTTCTAGAAAAAGTTCACAGAATTATGAGAAAAGATTATTGCTTTATTTTGTGTCATGACATTTGGAAAGTCTGGTGTTTGTGTGTCAGCTTGTGTATGTGTGTGTTTATGAATATTTGATTAAATGCAGCTCCATGGGCCATAATGGAGCAGCTGGTCAGTGCAGTCGAATCTCAGCACACACTGAATCTAAGAGCAAATAGCACTGCATACTGCATCTCACGATCAGATGCTAGGTTTATGAGTGTAATCATAATGTCTATGCACATTAGCCAAAAAGGAACAGAGGAGATGGGATGGATTTATTGAGCAATATCTGCCCGGTGTTAACATTTGATGAAGCCATCAATTATTCTTTTTTGCTTGCGCGTGCGTGTTTTGCGCGAGTGTATTTGAGTTGAACTTGATGCCCTTTTTGAGAACTGGATGTCCACATAATGATATTGTATTTATGCAATTTGAAGAATATTTAATATAGAAAAACTTCCGGTAAGGTCCGGGAATCTAGCTACAATAATTGAAGATAAATAAATTAACAAATAAACAGACAAATAAATAATTAATGAACCAACATAACAATTGTATGCTGTGTCTTACTGTTAAACAACAATGTTTTGTTCCCTCTTTATAACACTATAATGTATTTCAAGAAACTAGTTTTTATGGAGTGTCTGAAAAACCATTAGGAAATCTTGCTGTATACTGCCGTGTGTGTGTGTGTGTGTGTGTGTGTGTGTGTGTGTGTGTGTGTGTGTGTGTCACATGCCTTACCTGTGCAACAGCCACTTGAGCTTGCTGTTGCTGCTGAAGAACCTGCTGCTGTAATAACTGCAGCTGGTGCTGGTCAGCCAATGGTGTGAGAGACAGAGAGCGAGGGCTGCTGGGAGACAGGGAGTGAAGAGGCATCCCCTCTAAATCCTACAAAGACAGTGGGGATAAATTTTTTTTTTTTTTTAAGTAGTCTTATGGTGGTTGCTTTTGCAAAGCATCAGATTGGTGCAAACATACAAAGTGACCTAAAAGTCTACTGAAAGTGAAATCTTAAACTGTAAATGACAGCAAGTCTATAAAAAGCACAAGTGAAAACAGATAAAAGCATATCAGGCATGTACACGTGAAGTGATTTCCAATTAAATTCATATAAAGATGGCAGAAAGTTAAAAGTTAGTATTCAACGCTTGCTCCGAAATTTCTTATCGCGCCAATTACACATAAAAATTCGAACCCCTCTACCTTTAAGGAGCTCATTATTGTTTTATGAGCTCAAACGCATTCATATTCTAAGCTCAAGAAACTCATTTTCTCTAAGTAGCTTTGGCCTGTCTGCTTAGCTTGGAGCAGTCGTGGGTCTCTGGGGACAGAAGCGTGGAACACAGCTAATGCAGAATTAAAACTAATTATTTTATCCTTCTGGTGTGTCATAAAAAAACTCTCAATTTTTCCTTACAAAGTGAACTGCAGTTGTTTGATAATACCAGGGGAAAGCAATAAGTATTAATGGGTGGATCGGGGGAGGGGTCATAAAAAGGACCTCAAAATGTCCATCAAAATTCCATAATCAATAATCCTCCAAGCGCCGTGGTGAAGAGTCACCCAATTAATTTTAGGAAATAAAAGTTGGTGGGAGTATAAAGTCAGAAGGAGTTGCATTGGCAGGGTGGGGTATTGTAATAGGAAGTCTGGTGGTGCAGGAGATGTATAAGGACAGTGTTACAGCAGTAAAGTGTGTAGTAGGAATGACAGATTGGTTTAAGGTTTAGGTGTGACTGCATCTAGGATCGACTTTAGGCCCTTTCCTGTTTGTAGTGGTGATGGACAGGATGATGGATGAGGTCAGACAGGAGTCTCCATGGACTTTAATGTTTGCGGATGATATTGTTATTTGTGGTTAGAATAGCAGGTTGAGAAGAGCCTGGAGAGGTGGAGGTACACACTGGAGAGAAGGGGAGTAAAAGTCAGTAGGAATAAGACAGAGTACATGTGTGTGAATGAGAGGGAGGGCAGTGGAGTGGTGCGGTTGCAGGGAGAAGAGGTGGAGAAGGTGGAGGAGTTCAGGTACCTGAAGTCAACAGAGCAAAGTAATGGAGAGTGTGTTAGAGAAGTGATGAAAAGTGTGCAGGCAGGGTGGAGTGGGTGGAGAAGAGTGATAGCAGGAGTGATTTGTGATAGAAGAGTATCTGTGAGAGTGAAAGGGAAAGTTTATAGGACTGTGGTGAGACCTGTATGGATTAGAGACAGTGGCACTGAGTAAAAGACAGGAGGTGGAGCTGAAGATGTTGAGGTTTTCGTTGGGAGTGATGACGATGGACAGGATTAGAAATGAGTTTATTAGAGGAACAGCGCATGTAGGACGTTTTGGAGACAAGGTGAGACTGAGATGGTTCGGACATGTTCAGAGGAGGGACATGGTGTATAAAGAAAGAAAAATGCTGAGTATGGAGCCTCCAGGAAGGAGAAAAAGAGGAAGGCCAAGGAGAAGGTTTATAGATTTGGTGAAGGAAGACATGCAGGTAGTTGGTTTAAAAGAGTCAGCTGTAGAAGACAGGGGGGGTATGGAGATGAATGATCTGCTGTGGCGACCCCTAATGGGAACAGCCAATAAAATAGGAAGAGGATGAGGATTTGACTAATGCAGTTGCAATGGCAAAGTCTGCAAGCCCTTTGGAAGTAATTGGATTTACAATTGCTGTCAAAACTTATTAGACAAAAAAATGTCTATATTGAACTGAATAATCATTTACAATCCAGGCTGAAAAACGTATGTGTTTTTGCTATTCCATATTCACCGGACTTTCTCTAAGCCCTCTTCAGGTCACAACAGACTGCCTTTATTGGGTTTAGGTTGGGACTCTGATCTCTGCAAATATTATTTTTTTCTAAACTGTTTTGTTGTGCAGATGATAAACTGCCTCCCTGACATTCTTCTGAAGCAGTCCAATTTCAGTGTTTGCTCAGTTCAAACATCTGCCTTCAGTGATCTAATCACAAATAGACAGCCGGGATGGACAGCTTCATCTTCATGTGCATCACTTTCTAACCTCTTTTTCTCTAAAAAGCTGCTTTGGGACAATGTCCAGTGTTAAAAGCGCTATACAAATAGAAATTTAATGAACTGAAATGAATTGAATGTGACTTCTTGTGACCGCATTTTGTGAGCAAAATCACCAAATCTGCCCAAATAATACTAAGCAAACATAACGTGCTGATATGCGTATATAAGCCCATACCAATTTTCTTTTAGATATTTGTTCAGCAACTGCACAAAAAATAAATAAATAAAATGAAAACTTTGTACCCTTGGACACCTTCCCAGGATGAGAAATAGTAAGTACCTGTCTATCACAATCAGATGTACTTGTTAAATCTCACTTTCCATAACTATGGGAAATAAAAAGAATTTGGATTGAAATGCTTTCCATTGGATTTGGAAGTGAAACTGTAGGGTTTTGTGGGCATTTAGCCAATAGAGAATTAACAAGGTTAATTGATGTTTGCCATGAAAACCTGTTAGTGTTTATTCAGAAGGTGTGAAGTGGAGTTAAGGTCAGAGCTCTAGGCAGCTGTTGGATCACAAAGCAAGCCTAATTTAGAACTATTATTTACACCTGTGGTGCATCGAAATAAACAAAAAAAAAACATATATTGAACCTTAAAGGTTAAAAGCACCACATTGGACTGAACCAAACTGGGTAACGAGAAACAGCCATACAACATCTGTCCGGTATGCACAACGTAGCATACAGATTTCATTAAAATGATGTACACAAAGCGCTCAAGGCACACTAAAACCACAAATCTGCCACAACGCTGAACGGAGCTCTTTGAAGTTTACTTTTCCTTTGCCGTTCAGACGACAAATGTTTTATGACCATCCCAAAAGAACTTCAAATGTGTTCCGAGTAACCAGATTATAAGAAGAAATTGACCTTGTGATTTTAGTGATGTCACTTGTCAAGGACGAGTGAGGTTTTCGTTGGGAGTGACGAGGATGGACAAGAATAGAAACGAGTTTATTAGAGGGACAGCGCATGTAGGACGGTTTGGGGACAAAGTGAAAGAGGCCCGATTGAGATGGTTAGGACATGTGCAGAGGAGGGACATGGGGTATATTAGTAGGAGAATGCTGAGAATGAAGCCACCAGGAAGGAGGAAAAGATGAAGGCCAAAGAGGAGGTTTATAGGTGTGGAGAGGGAAGACATGCTGACAACATTAAAACATGATGTTTTTGGTTTTAAAAATGGATTAGAATGAATGAATTTGATTGCAATTTAAGTTAAAATAAAATGCATCCATATAAAATACATTACCACTCAAAGTGTGTTTAATCAGAGCTGTAGGGCTTTTACTTGAGTTGTTTAGGTTCTCATAAGATATGAATTAACCAAAATATTTACTACAGACTACATTAAATAGAATAATAATAAAAAAATCATAGGAAAAAAAAAAAACCCAATATAACACTATATACTGTATATATACACATATACATACATCAGATCAAATCTAATGCATGTGAATATTCTGAAAAACTTTATTGTGTGAAACCTTCTCTTTCCTTCTCTGGCCTCACCACCACTTTTGGTGTCAAAGGGACAAGAATTTTAACATCGTATGGCTGAAATGATCTCTCCCCAACCTATATTACTTATTATGACCAGTTTCTACTATAGACCTTGATTGTTTCTGGATTTTTGTATCCTGTGCATCTGCTATTCATGCTGCGTTTTCATTTTACTGGTAAATCAAGTGATTTCTGAAAATAATATCTGTAGAGACCATAATGTGATTATTGAGTTTTTAACCTTTTTTTTTTTCAAAAAACAAACAAACAAAATGTCACATGAATATTCATAATATTCAAATATTTGAAGGTAAAAAAAAAAAACTAAATATTGAAACTAAATCTATTTGCTTATGTTTAAAAAAATTGTGACTGTTGTGTCACTCTGTGTACAAACAGCTCATCAATAAACAATCTTTACAGCATCATTTATTTTCCCATAATATTTAAATAATGTACAGTAAAAAAAATTAAGCAACCATTATACACTATGTGAACATGTGAATGGCAAAAAGTGTAATAAAAAAAAATCACAATTCACACAAAAGGTCAAAGTTATTGTATGTTCTCCGTGATTGTATTTCCTAGCCTATGTAACTTTTCAATATATTTTTTATATTTGCAATAGCATGACTGATTTAAAACAAAAGTGCCACCACCTTTACCAACAATTACAAGAATAATAGTAATTCAAGCCCTGATGCTCGGTTTCTTCTTTCCATTGCAACAAATTACTGTGTCCACTAGGGAGAGCTACTTACATTACTAAAACAGCGCGCACACACACACACACACACACACACACACACACACACACACACACACACACACACACACACACACACACACATTAGAGACAGAGACTTCATAGACAGAGAAATGTAAAAAGAAAAGCAAAATTAGGATAATGCCAAAGTAGAACTATGTGTATGTTTCCTCCCCTAATGGTCTGCCTTTAAAAGCCATGGGTGACATTCCAGGTTTTGGGACTGGATGGATTCAGCGCAACGTGCATCCACATCCCGTTAACCCACACAGCAACCCAGACAATCTGAACTTTAAATAAAAAAAAGTCTTATTAGGTAAAAATCGGTGTAGCATTGAACTCGAGCCTGCGGCTCTGAATCACACTCCTCTTCCTGTAATGCCTAGAAGAAAACTGTCATCCATGAGGAGGGATTCGTGTTGCTTGGCTGTTCCCTAATTGCCCTGTGTCTTAGTGAAATCAGTAGAAGCTATAAATCATTGCTGATAGGCCCCGTCATGGTCATTTGTATAAGCTGTCATTTTCTCCCCCTGTTTTACTATTAATTACACATCACTCGCAGGCGGCTGATCTTTTCTTCTGTCGGAGATGCCACGATGGATGATGGATGACTTTTGGAAGTGGATCGAATCAGAAAAGTGGCTCTTGTACGCTACAGTGGCTGCTTGCTGTGGTTGGACCGAGGGTGCACGTACTGTACTATTTTCAGGCTTATGAGCTTTAGCTGGAGGCTGCAGTCATATAATCCGGCGTTGATCACAAAGCATCACTGGTATTTCCATGCAGTCAGTGACACCAGTGACAAGCGATGCTCACCCACAGCATAATCAAAACACCACCGCTGAACAGCCCACGACTTTTTTTTATTATTATTTTTGCTATAAACAGTGACTTGCATTAGGAAACTGTTGGAAGCAGCCATTCTGTTTTCACCACACCTCTACTATAAGGAAATTTATGGACACCTGTCAGATCATTAGAAAGTCCTTGCAGGATTTTTACAGCATTGGGCAGATGCCCTTATCCTGAGCGACTTCGATTGAACTTATTTGAGGGTTAAACGCTTTGGTAAAAAGGTCCAGCTGTGGCAGTTAGGCAATGTTAGGATTTATATTTCCGACCTTCATTTAAGTCTTATATCCGTAGAAATGACCTTCCTCTATATAGCAACCAGGTTATAAAGTGTAATTAAGATGATATACTACAGGAAAAAATATCTACAGTGTCTTCTCTTACACTTTAGTAATATAAAATTTTAATTCTAAATTAAAAAACCGTTTAGAAGTGGGTGGAGCTAAAAGCATTGACTCCGCCCCACCCCAAACTACCCATGTTTCTCTTAAAATCATGTCAGTGTGTGTCGTGATTTTAAATGGCAATCTCATGTCAAAATCTCTCCAAAATTTTTATCTCAATTTTCACATTTTCCACAATCAAAAATCTCTGTTTCTAGGTGAAACAAAATTATGTTCATGTTCCTTCTTATTACAGAAAGACTTTCCTTAATGTTGTAAAATTTTACACTAAAACGGTGCATAGAATTATTTTGCTGAAGCAGAATAAAAACATAGTGTGGCGACAGGCGGTTTGTTAATGTGGAACAGAGCTGGAGGAATTGAGTAGTAAGGATTATTACACCTGTATGCGATTTAACTAATGAATGTTCTCTGTTGCAGTGAATGAGGAAGGGGATAATAAAGTGAAACTAAAGCAGCTTTGAGAGAGCGATGGCGAGTTGAGCGTGTGTGCATGTGTCTACAGGTTTTACCAACTGAAAAGTGAAACTAAAATTCCAAAGCGTGATTGTGGCAAAATAAAGTGTTTGTTTTTGATTGGGGAATCTGTCACCTGTCTTTCCTTCCTGCCAGACTGAGCCAGCAAACTCCACGTATTACACATGAATTCCAATATTCAAACTAGTAAAATAACGCCAAAAACTAGATCAATTTACTCACTACTACTTTTATGCAATACAGTTTTTCTATTTAAAGACAGCTCAATAACACAAATGTACATTTAGGGGGAAAAAATTCATTAAAAAAGGAATCATTCCGTTTTGAGTACATGCAGCCTGTCTCCGAAAAAACAGCAGTACAAAATAAGCGCCGGCAATCCCACTTTGTCTATTTTTAATCTTCCAGCGATACGCGAGCCCTGGGGGTTTTGGCCGATAGCAGACACTGATGCAATGCCGGCACTTTCTTAGCAACCGGGCCCACTTTTATGTATGTTTCTGTTTCCGAATGCTACTGTTGATCCATCGGAGACACGATGTCCTATATTTAAAGTGCAACATCGGTCAACGTCTATTGCATGAATCGCACCATGGAATTGGACTGGAAAATATCTAATCCGTTAATGATGCCGTGCTTGATGTCAGCATGAGCGCTCAGACCGGGATCGGTTTCAAAATGCAGAAAGCTGAATTGATATTACTGTCACCTGACTCAGATCCGATAAGCTGTTTTGAAGCCTAATATATGTTTGAGCTGTGGCTTTAGATGCTGTTATACAGCTAAAAACATATCTATTAAAAATATTTATAAATGTATAGACCTCATACAGAGTTTCTTATAAATGCCTCATGGACACAGAGGAATTAAAGAAAGAATAAGGAGACATTATAAAGAGATACTAATGTTAATAACTATCATGGCATCTGACACACTTAATAAAGTAAAACATCAGTACAATACACATGACCTTATTATACATTCGCAAACTACTACAGATATCCAGACCTTCTTACCTGCCCTGGCTTCACCATGTTCAGCTCTGATAAACTCTGAAGGACATCAGTAATTGCTTGATCGCAAGCGCTGGCTGGCAGCGACTTCATCTCCATTTCTATGCCACTGATGTGCTCAGCTCCAGTCAACTCATGGCCTGTGAGAAACAGCACAATGTTCAATCTTTTCATGAGCAAAGAAATACTGGCCGATATGCAGAGCTGAGTTACGCATGCGTAGTGATGCTTTAATACAGAAATTGATGCTTCGCTGCCTGGCGCTTTTATGTAACCGCTTGTCAATATGTCAAATTTAAGTTTATGCTTCGAGCTGTAAATACAAGTAAAAAAACGTTGAATGCCATTTCGAGGCCGGTATTTTTTTACATTGAAAATCCTTTCACAATAAAGAAAAGGCAGTTTTTCCTTTTCAGTCCGTATTTTCTAGTTTTCTATTCTATTTTTTTTTATATATTCTATTATTTTTATCCTAAATAAAAAGGCACAATTTTCCTGATATAAATACTGATGTGACTGAAGTCATCCACTGTGAATACATCATATAATACATCACATAAAACACTGTAATTGGGTAGTACTGAAGTATTGTCTAACCATTTCAAATTTAGTATCTTTGTTCTTTAAAAGCTGTGTGATATTTCAGCTATTTCTTGATTAAAGAAACAGTAGTTGCTTATGCAAAGGCTTAAACCCAAGTGTATTATGTGGCTGAAAAAAAAAACCCTGTTTGGAAAACTGTGTTATGGGCTGCAGTGTTTGTGTTTACTTAGGACGCTTTTTATAGACGCCACATAAACGCCCTTTCACTCCACCCCTATCTGAGGCTGAAAGGAACAGCATGGCTGAAACCAGGAAGCACTGAGAACAGCCAGATTATTCTCCAGTGAGCAAAGAATCACTCTGTGCTTCCAAAAGAAATACAGTAATAGAATAAAGTACAGTAACTAGAGTAAGCGCTGATACCACTGTCTGAGGTGAAGTATTTTGAAATGATGTGTTTTGAAATTATATATATATACCCCAAAGACCAAGAAACTCACAGCCCAATAAACAAGCCCAGTCTAGCAGAGCATCTTAAAAGCCTGTGTCTGTTTAGAGCTGTAGAAATTAATCTATCTTATCTTGTGGGTAAGACAAGCAGACGTTTAGTGTCTACCCGTTGGAGAATAAAGACAAAGATACATTTGACGGCAACAAACAGAAATCAAAGACACGCATCGATTTGGGAAAAAAGGAAATGGGAACACGCATAGAGTGAGCATGAATAAGGGAAACAACTGTCTCTGAACATAAACTGGATTTAGTGAGAGTGGAAGGCATTTTATGGGTTTCAGCCAATACCTGTTATTGATCCTCACAGTAAGCCCACAGTCTAAGGTTTTGTTGCCAAGTGCTGTGAAATCTCTTCTGCAGTGCATCTAAATTGTGTCATCTCTTATAAAAGCAAGCAGGACTAAGTTTCGTTTTCTTTTGCATTTAAAAATCCAATTAGCATCCACTTTATTACCAATTATCCAAGAAATATGTATATTTTCACACAATGGTGCAAACAAAAAGCATTCAGTGGACAAGTTGTGGGTGGAAACTCCTTGCTGATGTGAGCTGTGTGGTTCAAGCTGACAGACAACTCAAATGATTACTCTTTATACCTGTGGCAGGCAAGAAAACATCACAGAATGCACAGCTTTTTGGTGGGAAAACTACACCTGCAAAAAAACAATATCAGGATCCAGTCCTATCAGCCATTAACTGTGAGTCTACAATGAGCAAAGGTACACCAAAAGCAAATAGTTCAGAAGAGTAAAATAAATTGTAGCACTTAGTGTTTCTTTTTTTCCAGTTTTTGGCTGTAGAACATCTCCTTATTTTGTTTTCCACACCACTCAGTTATGTTCAAAAGAGGTGACCTGTTTCTGTCTTACCTGTACTAGGTGTCTCATCCTCAGATTTTCCACTGTCTCCAATTGCAAGTCTGTCCATCTGTCCGTCAGCAGCCTGCAGACTTAGTTTATGGCATACCTCGAAGGCCTGGCCTACTGTCCTCACTATACGCATTGCCTGACTCTGAAAGGCAAGAGTCATATTTACAATAAGCATACATTTTTATTCTGAAACTCAATAATCCCCTCTATGTTCATCCATCTTATTTCCCATCTCCCTGTTCACCTCATTTAACCTATTTAACATTCATCTCAACCCATATGTCCAAAATTCATTCCAATCTTTTCCCATACCCTTTCACATTCCTCAACCTTAACCTCTATGCTGATTCCTCCACCTCATTCACCATTCCTCCACCCCATTCATCCTAATCCTCACTTCAAACTCCCTCACTTACCCCTTCCCTGTAATTCATCTATTCCCCTCTCGGTTAACCACAAATGTTTATTCTACTCCTCCACCAATAACCCCAAACCCATCCGGCTATCATTCATTCCAATCATCATTTACTTATCCCAATGCCTCTCCCTATTTACCTAAATACTTTCCTTCTTTTATTTTTATTTTTTTCCTCATTCACTATTCCAATAATCCCATTTTTGTTCCTCCTAATCTCCTTTCTCGCTCATCCCAGTCCACAACCAAAACCCTACCTTTACTCTTCCCTTCAAAAACTTATCCCAATCATTTCCTCGAAAATTCATTCAAATTTGGTACCTCACTCTTCCGAATCCTTTTCCCTACTCCTCCTAACCTTCCTGATTCCTCAACCTCATTTGCCCTTCCGCCCAACCCCCTTCCCCATTCATTTACATCAGCTCCCTAATTCATTCCAGACAATTTTCTGTTCACCACAATATGACCCCCCCTTTAACCCCTCCAACTCTTTCTTCTCCTTCCAATTTCCCCCATTCATCCCAATCAACCTTGGGATGAAAAATCTTATTCATCCAACCCCTCCCTCATCACTCATCCTTCCCCCACCTCAATATCTCATTCTTTCTCATCCTACAATAGAATGAAGTCAAGCATACACTACCCCTGCACCCTGATCCTGTTAAAGAAACTCTGCAGACAACAGGCTCCTGTGCATGTCTTCAGTACCCCTACCATCCAGAAGCCCAGCAGTACCCTAAAGCTCCTGTTTCATCATTTCTTTGCCCAGTTTAAAAACCTTCCCCTTCTAGCCAACTTTTAAAAAGTCTTAGCAGGAGTTAAACCCACTCCCTCTCTCTTGATGATCACTTCACTGGCCCCTGTCTATACAAACAATGTCATCTAACACACTTTCTGTTGCAGAAAACAGCTTTTGTCTTTCCTTTGCCTCCAGAACTACTTCTATTACGAACCATACTCTTCTGTTCAGCACGTTTTCAACCCGTGGGAGCTTCTCCTCCCCCGCTGCATTTCCATAATCACTCTCCATGCCAATATAATTTAAAAGCATGGTCCGCCCTTGAAAGGTAAAAACAACAGATGGCAGAATACCTTCTTTTTGGACTTGAAGACGTTGCATCTGAAGGTGTTGCTGGACCCATCTCTGGCAATGTAACTAAAAATCTTTAAATCCTGAGAGTCATGGGACACATAGAAAATCCTAAAAGAAAAAAAGCCAGAAAGTGACCCAAGACAAATTATTTTTATTTCTAAAATGTAAGTACAATAAGAAAGATGAAGTGTTTCTTGATCCTGAATGGGCTCGGTTTTAAACACTAAGAAGGCTACTTTTGATATATGGATTTATTTAACAAATTACAAATGCATAAAAGCACAAGATGTACACTAAAGCACTCTGATGTTTGGCATCTACACTGAAAAAGTTTTATGAGCAGAAAACACCGAGGCAACATTGATCAGCATTTTTTTTTTTTTTAAAGGACGCCAAAACTACTTGGCAGACTTCAGAGCACTGAAATGATCCCGCATCACTTTTACTTGCTAACACATACATTTTACTTGCAACCTCATTGGTATGAAATCCAGTTAGCTTTTATCTAATGAATTCCTAGGGATATAATCGAAAACATGGGCTTCAATATTATTGGCATCCCCACCTACACTAGTGTAATACCTTGTTGAAAGATCTTTGCTCATCCTTTCTTGCAGAACATTTCTGTTAAGAGTCTATTTATGATCTGCATTTTTAATCCACACCTCTGTCAGGGACATTTACAGCTTTTGTTGTGTTTTTAACTAAGGCTATGATTTCCAGTACTTTATTATTTATGTATTTCTTATCATTTTGTACCGAACTTTTTTATATTAGATTTTAATTATTTATTTATAATTGCTATTGGTATTTTTTTAAGAATTGCTAGGGGGCAAAACATTTTGTTTATAGTGTAGGACGGGTACTTAATAAGGGTGTAACGGTACACGTATTCGTATTTTTGGTACAGGCCTTTCGGTTCAGTGCACACGTGCAGGAATCCTTTTAATGTGCGGAACATAGTTAAAATCCGCGTACCTTCACGAACGTATTAAGTGGTTGGACCACAAGTTTGTTTAGTCTCTGCCTCGCACTGTCGTGTAGTGTAAAGTGGGGTTTTTTTTGTTATTATTATCAAACTGAAAAACATACACAACAATGGCAGAAGTATAAAGAAATAAATTAGAGTTAGAGCAGTGTCACTGTGGCTACATACTCCGTACCAGAAATACGATTTGTAGTGCATTGTTAAACTAGGGTTTTGTTAATTTTGATAAACACACTATATAATATTAACCAAATTGTACTATTTAATTAAATGTTTCCATTTATTCCATTTATTCCAAAATTGTATTTAATCAAATTAATGTATGCCAATCAATTCGATTATTAAATTAAATCAATAAAATTACAAAATTTGATTGCATTATTTTCATTTATTCTTTTTTCATTTTATATATTTTATTTTTATAAAAAATATTATAAACTATTATTTTTATTATTTAATTAAGCAAGACGTTCATTTAAAATTGTTTTAAAATTTTAAACTGTTGATGTTTCCGTTAATATTAATAAATAATAATAATGTAAAATAATAACAAAAATTATTAATATGAATAATAATGAAAAATTACACGCAATTTTATGTTTTGCATTTCTTCCTTCTAACCGTATGAAAATTTAACTGGCCCGTGACCGATGTACCTACTGAATCGTGAAATTTGTGTACAATTACACCAACAGTACTTAAAGAATTAAAAATCCTTCATTTATGCTGGTGTTAGTACTAAAGTATAACTAATTAACATGATTAAAATGAATGTAAAATAATTAGTGCATCTTTAAGGTATAGAACAGGGTCACTTAGTACTGGTCTGGCTTTATTATTTGTCAAATTTAATCAGACACCATAAAAACAATACACAACTGATTTTTCTTCACTTGTGCCAACTTTCTCATTAGTTAATTTGTTGGAATTTCTGCAGCAACAGAATGCAGATCTTGTATACTACAGCAGGAGATTTGGCAGAAACTCACATTAACTATTCATGTTTAGAGAAATGTGTTCTGGAGAGACTAACACAAAGTTCTTTCTTTAGACAAGGAAACAAAAGGATCTCAGGACCACATTAGTTTCCATTCCAGTCAACTAAAAACAGCAATTGATGCTACACTGGGCACAGACTCAGTAAAATTGGGCAGTTGGGGATTGGTAAAGCATCACCGGGTCAACTTTTATTAAACACTGTAGCATCAGATTCATGTTCTCTGTTAATGGAAGTAAAACCAGATGTGGCCTTCTGTTATTGTAGTCGATTCAGCACAAAATTTGGCATGTTCTAAGATGCTTTTCTGCTCACCTCGGTTGTACGGAGTGATTATGTGAATTATCGTAGCCTTTCTGAAAGGAACTGCATGAGTTGTGTGAATGTGCATATATGCAGGTTTCTCCAAAACTGGCTGATATGCATGTCTGGATATTCATCCCATCTGAATACTTCATTTTGTACCATTGTTCTTATAAAGTAAATTGACGTCATAATAAGTGTCCTAAACAAAACTTGTAATAGTTGCCAAAGTCACCTGACTCACCTGTACACAGCGTCATGCATCACTAGCATTTGACTTTCATCCCATGTCCATTCTTTCCTCTGTGGGATTCAAAATTCAGAATAAAACACAACAATTCCACAGCGTTTTACTGGAGCATGTCCTCATAAAATATTACCATGAAAAAAACATTACAGTTTACCTTCTGTTTCTTGCGAAGTAACACCTTTACGCCGTCCACCGAGACCACCATGTTCACTTTCTTCTTCTTGATGCTTTTCGCCTTGAACTCGTACTAAGACACAAAAACATGATGGCTAAGAGTCAGAAAACCTTTAGCAATTGTGAAGCGGGGAAATGCAGGTCGCGCCTAAATTTCCAAGCGATTTCTTTACAAGTATTGAACCACACAACTAGAATGTTGTTGAGGCTACTGAGACAACTGAGTATTTTTGTCTAGACAAGCGTAGAAATCCTCCACACTTATAGAAAGTATATATAAACATTAATATTCATAATCATAATGATTAGTGCTAGAAAGATATGTCTATGGCTCAACCCTATTGAACACCTTTGGGTTTAAGACCCGCTCTTGAACCTGATGGAATGAACAAACCAACTGTGAGCACCAGCAGAGACCATAGACTATCGGAGACAAACTGTTTATCGCTCAAGCACACTGCTTTCGGGACTCCCAATTTTTTATTTAGGGAATCTGGACAACTGCAACCTGTTCCTCTGCCAATGCACCCTTGGCCCATGGCCCAATTAGAAGAATACCAGACTAAGCGGAGGAGGAGTTTAGCCTTTTTAATCCTCCACCTCTCAGGCAAGGCTCTGGACTGGGCAGCAGATGTCTGGGAGCGTTAGAGAGCCTGTTGCTCCAGCTATCCTGATTTTTTGCAAGGAACTCATGCACCAGTTTGGTCATCCCAGCAGCTGAAAAACTCTCCAACTCTCAAACCCCACTGGGGTCGTCGCCCAGGCTTTGTTCCTCGCTGCTCCCTAACACCGACAAAGTGGTTTCTTCATTCCGAGCTTCGCAGCGGTTGCCAAAGAGGGCACTGACAAGGTGGTTCCTTCGTTCCTGAACCTGACAACTAACGCCTTGTGGCTGAATGAGCAAAAAATCTTTACAGGAACACTCCAAAATCTAGTGGAACATCATCCCAGAAGAGTGGAAATTATAAAAACGGCACATGTGGAGTAAATGTGGAAAGGAATGTTCTAATAAAATTGATTTTAAAAAGATGTTCATGTTGTGCATTAGGCAATAATAATAATCATACTAATAGTAATGTATATTAAAACTATTTTTGGTCATTTCTTTTTTTATACATTATTGGCTAAATTACAATCGAGAATAATAATGAGAAATTGGAATATGTAATTAGTATGCAAAATGGGATTCCATAAGACATAGAAGTGCTGAAAGTACAATACTCTGACTTGCATTTGTAAGGCAACAGAAATTGCCTCGGTTTGCTCCTTTTGTAAAACGACTTTGTTGTTCTGGTTAGGACCAAATAGGTCTCTGATTAATCCATGCATCACTAGCACGAATAAATGATTTTCTGATAAACAACTGCAGCATTCATTACTCAAGTCAGGTCCTTTCATAAGCTGGAAGAGAACCAGTGAAGAGAAGTGCATTTAAAGAGTAGATGTGGCAGGAGACAAGAACAAGCCATGACAGCTGATACCTCATGTGAGAGGATGATAAAGCCTTGCTCTTTCAGGACACTGCTTGTGGTAATAATTTTATATAAGTGCCTTGAGAATGACATCCAAAAGTAGGTAGACTCTTACAAACGCACTGTCACTTTCGTTAAAGCCCATATTTATGCTTTGAGTAAGACATTTGACCAGCAGGGACGAACTGTCTTTCAGTTATACATTTTCACCACTAATAGGTCACATAAAACACAGAATGCAATGAAAAATGCAGAATGCAAAGCTAGGGCTGAATTCGCTCGTGTAGCGAACACAAAACGATTTAAAAACGTTTTTGGAAAAAAAAAAAAAACTTTATTAAAACTAATTTTGCTATTTTTTTATTAATCGGCATCGGTCGATTGTGCTGCAAATTAGGTCTATTATTATGCAGGCGCGTCTGACACACCAAACAGTGTGTGTACGTTCGCCGCTTGCTTGAGGGAACAAAAATATTCCTTATCAGCAGGTGGCAGTAGCGTTTATTCACCATCCAAACAGGGAAACCGGAAGAGAGAACTGTCTACACTGTATATAACGCAAACACCTGCTCCTATAATTACTAAGTAATTTGTGTAGCTTTTTTCCATTGTGTTTGCTAAGTTGCAAGAATAACAACAAGCGTGTACTGTTTTTGCACACATTCGCTAAGCTAATTAGCCAGTCGGAGTTCTCTTTCTCGCCGACAAGCTCTGCCTCCAACTCAACATGCAGAATCAGTCGGGAAAAAAAAACAGATGACGCGGTCCGACCAAGGCCAAATGTGCAGAAAAAAACTAGAAGATAGAATAAGAATAACATTTATAAAATGCTCCTATTGTTAGCGAGCCTTTAACCAGCTGTAGATTAGCCTAGAGGTTGACATGGGAACCAAAACCTGGTAAAGTGTACTGATTGAAGAGGCTTGTACAATAACGGTGTAATTTAAGCAGCTTTCTGTATCACATCTTATTAAATAACGGTTAGATTTAATGAGAAAAAAAAGAAAATCGGACAAACATATTAGCCAACATCATATATCGGCCATCGGCTGCCCCGATTTCTAAATATCGGCATCGGCATTGCCCAGAGAAAAACCCATATCGTTCGACCTCTGATTTTTAGACATGTGATGAACTCAAAACAAACAAGTTTATAGGCTTTGGTTACCCACAGCAACAAGTTTATTTCTGAGGAAAAAGTGGATTTTTGAGACGCTACAAGACAAATTAAAAAGAAGTGTGTTCGATGAAAGTACGAATAACACAAAAGGACAAAGAACAGAACTGCAAGTTTGGAGTTTTTTGGTTTGAACAAATGGGTTTAAATTTTTCTAATAATCATGTCTGGAATTTAGAGGAAACTCAGCTTGAACCCAGTAAAGCATTACAGACTTGAAACATGGACTGTGTGTGTGTGTGTGTGTGTGTGCGCATGTGTGTACTGGGGGTTGGGGGGTGAGTGTAATAGCTTTCTCCACCTTGTTATTATGCAATATTGGGATATAATCTCCACAAAATGATCTCTTTCACCTTTTTACATCCTCACAAAGGAAGATTCACCAAGCTAGGGATTCTGGCAGAGCCAAACAAACCTTTACTCGACTGAAGCTGTGCTTGGGCATGTAAAAATCTGCCCTATTTTTTCTCATTTACTTTGGGTAAAAAAAAAAAAAACGAGTCTCCACAGGAGCAAAATGGATCTTTGGTCATTAGTAAATCATGATCATATAATCAAAAAAATGCTACGGGTTTTTACAGGATTTCACAAAAATTTAAACACGTTGTTCTAAACAAATTACACATATTTATGTATAATATTTATGGGTGAATATACTTTATTCCCAGTTCAAATAGCCAGTCTAAGATCAGTGGAGTTTATAAACTTTGTTTAACTATTAAAAATGTAGATCTCAAGCCTAAGTGCACTAAACTTTATTTAATATTTAATGCTCACCCACTTTCATAAACATCTCAGTAAACAATTAAAAATGCACATGCAGCGTTCTGAAGTTTAGCAAAGTTATATTTGAGTTTCCTACTAAAACAAATGGCACTGCTGCCAGGACACAAGACATAAAAACAACCTTGTAAATGATTGTATTATCCCTTTAAAAGACTGTTTTCTTTCGCACTGCAGGAGATATCATTTTAATCATAACCAGTCATAATCTCTGAATGCAAATGATGTTCCCTGCATGAACACAGAGGAAAAGAAGTCATTGCTGAGTGGATATGATGCTGGACTTCTAATCAGAAGGTTTTAAATCCAAACCTGAACTCTGCCAACCTCCTAATGCTGAGCCCTTGAGCAAAGCTCTTAACCCGCAACTGCTCAGTTGTATAAATGATATGAATGCAAGTCTGTGTGAAAAAGAGTGTCTGCCAAATGTAAAATGTATTGGTTTACATGGTTTTGAGTGGAAGATCTTAAGTGGCCTGAACACCCCCTTAAGATGAAATGGAACATTGACTTCACCCCAGGCCTCCTCACCTCACCTACCATACATGAGTATCTGACTGTACTAACGCCTTGTGGCTGAATGAGCAAAAATCTCTAGTGGAACACTCCAAAAACTAGTGGAGCATCATCCCAGGAGAGTGGAGATTATTATAACCGCAAATGGGGGCTTAATGTGGAATGGAATGTTTTAATAAACAAAGATGATGTTCATCTTGTGCATTAGGCAATTCTTCGTATCCTGAACAGATTTTATGCTTAAAAAACTAGAATATTTACAATCAGTGTGGTAAATACATTATCTTAATAATATGAATCCATAGTATGCACATTAATCAGAATATAAACACCTACATAATCTAATATTTATGCAAGCAGGCAACTGTCCTTCATGTAGCTTGTAGATATACATTAGCTACAGGAACTACATTTGGTGCTCAGGGTGGCGATAGAATGCAACTTCTCCTTTCCACTTTTGTTTTTCTTCATAACCATTCTCTATACGTCAAAAACAAGACAACTAACTGCTTATAGGAACAAAAGTTGCGAGAAGGAAATTGAAGAAACGTCAAGAATTTAATAAGTTATAACTGATGCTTTGCTGCTTAATTGACTATTTTGCACAGTTGAGGACAGAATCTCAAGTCAAATGTGATCGCAACTCCGTGGCAAATGTATAACTAGGAAATAATCTATGATATATTTATAGTAGTGTTTCATAGACCATAAGCTGGCTTGTGTAATATATGCTATCACTTGCTACATAGCTGAGAAAAAAGTAATATGTTGGCACAATCCAATCCTGGCATACTGTTAACTGAATTTTAGAACGCCAAAAAATAACAGTGTACAGTATATAGTGTGTGTGGTGTGTTTAAAAGACCCCTAAGACTCAGTTCTTTGGGCACTCCATATAAACTGGGTTAAAAGCTGTCGTTTTTTAAATGAAAAATTTCGCAAACAGTTTTGTGAATGTACACAGGAAATGCAAAAAGAGTTACATCATACATCAATTTACTGTATCTTTATGTAAATTTCTCTCCAATTCTTATATGTCAATATGTGATGTAGGCTGATATTGCCCCAATGTGATTTGGGGTTGTGTGGTTATTATGTAATGAATTTTTCATAATGCCCAGGACACTCAAATCTATAGCACAAACCACTATTTCAACTCAAAGAATCAGAGACAGTATTCTGAAAGATCCAGGATAATGTGTATGAATACACAAATGCAATCACTTCCACAGCAATTAAAGCATTGTCAACCTTTAAGCTAAAATCGCATTTAGCCTCGGTTAGCCTAGTCCTCCTCTCTGTTTTTCTTTCAGTCAGATGTTCGTTTCCATAGGCAATAACTCTCACACTGAATGGGACATGACGAGTGGGGGTTTCCTCATGACTTTTACTCAAGTGCATAGCGTACATGTCATTATACCATGAATTTGTCGATCTTTCCATCTTTCGATTTTATTTAAATCTGAAACTTTGCAAAAAAATGCTATCTTCTTTCCTATATCTCATTCTTTATAGAGTATCCTTCTGTTTTTTTCCACTATCTTTTTCTCTTATTGACCCAGAATCTTATCTATGTAATTAAATTTCAACCATCCATCCATACATCCATCCATACATACATACATCTACCTAAACATTCACCCATCAATCTAATTATCCATCCAACTATATAATTCACAGAGCAAATCATCCATCCATCAATTTAATTATTCATTCTCATTCTATTCATTCTATAATCATTCTTCCATTAATATAAGTATCCATCTATCCCTCTTATCGACCCATCAAATCATCCATCTGTCTTTCTAATCATTCATGCATTAATCTAATTGTCCATCCATCCATCCATCCATCCATCCATCCATCCATCCATCCATTCATCCATCCATCCATCCATCCATCCATCCATCCATCCATCCATCCATCGGGCAAATCATCAATTTGTCCCTCTAATCATTCATCCATTTATCTAATTATCCATTAATCCATCCATCATTCATCTATACATTTAATTAACAATCCAGCAAATAACAATTTGATCTATTTAACCATCCATCCATCCATCAATCCATCCATCCATCCATCCATCCATCCATCCATCCATCCATCCATCCATCTATCCATCCATCCATCCATCCATCCATCTATCAAGCCACATTATCATTACCCATTTAAATTAGCATTTTGTTTCATAGTAGTGTGGTAACCTGAGCAGATATTTTAGATCATTAATATGCCACAATCCTGTTTCTAAAGCCTTGCTTTATCATCACTGGCTTTCACTGGCTTTATCATCACTGGTTTTCAAGTCAAGCGTCAAGTCAAGAAGCTTTTATTGTCATTTCAACCATATATAGTTGATGCAGTACACAGTTTCTTCCTGCAATGACACTGTAAAATGTAGCTTATGCCAAACCAACATCATACAATAGTTTGTAGTGTCTCAAGGATGGATGATAGACAAGAAATTCACCTGAGCTGAATTTCAAGTGTCGAAAAGTCCGAATACTTGTGTAATTCAAGATGTACTAGAAATTAGTGTTTCAGACTGGGATTAAATGTGATTTCAATAAAAGACCAAAAGTATGATTTACCTTTCTTGTGAAAGGACAGTTATATATTTGGACTTTTTAAGATGATGAGTACTTTGTCCATTTCTGTGACCCGAATTATTTCATCACATGGAATAGGACATTATCTTTTCCACTGGTCCTTTTGTGCACCTTATAAATACAGAAACTGGTCATGTGTGTAGCTTTTACAGGAAACTCACAGACTATTAAAAATGAAGTACAAATGTCAACTCAGCAAACAAGGGCTTCTTGGGAACTGTAAGCAAACATGCTTAATAAAAAATGTGTTTCAGTACTGTAGCTCCGTATTTACTTAACAATCAGTGATATTCATGTGTGTGTAGCCATTAGAGCTTAAAAGAATTGTATACTGGCAAAGGCTTTTACCAATGAACACTTCATCTAAATGTCCCTGAGGTTTGTCAAAACAAAAGTTATTATTAATATCGATGTGCTTTAAAGCACCTTTCAGATCCAGGATCCTGTGGTTTTCTTGAAACCATGTATCAGTGATGGAACAAGAAACTGGAAAAAGGGTCGTAAAGGTCATCATTTCACCGTTTTTTGTTATCATTTACAGAAGGCATTTAATATTTAAAAATGAATAAACCTGTAGTCATGTGATGTGCCATAGCATTAAAAAGTTATCACTGGTCACCATATTACAATTTGGAATAAATACTTAAAAAATATTAAAATCGATCTTGTAACGTTATTTATTAAAAACAAGCTAGCTCCTGCTATCACTTTGCAATAGACGCTGTTGTCATGTAATACTCTGAGAAGAAAAGTGGAAAATGTGGAGATAAGTAACTAATACAAAGGAAACAAAACACAAAGAAACAGAAACCCGAGAGTGAAGACAAGGACTGTGGGAAACCAACAGCAACCATGGGAAGATAGATGTGAAACAATGAGTGCTGTGGAAGTTGAGGTTATATACAAGTGCTAATAAGCTGTGAATGTGATTTAGTTATAAACAGTTATTTACACAAGCCTCTCTTTTTTTTTACCCCTCGCTACATTAGCAAGAATGTCTTCTGTCCTTAAGGCTTTCCTGTAGCAGACAGGATTGTATATCCAGTGGAAGGAAAAATAGCTAGTCTACAAATATCAAGTGTTTCTCTAAACGTGGAAAAAACGAGTAACAGGTACACTGATGCCAAGGAAGTTTTTCTGATCATCTTGAAACAGTGTGAGGAAAGCAGGTCTCCATTCTGTTTCCCTATCTCTCTATCAATCCTCTTTCTCCTGTTATACATTTTTTTATCCATCCTCCTTTCATTTCAGAGTTCACTTTCCTCACTGTTCTCTTTCGTCTCTCTCGCTCAGCGTTCTCTTAATGCTATCTTCTCTTTCATCATCCTTCTAGCTTTCTTCTCTCTGTCTTTACTCGGCCTTCTCAAAGCTCTATAAAAGGAACCCTATCTTCCTAAGCACCTTTTGTTTGCCAGCCTTTGTAGCACTTGTGCACCTATATGCTCATACACACACACACACACACACACACACACACACACACACACACACACACACTTGCAGAGCATGTTTTGCAGGGACAACGGCTGCTATGGTAATAGGACACAAGGGGCCTCATGTTACTGGTTCAGGGTCTGGATTGACCCTTGATTTGAAAGAGGGAAAGCAGGAAAAAAAAAGGGCGGATCCCCACTGCGTCCATTCACTTGAATTGAATAGGAAAGACAGACAGATGGTAGTGTGATTCAGCCTGCTCCTATAGGTCCACTAATAAATATTATTTTATTAAATATACTTCAGTTGCACTCGTAAACATAAACGTGGACGGCACACGCGTGTACAACTGTGCAGTTTAACTCCATAATATATGGAGTTTTCTAGTGGGGAAGGTAGTGAAGTGTGTGTGTGTGTGTGTGTGTGTGTGTGTGTGTGTGTGTGTCTCAAAACTTTGCACAAACAAACAAATGAATAAATACAAATAAAATTCAAAAAGATTTAGTTTCAGGACAAGAACAAAGCAAAATTCTTGTGGTTCGATAATAAATAAGAAACTCTGTCAAAACGGGCGTGTGATATGTCTAAAAGTTTAGCACAGAGTGGTGAATTGAATGCTGGAGAATGTGGTGACGTCATGTGACATCACTGACCCCTCGCAAAATAATGGGGATGCCAGGCATGTGCCAGGCAAAACACTCATCTCGCAGTTCACACTTAACAGTTTTGCACCGTCAAGCACCACTCACATTTTCCTCAGCAAATGAACATGGTATTTACTCACAAATCTCTGTTAGGCCTGAATTAAAGGAATAACACACTCCAGACCAGGCTTTAATAATATGTGATTATATTTGTCTAACTGTTGTGTTTTATTTCTTACCTAATCCACATTGTTTAGGTATAAAGTGTCAGGCTGCAACTTACATTCTTAACATGTTTTTGATGTAAAAAAAAATGACATCATTACACACAAGGTAAAGGGCTGATGGTTAAAACATTAAGACTTTTTTAAAAGCTTGCAATATTTTAGCATTTATAATTAGCATTTCCTCTCCTCACACAGCCTGGAGAATCCACAGTGTACAAAGTGAGTGGCATTTTGAGGGCTGAACAAATTTAGGGTAACTCCTATAGGTCACTACTATGAATTAGCTGATGGGCCGGCACACAACAATGAGTCCTTTCTTCCTTTCATTCATTCTTTCAGTAACCCTAGTTCCTTTCGCTTCAGTCCATTCCACAATTTCCTCTCTCAGCTTACATCATCTTTTCTGGGGGGGGTTTCTTCCAGAAAAAAAGACAAATCCCCACATGTATTTATATCGGGAGAACATGATAACTATAGAATCAGAAAACAAGCCACAGTTGGCGCATACTACTTTGTCACGTTTTCAATAGTAACAGCTCATGTTGATTTTGTTGGTTTTATGCAAAAATTGAGCTCTTTGTAAAGTTCTTTGTAAACATTAAGGAAATGAGTCTCTGGTACATGGTCACCACACTGTGACATTCATTTTTCAACCATTAAAGGTTACTGTACTTACTCTATTATAAGATCATGTGAAGAATAATATATCATGTTGGACAATGTGGACTATACGGACAAAAGTAAATGGTCACCTGACTTTAAAATGTGCTTTCTGAACATCCTATTCCACAATGAGTCCATATTTCCTGTTGTAATCATTTACAATATTCCGGGAAGTTGTACAAATAGATTGTCCACTGGAAAGGAGGCATTGCCATGCAGGAACAGGTCTTGGTCTACTAGTTCAAATAAAGGGACATTTTTCTTCTACAATGTAATGAGGTAACAGTTTGGGAAAGAACCACATATGGCTGGAAAAATCAGGTGTCCCATTATTTTAACCATAGGGTGTAACACAAAAGAAAGAATGCTCTACACAAAAACGTCTGGAAGAAACGAATTAGTCAATTTTATAAATAGCACTGGTCTGAATGCAGGTCAGAAATATTCTTTCCCTCTCACTTACACACATACATTACTGCAATATATTTATATATTCCCATGTTTTTTAGTGTGCTGTTTATGTAACAAGGTGACCCATTTCCACAAGAATCATATCCCAACATGCAGAGAGAGGAATAAATCATGAATCTCAAACCATGTGGTATTAAACCCTGCTCCACTGATATCAAGCAGTTTCAATTACTGTCACCATCAACACACACATTAATACCACTCCATAATCTGGGTCTCGGTCTCCCAAGTTTTAGACCTTGCTACAATTATAAGGCAAGCATAAAATAAAATTCTACGTTTGTGTTTGCAAGTTGAAAAAAATATATATAATTCTAAGTTGCTGCTTTGCAAAGAATTGCTCCTATGTTGTTTATAAAATCTGGCACAATGATTTGCCATTATATAAAATAAACATAAAATAACCCTACACCACACCATAATTCCTCATGTTCCAACTGATTCAACTTTTGCAACTTTATTTGTCATTGTCACATCTTCCAAATTTGATCTAATCATTAATGTGTTTTTAATTAATCTTTGTTTACCACTTTACTGTATGTGTTTGAGTTCTTTCACAGAAAACAAAAACTAATTTTAAACAGATTTGTGACTTTGATTATGTAAAAGGCCTCATATGGGGAAGGTGGTAGCTCAAGTGGTTAAGGCTCTTGGGGGTTTGAACCTGGGAATCCACAAGATGCTACCCTTGGGTCCATGAGCAAAATCCTTAACCCTTAGTGCTCCAGGGGCACTGTATCATGGCTTTCTGACTTTAGTTTTCTAATAAACAAAGAAAGAATTTCACGGTGCTGTAAAAGTACAAGTGACAAGTATAAAGCATGTTTTGTTCACCTTTTTTCACCAAATTTCCATTGAAATGTGTGTAAAATCCATCAAGGACACACTGAAGAATTTATCTAATTCATTTGTCTAAATGAATTGCTCTAAAATGATGAATTGATCTAAAATGGATTGTCAGGTTTCACAAAACCTTGTGGCATCCATGTCAGCACAAGTCCATTTGGCTATTAAAGCACGAAGTTCCAAATGCTAACAATCTCTGAAATTTTTGAATATACACATGATACACACCCACCCACAATACGTTTTTAATTGCAGTAATATTTATGAAAATGTCCTCATTTCCACAGGAATCACACAAACACACTACATAAGTAAAGCATGACTTTATCTTTGGGTTGTTAAACTCATTCCATTGCACTGTTACAGCGCTACTTTAGGGTTCCACAAAAAACCTAGTGGTAAAATCCTAAACCAAATCTTGCTCCATTTCTAAACAACATTCGCAAAAAAATAAGGCAAGGAAAATGAAGGTTTCATAATCATTTACTGTGTAACTGACCCATTAGCATTGATATATTGACTACAAATTAGTCTTTATAAAGGACTTTTCCTATGAATATGTATTTTCTGTGGCACTAAACACATTAATCCGTAAACTACCACTATAAAGTTGACAGAACCAATCAATAAATCAAGATAAGTAATCATTTATTGAGGATGTAGCAACACAACCTAGCATAAACAATAAAGAAACACGAACCACAACGGTTTCAAGATTTCATACAGTAGGAATCTATGAATAAATGACGTTAAGACATCACAAAGATAATGTGAGGTGACTGAGTATAAACAGACAAACAAATTGAGAAGTAAACACTGAATGGGTAAACACTCGAGAACCAAACGTTGAACAGGATAGAGATAAAGACAAGACTAAAATCAAAACAAGGCGGGGAAAAAATGCAAACAATATGAAAGCAGAACTACTGACTCTGAGAACCACCAAGCATACTGGGAGAGTATATTTATGACACATACTATTGTATGTCTAGCTAGCATGTTATAATAAAGTTATAATAAAAGTGAGGGGTATTTACTACTAAAATTGGGATCTTCCCACCTGAGATTATAATTTCATTACTTCAAAGACAGTAAATTGTTGTGCAAATCTATAATCAGCCTTTTAGCTAACAGTCCTAATAGCTACTCTAGACACTTTCCATTATCCCCAAACTTCTTCTTACATTCTTCATTACTTATGAAAAAAGAAACCACTCGAAATCCAATGATCTAAAATCAGGGCTACTGTTCCTATAATTCAAGCCAAATTAAGATGTCATCAGTCTTTGAAAATAGATTGCGTCCTATCCCTTAACCTCAGTCGAATCCTATGACTTGGATACCTGCAATTACTCTTGTGAAATATGTGTCAGGTTGCCGCAGCTGGAAGGACATTCAGTACCACTATCCTTCAGCTACAAGCAGAGATTCAAAACTCACACCACAACATATCTAATAGCTGTTTACTGTATATTTATGAAACATTATAAACTACATGACTGCTCACATTCCAGACACAAGAATCAACAAGAATTAAGCCTGCCTTAACTATCGTTAAAGAGCTCGTTTGTGGGTAAAGCTCGATGTGTGGTGACTTACTTTGCAAGAATGACCTCATCGGTTATGAGCCTATAATCAGTGTCCAATGCCATATTTACTCATACTTGTGGGAAAAATGCTACCATGATACGGACACACAATACCACTTAGTACTAGATGCAAGTTTACTGTTTGCTGTTGCACTAATGAACAGGTGGCACAAAATGACAGTTAGTGATGGCAATCTAAACAAAGCAGATTGCTAACGGTGCTCTGTGTAAATATCAAGAGCAGTTACTAGAAACTTCTTGCAATATAAGTTCCCTAATAAAACATCTAAAACATCAATCTAGCAACATGCAGGAGAACCTGACTATGTAGCAAATACTAGATAGGAAAATAAATTCAGGCAATGGAGAGTGGCAGTGAAAATAACAGCTTCTACCAAGTATGGTATTATCGATGACCAGCCACTATTATTCTTTGGTAGTCATAAATTCTGACAAAAAAAATATCTTTAAACTTTTCTTTGCAATCATACTCAATACAATGTAACAAATTTACCTCATGCATAGGTGTTTTTATAACTTTAACTGACTGTATAAGACTGTAGAAAGGACATTACTAACAATCTTACATTCCGGTGCTCATGTTAGTTCTCACTCCCTGGTGTTTTGTATTGCTTTAAGATTCATAATCAAACTTTTGATATCGTGCAAATGAGGATTGGTTTCCCCATTTTGGTCTGGTTCCTCTCAAGGTTTCTTCCTCATAACGCCATGCTGCTTATTAGGGATAAATACACATCATTCAGCTTAATTCTTAAATTCTGTAAAGCTGCTTTGGGACAATGTCCATTGTGAAAAGCGCTATAGAAATAAAGTTGACTTGACTTGTTTGTCATTGTCACAAAGTTAACCACGTAAGAAAACTGATCATTAAAAGCTTCTAACACACCAAAATTGTATTACAATTACCAAGCTACCAAGTTCTTTAGTCATATTTGTATTGGTATTGTGAGTACCAAAAAAACATAAGACGGCATCATTACCATTTTCCATTACCATTTTCCATAAATAGATCAATTTAAAGTTGCACAAAATGTTTTCTTGCAAACACTTCAATTCAACTAAATTCAATTCAATTAAATTTAATTCAGTTTTATTTGTTTATAACAATTGACATTGTCCCAAAGTATCTTTACAGAGATAAATCCATTTATCAGTTTATCCCTCATAAGTTTATCCCTAGTGAATAAGCCAGTGGTGACTGTGACACCTTGAGAGGAACCAGACTCAAAAGAAAGCCCATCTCGAAGTGAGTAAACCCTGTCAGCTCAAAGCGGTGTTAAAGAGGTAATGACAACTGGGTTGTATATTAATTTCTAGCCATCCATCAACCATAATGGTATTTTTTAAGGACAATTAACTGTATAATGTTTAAGAATGAAGTATCAACCAAACAGAATGTGTCTTTAAATAGTGTCTAATATAAGGTCATATTTTATGGCTACAATTAAGTCAAATCAAGTCAAGTCAAGTCAAGTTTATTTCTATAGCACTTTTCACAGCAGACATTGTCTCAAAGCAGCTTTACAAAAATTAACAGTCAAGGAGAATGGTGTGCATTTATCCCTGATTATCATTATACATGTTATTTATCACAAATTAACTTTAAATAAAGTATATGACCAGCACTACATATCTTTTCTGATAAGCTGCCTACTTGAAATCAGTTCTGTAAATGGAGAGGACATCAAAGATGCATTGTAAACAGTAATTTACTTATTTACATTCAAAAATCACAATAGGACACAAACATTTAGCTCTTACCGTATTCACGACATGTCAAAATGACAGTTTATTAGGTCATTTGTATTTCAGTGTGGCAAAATTGGACCAATTCACTGAAAATTATTAGATATATTAACACATTATTATTCAGATCAATGTAGGTACAACACACACACACACACACACACACACACACACACACACAGAGCAGGTGGGAATCAAAACTGTCTCTGCATACCTAATTTTCAGTCCTATACAAAAAGAGTGTGAGAAAGTAAGAGAAAGACAGATAACCGAGACATTCTCATTACAGCAACCTGGAAAACATCATCAGATACAAACTTCATAATGCAGTCAGGCCTTCCTTAATAAGCAGGAAACTATTCTAAGTTTGATGGTCCGCAGTCAATGACAAAGACATAAAAGAAGATGAAAGGTTGAGGAAGATATCCTCAGGTAAAAAGAAATCCTTGTGATCTTCTGTCATCTTCGCTGACAATCAACACAGAAAACCCACACGTTCAGCACACCAGGCTGAGAAACACAATCAAGCAGCAAATCAGAAGAGAAGAGAACAGAACAGGAAAAAAAAGAAAGAAAACAGAATAAACACATGGAAAACAATGATTAGATACCCACTGGAGAAGTGTGGAGAACAATATCATCTGAGAGGCATAATAAATGCAGTATTAATGTAGGATAAATCACCCAGGATAAAGGAAGATTAGCAGGAATGCAACAACTAATAGATCAAAACGATAATAATCAATAATGAAATTCATTGTCAACGAATGCCGTTATCGGTTAGTTAGTAACACACCGGTGTCATGGATGAAGGCGAAACATCAGCAAAGTAAGCAAAAACTGTATGATCCTCATCATGTAAGAATGGTATTGCTTAACGAAGTTTGATGTTTGTTTGCTAACTTCGGGACGATCGCACTGGATCTGTTCTGTCGTGACTCGGGAGCAATCAGCTCGCTTGCAATATAGTGATGGATTCAGTTTAAACGGTGCGAATAAACACTAAATCTGAAAGCAGCGAATAAAAGCAGCAGTAAATAATAGTCACTGTTGTGGTTTTCAGCGAATGCTAACGCATTTGTACACCGATGTATTGTGTTTCCTTTCTTTTTAAAGCTTGCTGCCTTTCTCTGTTCTATTCTCTTTTCATAGCATTTCTTTACAAAAATGGTTAACTTCTCTTTTTTTATAAGTGATTTACTGCAGCTTTACTACTACGTTTTTAATGTTTGTATATTGTATTTATGTTTATATAATTTTATTTTTGAATTATTACAAAATTTCATTAATGACATTATAGATGCTTATGTTGTATCTTCACAACGAAACAACAATGTTTATTTACACAATTTACCGCTTGCACACTTAAATTTTTTTTTTTTCACAGAAAGAAACAACCCAGAAAGAGTCAATTTGTTTAAAGGAGAAATTCCCCATGTACCACTATATGCTTTAAAATGTCTAAATTAAAGACAGTTAAATTCATCATCTGGTGTTTGCATTTTTTTTAGTACACTTTCTTACATATAATACCCTGAATTAGTTTCTATATAGTTATTATAATCAAAAAAGCTTATTTAAAAAAAAAAAAAAGAATTATTCGATTAATCGGAAAAGAAATTGCCCGATAATCAATAATCAAAATAATCGTTAGTTGCCGCCCCAAAAATTAATGTCTTGCTATAGTCGTATGATGTGAAATGTTTGTATTTTTCAATCAAAAGTTTACCTACAAACCTCAAACTAAGTAAAAGAAAAACCATTCTGTAGAGTTATAAATAACTTATTATAATTATTAAGTTCCAGTTTCTACACAATAAAGCTGTTAAGCAAATGCTTCTCATCGAATGATTAACAAAAAAGGTTGACATTTTCAATGAGGAAATTATTATTATTATATGTTTTTGAAATGCGCCTCCTGTGCAGAAACTTCCAATTACCTGAATCTTCGGAATAAAAAGCAAAAACTGCCTGCATTTTTGTCCATTATGTTAGAATATTGAAATGACAAAGAAATACCAGAGGCTGATTGGTAAAAAACTTGTTTACAATTCAATAAAATGTATAAGCAAACTGTTTTGGAATGTCCCGTTATGGAAATTATTATTTAACTATGAATCGAATGTAAGGTATAATTCAAAAAAGCAAAAAAGTTCAACATTGAGGTTCGAACAAATTGAATTCAGTATCAAACAAAATCATTTTAGATGTTTCGTAACCTTAAACTCATCTCAATTTTCATAATTTTCCAACCCCTTGAACAAAATATTCAGCTTTCCCTGAATTTCCATGCGAAGAATCATTGAAACTCCAATGTTCTGTGTCCCCAGTATGCAAAACCCTTCTATTAAAGGAGAACTCACACTGACTTTGTGTTACTACGACCCTATTTTTCACAAGCTCTGTTCTAAACATAACCTCTGCATAGAAATGACAGCATGTGCGTGTAAGTGCACCGGGCTTTAATCTCATTTATCCACACTTGGTTTTGTTCTGTGCACCTACAATAAACCCCCGAGAACAATAATGAGCAAACACCGCTACGCAAATTAGGCTCAAGGTGAACCACCTACTCACACATGCATGCACATGCCCATAGGTGTGTTTAATAGAGATGATGAAGTGGAAGGAGATTTTCCCCCCAAACTACTTATTAATAAACCACATTTAAACTGCTGGAGGAAGCCAAGCCACAAAAACACAGCACCTGCAGAGGAACCCAAAAAATGACACCCAGCAGCAAGGGTGTGAACTTACTCTGATTCTCCGCATGGCAGCCACGATCTCCATGCGACTGTTGGGTCTCGGGACATCCAGACTTCCAATATACTGTAACACACAAATGCAAGTAGGAAAATTTAGGAAGGAGTCAGAAGTAAAGA
Source organism: Silurus asotus (assembly GCA_024362625.1). Lineage (NCBI taxonomy): Eukaryota > Metazoa > Chordata > Actinopteri > Siluriformes > Siluridae > Silurus > Silurus asotus. Next base: position 2,972,556 of record MU583213.1, on the reverse strand, counting down.
AGTGGAAAGAGTAATCAAATATTCCGCTTTAGTGAAAGTACTGTTACTTCAATGACATTTTACATAAGTACAAGTACAGATACTGGGCTAAAAACTACTCAAGTAAAAGTTAAAAGTCAAATTTACAGAGTTTAAATTATTTTTTTTTTAACAGCGGGGGGTGGGGGGTGCGATAGGGCAGGGCAGGGCAGGGCAGGTGGGGGATTCTAATGTAGTTTAAAATGGACAAGGGAATATAAATCTCAAACTTGTTGTTTTTTAATTGAATCTAATGTGAGTTATGCACTTTTGCAGCAAAAAAAAAAGTCCTGTTATAATAAAAAATGAAGTAATAATGTAATTTATAATGAGAGAAATCGCAAATACAGATTTAGAATTCAGAAAGTGAGCTCACGAACTTCTGATCCTACACCATTTTGTTTTCAACTCTGTCTGCATCACTGGCGCTGTCATTTCTGTCTCCAAGCGCTGTTTTCTATTTTTTTTTTTACTTTGTAATGGATATGATTTAAAAAGTAGTTAAGTACAATACTTCAAACAAAAAATGACAGATTTTAGGAACTACTTTAAAAAGTAAAAGTACTTTTAAAAGTACTGAAAAAGACTCAAATTGAGTAACGCGAGTAAATTCAATTCAATTCATTTTTATTTGTATAGCGCTTTAAACAATAAAACATTGTCTCAAAGCAGCTTTACACAAAAAATGTGGTGATTAAAAGTGAATATGTTCTTTATAAGTAAGTTTGTTCCTGATGAGTGAGCCAGTGGCAACGGGGGCAAGGGAAAAACTCCCCGAGATGGCATTAGTAAGAAACCTTGAGAGGAACCAGACTCAAGAGGGAACCCATCCTCATCTGGGTTGCACCGAATGTAATGCCTTACTTTCCACCTAAGCCTATTAAGCTCTCAGACGTGGTCTTCAGTTTGATTGTGGTTTCTTGATTTCCTGACAATTTGTATTTCTTGTCTTATTAACTCCAAGGGAGAAAATTCCATTCCTGTAATACAGTAGGGCATGAAAACCTTTGCTGCTTTGAAAAAAAAGACCATCATACACTTCTCATTAATGCTCACGGTAGAGCACCATCTTCAATCAACAGCACAAGGATTGAGACAGTGAAGTAATGAGGTGCAAAGTGTCCATGTTTGTGTACCACCTTCTGGTCGTTCTATCATTCATTTTCATTCTACAGAACATTCCTCTGTCTAAATCATCAAGTAGAGACATCCAGTTCACTCAATCACCAGCTCAATGCAGGAGTCAGACTTCCAGATTTTCAAACTTCTCAGTCTATCATGAATGATAATCCCAGCAACCCTGGAGAGAAACAGCCTGTACTCATGAGCTTATTCTTGCTGTCGATATCCACAGCCCATGACTGCAAGACAAGACAGCGATGTAGACAGAGATATTCATCAACCGAGTTCCCACTTGCACACTGAACATTTCATGCCACTGTTCATTCTCACCATACCTATTCATCCTTCCTGGTGGAACTATACTCCTGAAGCCTGGTGTGCCAGATCCTAGCAAAACATCTCCTGCTGTTTCCTGAAAGAAAAAGCACTGGGGCCTGATCCTTGCCTTTTACCTTCCACTGCTGTTTCTGCTGCTTGTTTGGTGTGGTTTTGTTTGCACTTATGATTCATCTTCTTAAAAATCTAAAGAATTACTGTTGTGATCATCTCAAACATACTACTGGCAATATGCTCTTAACCAAGATCCTGTACAAGTCACCCAAAGAGAATAAGTTCCTGTTTATTCTTCTATTTCAAGAGGTTTCTTTTTGTGCCAAAGTTTCCGACTGAATAGAGATCCAGATCGAGACTACTACTTTGCCACACCTCCTACTAAAAGTGTTATACGAATAGGAAATTTTGATTGACATGCAGATGAAACATCAGACGTTATTAAGTTGGTGTGTACCGCTGATATATACCTGAATTTCCAACACTATAATCAACACCTTGGAATTGGATTGCATCAGACACGTCTGTGATTTTAAGAAACCGAAGCCAAAAGACCTTTAGAATGGTAAAAGCAGACACTAATACTTTAAAGTAAAACGTCCTACATTTAAAAAAATCTAATAATCAGAAATTCCTCAGGGATCTTCCAAAATATATCTCATGATCTGTTAAATATAACTATATACTGTATTTTAGTAACATTTGGGAAAGCTGTGATAAGCTATTCTGGATCAAATCCACTTCCACTTATCATCCACCTTCTCCAAACCTTTTTAAATCCTTGCCCAGGGCAAAAAAAAAGAAAAAAAAAAAAAAGATCTCGAATCTGCATGAAAGCTTCGTTCCTCCCAAGGATAAAAGTTGAAAAAGATGAAAATCTAAAATACGCCTTAATCATCCGTCACACAATTTGAGATAAACACTGACACTGTGTAAATAATCGGTAAGTAATTATCAATAGATTTTCTGCACATACCTGAGAAACGATGCATATGCTTAAATAAAATAAAGAAAACAATATTCATGCCCCCAACGCATCTTTAAATGTCCGCTTTAGGTGAGTGTGTGCCCCCAAAAGCTTTAGATTGCTGCTCATAACTGACTGGTGTGAAACCTAATGCTATCTTTTGTTTCTTTTTTAATCCCATACACCTTTAGGTTTGATGTATCCTGAGATGCCCTTCTACCAAGGTTGGAAAGAGTGCTTATATAAATTGCTATAGACTTCTATGCATCTTAGACCAATCTGATCATTCCCAGCTCCTAGATGTTTCAGCCTGCCGACTTTTTGCATGTGGGATGTTTTTTGTTTTTCGCACCATTTCTGTGTAAAATCTAAAATTGTTTGTAAGATCAATAAAAAATTAATTATAAATTTTTTCATATGAATATTAGCTGAAGCTCTTCACGTTTATGCAATGCCACATGATTGGCTGATTGGTTAAGTTCATGAATGCAAAGGTTTTGCCATTAAGGTGGATGGTGAATGTAGGTTTCCTAACAAACTAACATTAGTTCCACGATTTCATTTAATGTCTACAAAATGATATTAAATTGTCTGAAAAGGGAGTATTGTAATATTAAACAATAAAGCAGCTGCTTCCAGAGTTTAAAGAAACAAAAAAACCTAACTTTTCTCATGCACATCTCAAAAACATGTATTGTGGCAGATGATCATGGTCTGATTCAGGAATTGGACTGCATGCCACAAATATTTATTCACAGATAACTTGGATTTGACTTGGTCAGTGATGTATGCATGTATATGTCCTGCTCTGGATCTTCCTTTATGTAAACAGTGTGTAAGGATGTAATCGAAATATACAAATCATTGCATATATATATGGTATATATAAAAAGCAGAGTCATGCACGAGCTTCTCCTGCTCAGGTTACTTCTGAAAAGATTCTTTTCCACTCTTGTTTGTTTTGGTTTTTTCTTCGAGGGATGTTAAAAAATCCCAAATGCTGCGTGCAATAATGAAATGCAAATAAGTTGAAGTCCACGCAAAAGCACTTGACTCGCTTTTGGCTTCACCTTGGCTTGGAAATTAATGCCGTGCTGAAACGCCTCATCGTTGTGCAGCGGCACGCGCGAGTCCGCCGCGTCATCCACCAGGTTGTACCTGTTCCGGCCAGGCATTTCCTCCCCAAACTCAGGAAAAATATAGATATTTATATTCAGAAAATAAACTAAACAATCCACACGTCCACAGGATATTCCACTCCTAAATCTGCGCTGGGTCGAGATCCACCAAACGTGTCCGTTTCTTCTAAAATGTCCCAGCGTGTAACCGAGGACCGGAGACCAGCACGCATTGTGGAGCAGGACAAATAAAAGGAGGAAGGATTCCCAAAATAAACAAAATATTAATAAACATATGTATATTATTTTCCCCCAACTTGCCCCTCCGACCTTTTTCTGGTTTGTTAAATCTTTTATTACAGAATTCTAACTAAAGTCTGACACTCAGAACCGAACCCGTTACCGCACTTCGAAAATCCCGAACAATTCCCAACAGCTTCCTCCTGCTCGAGCAGGTTGGCACGCGGGCCGTGGGGCGGAGCTCATTTGCATATCAAAGCACAATCTCGAGCGTATTGGAGCAAAGTTCTGTCACGTGACCGCGCAAGGACGTTATTGTGTATGTTTACACACCGCAATTCAAAAAATGACCGTTGTTTTGCGACCTGGTTTGAGCTCGACGAGTCACGTGACACACACATACATATATATATACACACACACACACACACACACACACACACACACAAAAGATTTTATTCTTTTTATTTTGGGCAATAATAATAATTTGCTATATTATTCATTAGTTGCATCTGCAATAACTTTTATTACTGACTTTCTGCCTCAAATATAATTTCATGACACACACACACACACACACACACACACACAAAAAAAAGATTTTATTCTTTTTATTTTGGGCAATAATAATAATTTGCTATATTATTCATTAGTTGCATCTGCAATAACTTTTATTACTGACTTTCTGCCTCAAATATAATTTCATGCTGCTACACATTGCATTCACTTAATATATAACTTTCTATGTATATTTATATTTTCTTTTTTTTTTTTGGCTTTTAATGTGAGCAACTGCAACCAAACAATTTGCCTAAAAGATCAATAAATGATTCTGTTTCTGATTGATTTATATTACACAGGCTGTATTATTCAACATATATAATACATTATTTGGCAGATTCCACTATTCAGAGTCACTTACATTTATCTCATTCATACAGCTGAGAAGCCACAGGGTTGCTCAGAGATCTGCCTTTGATTTCACAACCTTTAGATACAAAGTCCAATACCATAGCCATCACGCTAACACCTCCCCTATATAAACATAGTTATATTTTTATACATACCGACCCAACAAAATAAAGTATATTCGTCAAAAAAATATGAGACACCTGCTTTTGGAGATTTTTGAGGTGCTCAAACTGTTGTGAAGGGCCAAAACTAGATTTAGGGCCATGAGCAGAAAGTAAATGTTGCATGTTCATACTAGGAGAAAGCTGAAGAGGTAAGTGGTTTCAAACATTTTGGAGATATTGACAGAAGTACAGATTAAAGTGATCCATTGTAATTTGTCCTTAAAGTGTCCATGTGCTGGTATAAGGTGACATGAAGTGACATCATGCTGTGCCAGTCCCAAATTAAAGTGACAGTCCAGAGTCAAAGTGACATATACAATAATGCAAAAATAATTGTTTGCCCCAATCAGTAATCTTTGTTCCCGAGGTACACGCTCCACCATTTCATCTAACTCATTCAAAGAATTTTCTTTGTCCTCCATCTCACAACCCACTTGTAAAGCATAAGCACTGATGACATTAATCATCACGCCTTCAACCTCCAGCTTCCTGTTCATCAGAAACTCTATTTCTGGATAAATGGGGAGGGTTGCGTTTGGAAGGACATCCAGCGTAAAAAATGTGCCAAATCAAACCAGAAAATCATACCGAATCGGTCGAGGCCTGGGTTACCAACAACCGCCACAGGAATTGTTAGCCAACAGGGTGCCATTGGAAATTGGGCTACTGTTGGCCGAAGGAGGAGAAGGAGAGGAGGAAGACGTCTACAGATGTAGCAGGAAAAGGAGAAGTTTAGGAGAGTGGAGGTTCAGGTTGGTACTTTAAATGTTGGTTCTATGACTGGTAAAGAAAGAGAGATAGCTTATATGATGGAGAGGAGAAAGGTAGATATGGTGTGTGTTCAGGAGAACAAGTGGAACGTGAGTAAGGCCAGAAACATTGGAGGTGGGGTTTAATCTGTTCTTTCATGTTGTGGATAGAAAGAGAAATGGTGTAGGGGTGATCATGAAGGAAGAGTACAGTAAGAGTGTAGTGGAGGTGAAGAGAGTTTCTGATAGGGTGATGAACGTGAAGCTGGAATTTGAAGGAATGATGATAAATGTCATCAGTGCTTATGCTCCACAAGTTCAAGTTCAAGTTGTGGAGTGTTAGAAGATTGGATAAATACATGGGAGATAAACCACCTAGGGCTTTGTGGGTAAGTAGCAATATTTTGTAGTCGATTCCAAACTTAACAGGTAGCCAGTGTAGGGGATGATATGATGGTTTGTATAATTGGTCTATGTGGTCATATTTTCTCGACCTTGTCAGGACTTTGGCTGCTGCATTCTGAACTTACTGTAGCATGTTTATTAATAATGCAGGACATCCACTTAGAAATGCATTACAATAGTCCAGTCTGGAGGTCATGAATGCATGGATGAGCTTCTCTGCATCAGATATAGACAATATGTTTCTTAGTTTAGCAATATTTCTAAGGTGGAAGAAGGCTGTTTTTGTAACTTGGTTGATATGATTTTTAAAAGGCAAGTAGGTGTCTAAAATAACTCCCAGGTCTTTTACTGTTGAACTAGTAGTTACAGTACATCCTTCTAAATGCAGTTTAAAATGCAGGAGCTTCTGTATACTGGTTTTTGGGCTGATGAGCAAAATCTCTGTCTTATCAGAATTTAATAATAGAAAGTTATGCGTCATCCAATCTTTTAATCCCTTAACACAGTTAACCTGGACAATTAAGATGTTTTGTCTGGTTTTTAAGAGATTTATACAATAACTGGGTTTTGTTAGCATAACAGTGAAAGTTAATCCCATGCCTTCCAATAATATTTCACAACAAGTGGGCTGTGAAATGAGGAAGAAAGAAAAGTTTTCGAGTGAGTCAGATAAAGTAGTAGAGAGTGAACCTAGGAAAGAAAGATTATTGATTGGGGCAGACTTTAATGAGCATGTTGGTGAAGGGAAAATAGGTGATTATTTCCTTAAGGAGAGGAATGTGGAAGGTCAGATGGTGGTAGATTTTGCTTAAAGGATGGAAATGTCAGTGGTAAATACTTATTTTAAGAAGAAGGAGGATCGTAGGGTGACGTATAAGAGAGGAGAAAGTGCACACAGGTGGACTATGTTATATGTAGGAGATGCAACCTGAAGGAGATTGGAGACTGTAAGGTGTTGACAGGGGACAGTGTAGCTAGACAGCATAGGATGGTGGTCTGTAGGGTGGTTTTGTAGATGAAACAAAAGAGGAGGAGAGTAAGGACTGAAAGAATAAGATGGTGGAAACTGTAGAAGGAAGACTGTAGTGTGAGATTCAGGGAAGAGGTCAGACAGGGGCTTGGTGGTGGTGAAGAGGTGCTGGATGATTGGGCAACTACTGCAGCAGGATAAGGGAGACAGCTAGAAAGGTACTTATTTTGAATTCTGGAAATAGAAAGAAGGACAAAGAGACCTGGTGGTGGAATAAGTAAGTGCAGGAAAGCATAAGGAAAAGAGGTTGACAAAACAGATTTGGGATCAACAGAGTGATAAGAAAAGTATGCAGGAGTACAAGGAGATGCGGCAGCAGGTAAAGAGGGATGTGGCAAACGAAGAAAAAGGCACATAAGGAGCTGTATGAGAGGTTGGACACTAAGGAAGGAGAAAAGGATTTGTACCGATTGGCCAGGCAAAGCGTCTGAGCTGGGAAGAATGTGCTGCAAGTTAGAGCAATAAAGGATAAAGATGGAAATGTGTTTACTTGTGAGGAGAGTGTGTTGAGAAGATGGAGGGAGAATTTTTAGCAGCTGATGAATGAGGAAAATGAGAGAGAAAAGGTTGGATGATGTGGAGATGGTGAAGCAGGAAGTGGATGGGATTAGTAAGGAGGAAGTGAGAGCAGCGATTCATTTGTCACTTTTGAGTCTGGTTCCTCATAAGGTTTTGGCCTCATGTGTCTCACAGTCGCCATGGCTGCTCATCATGGATAAACACACATTATTCACCCAAACTGTTAAATTCTGTAAAGCTGCTCTGAAAAGCACTATAAAAATAAACTTGACTTGACTTGATTAAGAGGATGAAGAGTGTAAAGTCAGTAGGACCAGATGACATACTGGTAGAAGCATGGAGATGTTTAGGAGAGATGGCAGTGGACTTTTAACTGTATTGTTTAACAGTTAAGATTTTGGAATGTGAGTGGATGCCTGAGGAATGGAGAAGGAGTGTGCTTTTACTGATCTTTAAGAATAATGAATAATGTGCAGACCTGCATTAATTACAGGGGAATAAAGTTGATCAGTCACACCATAAAGTTAAAGGAAAGGAGTAGTGGAAGCCAGGCTGAGAGAAGAGGTGACTATCTGTGAGCAACAGTATGGTTTAATGCTAAGGAAGAGCACCACAGACGCATTATTTGCTTTGAAAATGTTGATGAAGAAGTAAAGTGAAGGTCAGAAAGAGTTGCATTGTGTGTTTGTGGATTTAGAAAAAGCATATGAGAGGGTGAAGAGAGGAGTTGTGGTACTGTATGAGGAAGTCAGGTGTGTCAGA